>JARHVA010000531.1:3672500-4272500 GCA_037957365.1 Torreya grandis
GAGGTTATTATCAGTTTCCATAATTTTGTGAGGGATTATCCGAGACATATATAAGGGTTTATTGTTGTTTAATGGTTGTTGTACCTTAGAGAGGTTGTTGTACAATTGAGGGACACAAATTGTTGTCCTTAGGATAGTTGTGCATGGATTGGTGAGGGTTTCAGGGGGTTTTAGGAAAATCGCCCACTTGGGGGAGTGACGCCCTACCGTGCTAGCCACCATTCATTTACAGCAATTGCCTTGTAGCACTCCATTGCTATTGTAAAACAATCTTGCTGTTGTAATCTGTGTGTAAAGGTCTGCTATTATCATTAATTATTGATTCAACATCATTAGATTTGGTTGTGATACATCTATTACTTAATAAATAGTGTGTATTCAAGCAATTGCAATAAGAATTACAGTATAATTTTCAATATCATTGTTGAGTATTGTTGTTTTAATATTTAATTGATGCTCCAGTTTTAGAAAAAATACAAAAAAATCAAATTCAGAAAATTACCCAAAAGAGACATGTTAGTGGCATTAGAGCTTATGATCTTCCCAGCTTGTGAATGAGACGGAAAATCATGGGAGACAGAAAAAAGAAAATACCTACAGAAGAAATGAATTCCTTGCATGAAGCCATCAATCAAAGTTAGAGAGGTTTGACAAGGACCATCCAGAGGACAGTGGAAGAATCCATGATAGAGAGGATACAAGCCTTGCAGAATATAAATCAAAACCATGCTACCCAAAGGAGTCCATTAGCAATTAAGGAACCCATGTTTCTTCAAGCAAAGTTCTTACAAAGGGAAGAAAATAAAGATCCTATTCAAGAGGTGTTGATTAAAATACTAAAGGACAAGGAAAAGTACAAACTTGAGGCCATCAGAATCCTTGACCAGTATCAAGGGATGCTTGATAGTTTTAAATCTCAAGTTTCCTTTGATGATTACTTGGAGCTACTCGAAGTGAGCTATCCAAATAAAAGAGGTTTGTATGAATATGTAAGAAGGTTGAGAAAGAAAGAGAAAAAGTTTGAACCAAAATAAGGAGTAGGAGCCAAAGAATATGTTCTTAGAAAAAGAAGAGAGAACGGAAACAAAGGTCCAACAGGTTATAGAGGAATCTGCCATGCAAGTTGAAGTTAAGGATATTTTATCAAAAAAAATATTTCATTGACTTCTAAGATTGGATGACAACAAAAAGTTTATCTTAATGAAGTCAAGAGGAACAAACATTACTTGTTAAATACAAAATTGTAAAAGACGTTTCAGTAATTTCTAAGGGTGTCCGCAAAACACCTCTCAAGCTTAGTAAAACCCCATTATGCTCTAAAGCAAAGAGGCATATACTATTTGGCAGAAACTCAGAGCTCATAACAGCTAACAAGCCACAAAGGGGTCAAAAATCTCAGCTGCAAGCCACAAATCAGCAGCTTTAACAACAAAGCATTCATTATCAACAAGGTATGGTTCATGCATGGGAACCACATAAAGGTAATACCGGAACAATCAATTGTTGTTTTGCAAGTTTGGTTTATTGATCCTTTACTCCATCCTCATTCCAAAGGACTAGATAAAATTGTATTTGTGGGACTAACTAGAAATCAGATTTCTAATTGGACCACAATACATTTGTGCACCTTTTGGAGGAACCAAAGGAAGCATTCAAGTTATATAATTGTAAAGAGGAAGTATCATGGAATGCATGGATTACAGGATATGCTCAAAATAATTATAATGAAGAGACCTTGAGACACATGAGTCCAATGCAAGGTCCAAAGGCATGTCACCTCATATCCGATAGTGCTCTCAAGGCAAGTGACAATGGAGCAGCTCAATTACAAGGTAAGTAGATTCATACATATGCCATCTTGGTTGGATTCAAATTTGATGTTTGGATAGAGATTGCAATTTTCCTAACCATGGTCATATTTGCAAATGCATGTATCTTAATATTTGTCATTATGGTTCACTGTAAGTGGGCAAATGACTATTATTCATATAGAATCAATGGCATGCTTGGTGGGGCAGCAACAATTTCCTTTTTTAATAATGGTTTTAATTTAGTTGCTAGTATTGTTGATTTACCACTCAACATTGGCATAACATTTACCATGTGTAATAGATTGTATTTATGTGGAAGTAATGGCACATTAAGGAAGATTTTGCTTAGTTGCATTAAGAAAGAAGGTATTGGTAATCCTTATGAACCACCATTTGTGGTAAACAATCAAGAAGGTGATTCACTAAATGCTTCTTGGTGTAAACTAACATATGATACTGCACATGCCTATGAAAATAAGTGCCAAAAATCTTGTCGTCATGGGAAGCATTCTAATAAGGGTGGAAATGTGAAAGGGCACAAAGATCATTTTTGCTCAAGGTAGCGTATGCATTCGGATATGGGATCTGAATGATATTTTAAGACACATGAAGGGTAAAATCAATATTGTAGTTGATGCTTTATCCATAAAACCAACTCTATGCTCAATGTCTGAAATCTTTACTGATTGGAAGGTAAGGGTAAAATCAATATTGTAGTTGATGCTTTTTCCATAAAACCAACTCTATGCTCAATGTCTGCAATCTTTACTGATTGGAAGGTTACTATAATAGTAGAGTATGCAAAGAATATCTTTACGATTGATATCCTTGAGGGTAGAATATAGAATGATAGGTACAAGGTGGTAGATGATCTCATCCTTTATAAAGGATGAATTTATCATGTTCTTAAATAAAAAATGAAGCACGAGGTCTTGAGGGCAGTACATGATACACCATTGGCTGGTAACCCATGGTATTTGAAGACTTATAAGCAAATCAGGGAAAGATTTTTTTGGAGAATACTCAAGGGAGTGGTCGTCCAATACATTAGAGTGTATTACCTGTCAGCAGAACAAATCTGAACAGGAATTTCCAGTAGGTTTGTTGCAGCCCTTACCAATTCCAAATCATAAATGGAAGAGTATTTCTATGGATTTCATTATTGGTCTTCCAAAAGTTCAGTGTAAGAGTTGTATTTATGTTGTAGTTGACAGACTTACTAAATATGCACACTTCTTTGCTATTTTGTCCAAGTTCAAGGCACCATAGGTGGCTGATTTATTTTTCAGAGAAGTGTTTAGGCTTCATGGGTTGCCTAAAAATATAGTAAGTGACAGGGGCAACAGGTTCCTTAGTCTATTTTGGTAGGAACTCTTTCATTTCATAGGAATCGAGTTGACTCCCAATACTAGTTACCACCCCCAAAAAGATGGGCAAACTCAAATTGTGAATAAGTGGGTTGAGGGATATTTGAGGAACTATGTAGTAGGACAGCAAACAACTTGGATCAAATGGCTCTGTATGGGGGAACATTGCTACAACACCTCACATCATATGTCCATTAGTATGACTCTTTTCAAGGCTTTGTATGGTTATGATGCTCTTTATTTTGTGGACTTGGTCATCATAGACAATAGCTTGGCCTGTTTCATTTTAACATCTCCTTCATAGATACCTTTCAACGTATTTCAGATGTCTTTTGCACTTTGACAGTGCATAACTTTGACAAATTCAAAGTTTGACAACCCACAAAGAATAGCATTCTTAGCTTTGGCATTGTTTTCATAAGCCTTTTTGGTCGCCTGATAAGCAAAAGTTACAGCAGGAGCTGTGTAACCATTTACCACTGACATCCATACATCAAACCCTAGGGAAGACAAATATGCTTCCATTCTTATGCTCCAAAAAGCATAGCTAGACCCATCGAACAGAGGAGCCTTGTTTGATGAAGATCCTTCTTGGCAGGGCATTATGTTTACCAACCACGATCTCCCTGAGCCGATTAAGTTTCTCCTAAGGAACCTGCGTGCTGATACCAATTGTTGAACACACTATCTACTGAGAGGGGGGGTGAATCAGTAGATAAGCTAAACCCTGGTTCTTAGAACTTTTAAACAAGATACTCAAAGTATATGCAAAGTAAAGAACATAACAAAGATCACATACACACAAGAATGCTCAACATCAGATTTTAACGTGGAAACCTAAAGGGAAAAACCACAGTAAGAAAAGTTGCTAGAAGCTACTGTTCTAATCCAACCTCATAGAAAAGAAGTCTCACAAACAAACCTCACTGGTTACATTCAAGAGCACCCACTCTAAGGAAGCATCAGCTTCCTCACTGAGCACCAACTCAGTTTTTTCTGATGACACCAACCTATCAGAGAAATGAAGCTGCAACTTCAAAAATACAGAAGAGATTCAGAATGAATCTTGTACACTTTTCTGTTACAAGTCTAATCTGTAACTGCACTGTAGTTGTGTGTCCTCTTGGCTTCTCTGCCTTTATCTCTGTGTCTGGATATCTTCTACTTTGACACACCTTATTTTCTTTTCCCCTTTCATGCTGTCTGCATGTCCTCTCTCGACAATTTTGAGTTAACACTCTAATTATTATTGTAGCAGGAGTAGAAAGACAACATCATTCAAATGATCTATTCATAGCTTATATAGACAGATGCATCTTAGGGTTGTCTCTCTGTAAAGTGTTCACACTTCAACTGAACTTAACCGGTTCAAGCTTTTGATTTGTAGTCAATGCGACTTTGACTTTGTGTCTCGATTCATGCTTCACTCAGCAATGTTCAAAATTTTCTTTACTATCTTTGGCATCTGCACTTAACTGCGCTGCTTCTTCGATCACTTCTGGTCTCCATTCAATGTGACTTTGACTCCATGTCTCGATTCATGCTTCAAACGGCAATGTTCAAATTTCTTTACTGTCTTTGGCATCTGCACTTCTACTGCACTTAACTGTGCCGCTTCCTTGATCACTTCTGGTCTGCATTCAATGTGACTCTGACTTCATGTCTCGATTCATGCTTCAAACGACAACGTTCAAATGCCTTTACTATTGTTGGCATATGCACTTCTACTTAACTGCGCTGCTTCCTCGATCACTTCAATTGAAATATCTCGAGCTCCGTGAAGATATATCGAGTTCATCACCAGTTCCAGTTGTTCCTATAAGGACAGCTGGAAGACATTGATTGCGGGCTTTTTCAAATTCTTTTGTCACCCCAAGTTCATGTTCTTTTCTTTGTCGGATCTTTCCTTATGACCTTTTGACACTTGTCAAATGCACGTGCTTGTTGACTATTTTGGCCCTGTAGGGCAAAATCGGTCTCTTTCCCCTGCTATTTTGAGCTAGTTCAATTTCTAGTTTGCACAAGTCTTTCAACAAAAGGAGGAACCAATTCAGTGGTTCGACGTTGGGGTTCAACGGCATGATCTTTCTCACACTTTGAACTTGAACTTTGGTTCAAACGGTTGGTTCAATCGGGTGGTTCAGTCGGTTAGGTTCAAAGTAGTTGGTTCAAGTCGGAAGGTTCAAAGGGGGTCTTCCAAAGCCCGAATGACAAGTGCCCTTGCGAAGGGCAGTTTCAGACCCAAAAGTACCCTTGCGAAGGGCAGGGAACACTTGCGGAGGAATCAAAAGGGCGAGTTTTCCTTTGGAAATGCTAAGGCAAAAGATAAGACAAGGTTGAATTTCTTCAGGCAAAATGTTCGAAGGAATTCCTTCGGACATTTTGTTCGAAGAAATTCACAAGGTAAGGAGCAAGGAATTCTTTCGAAAAAGTTGTCGTGGCAAAGTGAACAAAGCGAATTCTTTCGGACAAAAGTCCGAAGAAATTCCTTTGGACATTTTGTCCGAAGGCATTCACCCGACGGAAAAGCCCAACAGAAAGCAGCAAGCAGGAAAGATTTCCTTCGGACAAAATGTTTGAAGGAATTCCTTCGGACATTTTGTCCAAAGGATTTCAAGACCAAGGCAGCCCGAAGGACTTCGAAGGGCAAGTGCCCTTGCTGGGGACTCTCGGCTGCCGAAAGGAGGACCTTCCCCAAGCCCCAAAGGGACACCTTCCCTTCGGGAGGTTTCAAAGACAAAAGCCCGACCAAAGGACAAAGCCGAAGGAATTCAAAGGGGTGACGGGCCCGCAGACGTCAAAATTGAGCATGGCGAACTAGTCGTTGGGGGTTCAAATGCCTAGTGACGGGTGCATAGATGTCAAAATTAAGGCGGTGAAATAGCCATTGATTTTGAAAAGCTTAAGGACAGGGCGCAAGTGAACTCAACGACCTGTCAAAAAGATAGCCCCGAGTGCTCACAAGGCCAGGAAAAGACAAAGCTAGGAAGAGACAAAATTATGGATATGGACAAAACAGGCCAGATGGCAAAAGAAGGTGTCGGCACAAGGAGTTATTCCAGCGGTTGATACAGTCTCTGCCAAGTGGTCATCAAGGAGCACGAACAGTGAAGACGCAGCCTGTTTTTCCACACTTTGCATTGATGAGCAGACAAATCGCGTGAATATCTTGAAGGAGCAGTCTTGTTTGCAGAAAAAGAGGCGTGGCCCATGCTTTCACATTAATGTTTGAACGCCAAGGTCAAAACTAGCAGCCGACATAACATCATTTTTTAGCGGCTTCCTCTACCCAACGCTCTCAACGCACATGGGCCAACTTGTAAAAAGGCGCCAAAGTCTTTTCCAAAGGGGCACCTTTACTTCCTCTCTCTCTATATATATTTGTAACTTCTCATTTGAGAAGAAGATCTCTTAGCTTGTAAGGCGAAGCTCTGTCGAAATTTACCTTGCATCAAAAAGAAGCATTTTTGCCTCCATTTGAGCTTGCACTTTTGCATGTCTATGACTTTGTCTTGTGTTAAGTCATTTTCTTTATGCTTTCACATAATGATTCCAGCATGTCTAGTGTATTGTGAGTTCTTCTTTTGCAAGTTAGCCAGAAGTGTCCACAACGGAGTATAGGCGCATGTGAATAGGCTGCCATAGTGTGTCTTAGAACACCTCTGGTAGTTCTTCCTCCCTGTATCTCTAGAGGACCCCTAGCTCACTGATGCAGGAGAATTTCTCATATCAAATGAAGTGCATATCAGCTTGTTCTTGGTGGAAACTGTATGTTCAAGCTAAGTAGATCGAACTTTTTTGGTGCATCACCCTCTTACTTTAGGTTTTGTTTCAGTATCCTTCTCTCTTTTCAACCCCCCCATTATATATATGTATTAGCAATATTACTGGAATAACTTAGAGATGCATCAAAGAGAGCTAGCTTTTATCTAGAGACTCCCCCCTTAGTTTTGCTAGACCCACAGGCAAGAGAGGAGTTTCCATTGTGCCGCGTGGAAGAGAAAAGCCCAGCCTTCTCTCAAGGGTGCAATCCACAGCGTCAATAGTGCTCTCAGAGGATCATCTAAGTTTGCTTTGCCATTAACCATCGAGCTCCTTTTCTTCCATTTTTGCATCTCGCTGCTTTCTATACCATGGGTTCGTTTCCACTCCTTTAGATTATCCTCGATATGCTTGATCTTTATCCTTTGTATTTAGCGTTAAACTTCGGCATGTTGGCATGATCTCATTTTCTTTGGCATTCTTGTAATGCTTTTGTACCGTTGATCCTTGTAGACTTGCTCGATCTTTAACATGCCTTCTCCCTTTGAGAATGCCCTATAAGACTTCCACACTTTATCTGTGACAAAGTTGCAAGTGACCTTTCTCTTCGGACAATTTGTTGCGGGTTTTTTGTCAAGGGAATTTAGAGACAATTTCCGCGGACTTTTTGTCTGGGTTTATTTCATCTTGAAGTGTCCTCCAATTTCTCTGAAGGAAATCGTCATTGGCTTCTAATAGGAGATGTCCTTCGGAAATATTTTCTTCGGACTTTTTGTAATCTACCCTTCGGCTTTTCTGCAAGTGTCCACATGCCCTTTGCAATGTTCAAAAGATATCCTTCGAACTTTTTGCAATGGTCCACTTGCCATTTGGACTTTTTGAAAAGGTTCACTTGCCCTTCGGAACTTTTGCAATGGTCCACATACCCTTCGGTATTTTTGAAAAGATCCCTTCAGAAGCTCTGAACGGTCCATTTACCCTTCGGACTTTTTGCAATAGTTCACTTGCCCTTCGGACTTTTTGAAAAGGTCCACTTGCCCTTCAGAACTTTTGCAACAGTCCACATACCCTTTGGCATTTTTGAAAAGATCCCTTCAGAAGCTTTGAACGGTCCACTTACCCTTCGGACTCCCTTCGAAACTTTTGTTCGAGACAATTTTTCCGAACGAATTCTCCCCAAGAATTCCAAGTGGCACTCATTTCCTTCGAAAACTTTGTTGCAAACAATTTGTCTGACAACGACTTAGTCAATTTTTTCGAAAGAATTCCCTTATTAGCTGCGGGCAATTTGTCTGAGAAAATTGTCTTTACCAATATTTTCAAAAGAATTCCCTCAATCAAATTTGCTCAACTCAAATCTTCTTGACTTATCCCGATTGCCTCTTCTGAGTAAGAGCACTTTACAAACGTGATTTACTCCACAAGTCTACTCAACTCAACCTTTGGCATTAATGCATGATCAATTTCAATCTCAATGACATCAAGGACATTAACCTTTGACATCAATGACAATTCCATGTTGCCCTAGATGGAAATGATAACTGTTTAGTCCTCAGACTGCTTTCTGTATCTTGATATCAAAGCTGTCAACTGTCTCCTTGCTCAAATTTCCAACAATAGTGAATCAGGGGAATGAAGCTCTTCAACTAATGAGACGATCTCAGTTAGCCCCCCTTCCAAAACTTTCCAAGCAACATTCCTGCAAAGAGAAGAAGCATGCATGAAGAACCCAAGTTTTAAGGATCCACTATTGGAGCAGTTTTATATTAGCTTCATTTAGAAGAGCACAAAAGAAAGATCCTATCCAAGAGGCGTGGCTAAAAGAGTAGTGTGACAGAGATGAATGGAAACTTCTTGCCTTTGATGAATATGATAAGAAATCTGACATTTACAAATCTTAGTTTTGAAGATTTCTTGGAAATATTCAAAGAAAATAAGTGGAACGCTGAAGAAGAAAGAAAAGTTTAACCAAAACCACAAAAAGCCACCAAGGAGCAAAGACCAAAAGAAATAAAGATGGTGAAACCGGAAATTGTGATGGATACACTTAAGCCAAAACTGCTAGAAGTGGTCAAAGTAGTGGTAGAGCATGAGCTGAAGAATGAAGAACAATCGAGTTGCAAGAAATCGAGAGGAAGCAACCCATTTAGAAATCCGCCATACAAGATGAAGTTGAAAAAGATGTTCCTGTTCAAGAAGCACCCATCAATCTCCCAAAGATTGAGTTCGTGCCATATGAAGGTGATTTGCAAGATAGCTGTTAAAATAAAAGTGAGAAGAATCTTTTGGTAAAACCTAAATTCCTAAGTTATCCGAATGATGGAGTTGATGCAAATTTATCAAAGGCGTCAATAGAAGAAGACAAGCACTTGAAACATTCCTATGATGTCATTTCAAATAATGAAAGGAATGTTTTGATCCAAGACATATATTGGATTGAATTTTAGAATGATTCTACTGCCAAGCATGCACTTGAAAAGAGTATTTTAGTACTTGTACGTGTTGAGTTCACAAATTCAACAACTAAGGGTAAGTAGTTTGACTATCTCCATGATTATAGTTCGGGGCATGAAAATATTGATTCTGGTGGAGGTTTGACATCATTGCAAGATTCTTGCCATCATGGAAAGTACCATAAGAATGGAGAGAAGGCACAGAACACAACTCATAGCAAACTTTTTTCTCAAGTTTGTCTACTCATAAGAGTGTGGGATCCAGGTGATTTTTTGAGACACCTAATACTAAAGTCTGAAGTAATGGAGGCAATATGTAGTCATGTCATTCACATATTCAATAATGAGACTACAAAATACAAACAATTTTCTACAAATATTGTGGGGATTTTCATATATCTAGGAGAGCCATGTCATGTATCCCCGCTGCTTTTGACAATTCCCATGGTGGAGACGACTCTCCATCTCCTACTTTAGTAGTTGTTTGAATAGGAAGCAATCTTGATGGACTGAAGCTTGTTGTTGAGGGAGGAACTATACCACACTCTGCAAATGGAACAAAAGTCATAATTCCATTACCTGCGGTAATGAATCCAGAGGATGTCGTTGTAACTGGTGTAAGTGTGTGTCCTGGAAGGCAAGTAAAACATACTTTTCCATTGCTGTAAGATTTTGAAGAATAAGAGGGAGATCTGAACCTTTTTCCACGCATTGTGGCTTTGAAATTTTACCCTTCCATTCTTGGAAACAATCCTATTACACTCGGTGAGATTGAAGTTATTGGAGTTGCTCTTCCATGGAGAACTGAACTATATTTGATAATATTGGTTTTACACTAAAATCACTGGAGAATTTTCACAAAATAGTGGTGGAATATGGAGGTTCTTCCTCAGTGAACTTAAATGATTCTTATCTCACGCCATTGCAATTGATAAGAGAGGAATCAAATACCAAACTGCAGTGAAGCATAGAGATGTCATTCATTACTCTTGGGTTATTGATTGCTGTAAACAGAAGTTGCTGCATTGGGAAAGATGTTTTGTGGACATTGGATCAATTGATAGCCTAACGTCCAAGTTTACATGTTCTCATATTGGTAATGATACCTTTTACAGCAAGGATAATGGCTTGATCTCATCTGTCATAGAGAAAAAAGAAGTATAGTTAGGCGTTGTGGAGTATTTTGATCAAAGCCCAAGTAGGACTGCAACTGAAGATTACCAAGAAAATAAGAAAATGATTTAGAGAATTGATGCAAGTCAACTATTGATCGACCAAGGACATGAGTATGAAGCAAATTATATTTTAGAAGGCACAAATTGTTTTCCTTTGAGCTCATTTCAGAAACAAAACAATGCTAAGATGCAAGGTTTTATTGATAAATTTGATTCTCTTACTCCATTGTTAAGTCATAAAGTGCAACTTGAAACTATTAAGGAAGGTATTCGCCAAAGTTCTAACAACAGTATTGATAGAGCTCAATAAGTCAAGGAAAGGAAGAAAGTGGAAGACCATCAGGTTGTCATGCATGATTGTGATTCTTGGAGAGATCATAGATCTGTTTATGATAGACAGTCTGGAGAAGAGGCATATGACATTGCCAATGGGAAAATCAAAGGAAAAATAGCCAAGGCTAACTTGCCTGCATGTACCTACATGAGCGGAATGGGATTTGTTGAAACAATAGTCATGATTGAAACAATGATGGTGAAGATAGCACAAGCACTAGGACTTCAGCCTAATGTTGTCTGGGAAATTAATATGTATACTAAAGGAGACATGACGCTTTATGGTCAAGAACTCATACACTATAACACAAAATTATTTTTTTATTAAGTGCAGGCATCAAGTAATTATCAAAATTGTGTTAGAGATGTGAAAATTTTCAATGATTGGAACCAATGGGTGAAACGAGGAATATGCTTGGTACCAATAAAGTTCAATGTCTACTAGGAGGCACAACAAATGATATGTTTAGTTAATATTCGTCCAGATTGTAGTATAAACATTTACCATTCAGGGTGTGAACTGGGACTAGATGTTAAAGTTGCTTAGGTTGCTACAATGTCATTAGGGTCATTGATTGATGGTCACCTGGACATGGACGAGATCTATGTGCACTCAACAACTATAGTAGAAAATAATGTAGCAAAGAGTGGAGGTACTGTAACATTAGAATTGTGTGCAAAGTTAGTTTTGGACTCATGTCAACAACTCGTGCACAAGGAATTCAGAACATGGGATTGCAAGTTCCCAAGGATGAATTGGGATCTAGGTATTACAAAAATGGTTATTTGGGGAGAGCCAAAGTAGTCGATCTTGAAATTGCTCGAGGGCAAGCAATTCTAGGAAGGGCAAACTGTCATGTCCCCTTTTCAGCATTAAACCAATCAGAAGACCCATAGCCTATTTCTTATTTCTTGTAGGCTAAGGGATAAATTTAGGGAAATAATTTAATAATAATGTCTTAAGTTGTCCTAAGTTACTCTATTTCATAACATGGAAGGAGGCCAACATTTAATATTCATTAAGTGGGCCAAAAAGTAATATTTATCTAAAAGTGTTTTAAATGTTTTTAAGATCAAGGCAACTGGAAATAGGGAACTTTTAAAAGGAGGGCTAGGCTCAAAACGATTCATTATTATTGAAAACAAAACCCTATTCCAGAGTTAGAGTTCATGTGTTCAACTTATCCATCTGAGGACGAAAACATTCTATCCTTCAAGGTGATTCCATCTAGGGATCATAATTGTGCCGAAAGATTGATAGTTATTACATAACCAGTCTACTATAGTGATCCATACCTTGTCATCAGTTGTATTTATGACTGTCGTAACCCTCTTTGGGTCTTCAACACGTCGATTTGATATTATAAACTGATTTGGAAATTATCTACAACAGCTTGCCTTCAAACAACAGGGTTTCATCTTCAAACAACAGGGTTTCATCTTCAAATAACAGAGTTACATCTTCAAATTGCAGGTTGTGATCCTTATTTGTTGTCGTGACATTCATGTTATTCTAGCACAAGCTCCATATCGTGGACTTTGGTTCAAGTTGTTCACAGTTTCCAATAATCGCCAGCTTGGAGGTGGCCATACTACATGGTTCTAGCTACTGAATGTCATCGTCATATTGAGGGATAACATTAGTAAGGTTCTTTTGATATATTACAATTGTTGTTCAATTTACCAATAAGGGTTTTGCTATAATACCATTGTTATTCAATTTATATTTAAACATCGGAACTTTGTTTGCATACAAATCATATTCAATAAATATTTCAATTGGGGTTTCAGTATATGTATTGTATGTTGGTTGTTGTAGTATTTTTTTGATATAAAATTGAAAAGGAATCACAGTGAATTCTAGAATTCAAAAAATTACCTATAAAGGGACATTACAAAATAAACAAAAGCTACCTACATTGACAGGGGAGGTAAACCAAGCCCTGTTGACAATTTTTGACCTCACAGGTCAAAAAATCGTCACCCTTATCATTCGAAGCTCTACATGCCATGATAGTTTGCTTTGAAAGAGCATATGTTGATTAGAACAGTTGAAAAGAGCAAATCTTAAAGGATTTTGGGTTTTACAACAAGAAGGGTTCTTCTCAAAAGGGCTTGTCAATTTGTCTAAAGGGATAGAAGGAAAGGGCCGAAGTTCATTTCATTCTGCCAAAGGGTTCTTTCCTTTTCAGGGGGTTCTTTCTGTTGGCAGAGGACCATTTACTAAAGTCCGAAGGACCGCTTCAATATTTTCGAAGGGATCATTTCATAATCCCGAAGGGATTTTCAAGAAAAAGGGTCCTTTTACAGGTTTCTCGAAGGGTATGTGCCCTTCGGGAAGGTTCTTCACAAAAAGCTCGAAGGGCTTGACAGTTTTTTCGAAGGGTTTTGCAAGTGGACCAAGACAAAGTTCGAAGGGCCATTTTCAAGTTTCTAAAAGGTCATTACAAAAAATCCGAAGGATATGTGCCCTTCGAAAGAAGGCAATTTCAAGTTGCCGAGGGACATTTCCAATAAGTCCGAAGGGCAGTTCATAAGTTCCGAGGGTCCATAACATTTTCCCTAAGGGCAGTTTCGAAAACTCGAAGGGCACATTTAAGAAGGCCAAAGGGCCAATTCCGTGGCAAAGTGCCCTAAGCCAAACGCTGAAGGAAAGGCACAAGCAAGAAAAAAAAAAGCCGTGGACATTTTGTCCGAAGGCAAAGAGAAGGACTTTTCAAAAAGTCCAATTCCTTTGGACAAATTGTCCGAAAGAATTTCTTCAAAAAACTTATCCGCGACAAAAAGACCATTCGAAAAATCCCGAAGGGTATCTATACTTCGGGAAATTTCAAAGCAAAAAGTCCAAAGGGTTATTAGCCCTTCGGGAAAAGTCCTTTACAAAATCCTGAAGGGTATCTGCCCTTCGGGAAGGTTCAAAACAAGAAATTCGAAGGGTTATTAGCCCTTCGAAGAAGGACTTAGCAGAAAGGAAAAGGTCCACTTGGAAATCCGAAGGGCCATTTAGCCCTTTGGAAAAGGGACATTTTAAAAGCCCGAAGGGCAATTCGAAAGAAGGAATTCCTTCGGACAAAAAGTCCGAAGGAAGTTTACAAAGAAAAGGACCATTGGAATAAGCCCGAAAGATAGATTTCCTTCAGACTTTTTGTCCGAAGGAAATGGACTTAATAGAATAGTCTAAAGGAAATGAGCAGGAAGGAATAAGCCCAAGACAATTACAAAGGGACAAAACGAATAAATGAAGGAGAAATACATACAGAGACAAGAACCAGAAAATACAAGAGGTTCCAACAACCAATGAACAGGTTAACATGTTCTACAGCATGCAAAGTGGTCCAAATAGGATTAGACACGTCCAAGATGTGTAAGCATTTCAAACACGACACCTTCAGTTCTAAAAACGGAGACTCGTTTGCATGGACTCAAGGAGCTTAATGTTGAAGAGCTTAACGTTAATTCCATGCATGCACTCTTGTTAATCCGAGCCTTCCAAATATTCCAGCAGTTCAAGCGGAGTTCTAAATTCGGATGTGGAGTTGACTGTTCTTATTTGTGGAGTTGACTATTCTTAATTTATAGAGTTGATTGGTTATCAAGTGCCACATCTACTCGTTGATTTCATGCAAAGGAAAGCCTTTCAAACATTCCAACTCAGCTTCAAATTGGTTCAAGCTTAAGTCAAGACATCCAAAGTTGGCATAGATTTCATGCATGAAAAAGAACAACCCAAGCTTAAGCCCACCGTCCATTTTTCAATGCCAAAAGGAGTTTTCATGCAAGCATAAGACAAGGGGATTTATTTTTAAATCTTTGGACAGCACAAGTTGAATTGGAGTTGACTTCTCTTATATTTCAAGCGCCACTCTTTTGGCTTGTATCTTTTCTATATAAGTTGGCTTTTCAACCTTGAATTGTATCCCTTTTTTAACAAGATGAAATTTTGCCAAAGACTGAGTTTTTAACCTTTTTTCAGATAAATAGGACTGTTTTTTATTTTTCAGAATGTTGGTATAGTGTATTCATGTCAGTGATTTGCATAAGTGAGAATTTCTCTTCTTTGTCAAGTTTTGGTTCTTACCTAGCAGCATAGTTGATCAGTTTATGTAGGTCATGTTCTGTGTCTGATGTCTTTTGGCTGAGTTTACAGTGGATGCAAGTGACTAGTTAGTGTCTTAAATCAGGCCTATTCTATCATGTCCCTCAAGCTTTGATCACAAGATAGAACCTTTCCATGAAATACTTATGCATATTGATCAATTGGAGTTGAAAGTTCAGCCTTACTCTTGTCTAAATCAGTGTTTTTAGGAGCTCTAATTGAGTGGATCAACCAATCATTCAGGTGTATCACCATTATTAGATAGGATTTTATTTCAAGTTTTCTTTCTCTCTTTTCCCAGGTAGTTTGTAGCATAGAGCAAAGATCCTAATTGAGACACCAAAGGGAGCTAACCCTTAGAATCTAGAGATTCAATCCACTGATTAAGTCACCCACAACCTAGGATTGTTTCCACGTTTTAGCAGACTATGAAGGCTTGAAACTACCTTCATAGGGGTGCAAGTCTAATTGACAACAAGACCCTATGAGCAATTGTAAACGTTTGTGTTACAATTTGGACTGCGAATGGATACAATGATAAAGGGTACTAGCATAAATCCTTTTGAGCAACCTTGAGAGTGATTGTGAATGATTGGTATATAGAATAGGATAAGGTGGAGATGAGAACTTGGGAAATTTTGAGAAAGCTTTTGAGAGAGTTTAAGTCGCTTCATGATGACAATTAGATCATAGCAAAAATATACAACACAAAGTAAGGAAAGAAAGACTCATTTCGAACATGCAATAGGAGGTTGAAGGATTTGATCTTTAAGTTGGAGAACCCTCCTACAAATGGTCTGAGGAAATGGTTGTTTGTCAAAGGTTTATGACCAAACTACAAAATAATGCTAAGAGTGGTACCTCCTATGACATATGTTGATGCATACAATCAGCTTGTGAACATGAAAAGTGAAGATAAATCCAAGACAAGGGCAAAGGTGAGTAACGACTTGGAGGAGGATGCGTCCTTACCTCATAGCATAACTTCTATAGGAAAAGATATGATGAGGATTTTCAAGGAATTGAAGGGTGATGTGATGGAGGAGAAGAAGCAATTCTGGTGCACAACTTGTTGTACTTAGGGCCACACAAGAGCAAGTTTCCCAAGTAATTGATTTTGTTAGATATACTGGGTAATGATGCATGCAGTGAAGGATTGCACCTACGATTTGCAAAACAAGAAAGAATATTTTTCGGTTGCAAAAGCATAAAACTTAAAGCAAGCCATGAGTGGCAAATCCTGGAACCGACAAGGTGGTTGAAGAAACCAAAATCAAGGTGGAGGACAACACATAGAAAGATGCAAATGGTCGTCCCATAATTCAATGTTGAGCATGTAATAAGTGGGGAAAATTTGCTTTAGACTTCCCTAACAAGCCACAAGGAGGTTCATCTCAAAAGTGTGTTATGATAGTGTGAACTAGGAGACTACTATGATGAAAATTACCTAAAGCATAGAGCTACAACTGATGTGAACTTGGTGGAACTAGAGCATGATTTGGTGTTAACGATAACACAAGCCAAAACGCATCAATCCTTAGACCTAGCAATTGAGAAATAAATTATGGCGAATGCAAGGGACCAAGGCCAGCGTGCTATGATCAAGGAGTACCACGCCATGGAGAAGGTATGAAGTGTGAGTGAGAAGAGTAGCCATCCATTCAAATTTATCCTTACCAAACAAATAATCGGGACTTCGCTTACCATCAAGATTCAAGAACTACTACACATTGTACCATCCTTGTACATTGTGCTAGGAGCACCCCCAAATATGACAGAAATGGAGGTACCAACAAAGTAAGAGTCCTAAACTGTATGACAATAATGGTGAATATTGTTGACCCTATCCTGGTGCACATGGACATTCTAGGAAGGAAAATGATATAAATAGTGATAGATTTAGGCTTAGGTGTGAATGTACTTCCAGAGAGCCCCTAGAATAGATTGAATAAGTTGACAATATGGCCACCTACATTTTGGTTGGCAATGACAAACCAATTTGGCATCCAACCTCTATGAGTCTTGGTAGCACAAGTTCAAATAGGAAGATGCTAGTTCGTGATTGACTTTGTTGTGATATCACTATTAAAGTCAACCTATTATGAATTGTCAAGGCAAATCTGGATGGAGAAGGCCAAGGAAGACGAAGTATAAATTAGGATGTCACATCGATAGAGCAAAGGGGTAAGAAGTTTAACATTTACATTAAGACCTAAGAAGTGAGTCAAGAGACCACATCATCTGACTTGGAGGAGAAGAAGCAATCAAATAATGAAATCATAAATCCAATAGATGGAGGAGTGCTACAACTAGAGAAGTGCTTCAAGAGAGAGAATACTTGAATGATGGATTGTTACATTGGTAGATGAGAGATTATGAGATATGATCCATGCTATGTTGTTGTATTGAGATTGACTTTCACAAAGATGGAAAACGATCCACATGAAGGAATCTTGTGGAAGACTAGAAGACATTTGGGAAGAAGGAAACCAATGAGACAGAACAATCTTTAGTGAAAGTGCTGGGTAGAAGTTGAGAATTCCCAATATACTTCCCAAAGTTCAATGTGGGTGAACTAAGGATGGACAACAACCCCACACATTCATTTTCGACCAAGGAGAGAATATGGTATGTTGGTCCTAAGATGGTGGACATAATCTTTGGGACAAAGAAGACCCTACAAGTAATCCATGTACGAGATGACTAAAACCAAGTGTTGAAAGTGGTAGTCTCTTGAATTTATTGAATACAAATACATATTTTCTTAGATGTATAAGGACTTGAAAGATGTTTCTTTGGAGTTATGCCAACACAAGATTCCTCTAATGCTAGGAGCACATCTCCTAAGATGCAGACCTTGTTAGATAAATCACAATATGCAACAAAGGTCCAAGTAGAAATCAACAAGATCCTTAAAGCATGAATAATATTTCAAGTGAACACGACTGACCGCATATCACCTACAATGATAAGTCTGAAGAAGGAAAAGGGTCAGATTCAAATATGTGTAGACCTTTAGAGTCTAAATGTAGTGACACTAAAGGACCCCTTCCCCACCTATTTATCGACTCAATCCTCAAGGAAGTGGTAAGGCATGAGTAGACTCCTTGACAAAGTTAGTGGTTACAACCAGATAAGAATCACAAAGGACAAGTTGTAGATAACCTTCGAGGTCCAAAATGCTATCTATGCCATGAGAGATAAAGCTAGCAAAAGTATTGGAAAGAGTAGAGTTATGTGGGAAACCACCTCTCTTTCCCTTAGTAGCTAAGACCATGCTAAATTGACAAATAAGAATAGTTGGTATGTACTTAGATACAATAGACACATATTTTTCCCATGTCAGCTTTCCAAACTTGTAAATTCCTAAAACATTGTTCCTTGAGAGTGAAAAGTGGTGGGAATACATAAAGATACAATATACACCTTCCCACATTAAATTCATAGATATGGAAAAGGTCAACAACTGCCCAAACCCAGCTGAACCTAGTAGGAGGAGAGTAAGCTAATGTTGGAAGTGTTCGAGACCATATAATTCTTACCTGATCTACCATTGGATTTCCAAGATACAAAGCCAGTATTATGTAAAAACTTATTGATCTGATAAGTGTGAGGATCAGAACTGATTTTTCTCTCTTGCAAAGCTAGCAAGACTATTTTCCTTTGCCTGGCATAGGAAGGGCATTTATTTTCTTAAGGGAAAGTGAGGCCCTCATATTTTCCAGGAGAGGACTTCAAGACAACCTTTTTAGGTGGATGCTTGGTAGCATCCAATAGTTGTTTCAATGACAGATGCACTTGTTCTTGTTCAAATTTTTGCTTGATTCATTTATCTTTTATTGCTGCTTGATTTACCATTTTTATCAATTCAACAGATCTGCTTGTGTTTTGTTTTAAAACTCGCGAGTAACCTCCAATAAACTGCGACTAACCTGTTTTTTTTACCTGCTGAGTAATCGGCAAACTTCTTGCGAGCTGAGTATTAGGCTCAGACTCGTGAATAATTTCTAAGTAAAGGATTGCTACCTGGCCACACTCTACTAATAACCTCCGTGGATTTAAAAACGTCATTTTTTGCATGCCGTCACGATTTTCTGCTGTTTTTTGGTCGAACAACGAAAACTAATAGAAAATATATATACTTGTGTTCTCTACATTCATTTTTAATGTCATTTAATAGAGTTTTACATGTTATTTAAATTTATTTTATGAATTTATATTGTTGAGTCTTGAGTCCAAGTCAAAATTTTGGGCTGCCGAGTAATTTCTGAGGATGAGTTTTTGAACTATGTGCTTGTCCTTGTTCAAATGCATGCTTGAAGCATTTATATTGCGTTGGTTGTTTGATTTAGCCTTTTTGTTGGTTGAGGGTTTAACTCCCAAATTGTTGGTTCCTTGATGCAGTTTTACACTCTTTCTTGCTTTTTTCTTTTTGGATCTCAACATTTCACACGTTTCAATTTTTAGTGACTTTTCTTTTTGGGTTTAAGTATGTGCTTGATTAGTTCTTACTTTGGTTGTTTGCTTACGTTTGTTGTAATATGATCATCATGTGTGTATGAGATGATGGATTGAATTGTGGATCAAGTGTTTTTCAGCTGGTTGATTTGGAATGAAAGTCTTTTCCATTTGATATTCAAGGTCAACATCTTCTAAAGGTTGTGGGAGGTCTTGTTTATCATCACTTATCAAAGATTAGTGATTTAAACTAGTTAGAAGAATGAAAGTTTTGTTTATTTCACATTGATAATGTTTAGAATGTTTTCTTACCTTGCTTGTTAAAGGTCTTCTTTATCTCCATTTTCATTTATAGACGTGGCTGGCTTCATGTATCAGCTGGCGGAGAGTTATGGGGTGGTTCTTCCTTGAGGGGCCCAATTGTTTTGTGATTGTATCTTTGTGTTTTGTGCTTGAGCTTTTTTTAAGATAACCATTGGATAATTTCTTTGATATTCATTGAACCCCTGTATTTGGTGGGGATGCTTTTGTAATTAACTGGTTGCTTCCAATTGTGTCACATAATGCATTGGGGGTGGGTTTTTCAAGTTTATGCTAACTTAGATTCTGGCATAATTTGTAAGGCAATGGCATCCAATTGTTTTGAAGGCTATGTAATTCCAAAATTATATTGGCAAGGAAAATAATATTTGCCTCCAATTGTTTTGAGGGTTCTTATTAACTGGTATTTCATGAATAGGCCTTCTCTTATAAACTGGTATCTGAATTCTGTATTATTAATGATGTTGATGATGATGGTAATTTTTAACATCTTTAAGACCAAATTATTATTATTATTATTATTAAGAACAATATTCTGGAAATATCTGTGTCAACAAGAAACTAAGCAACTCGACGTTTCGCGTCTAGACATCCAACCCCTCATCAGGACAATACAGCAGAGTGTAAGAAGTACAAATGAGGGCTCTTTGTAGAGATAACCCTGTATCATAGCCATTGGAACCCTAACCGTAATACCACAACTCCCAAGAAGGATACAAATACATTAATTGGAATATATCAAGAGAACCAAAAGCATGCACTGCCATAGCAAATTTACAAATTAGGGAGTGAAAAATGGTTTAATCCCCTAGGAGAGTGATTAATTAATTCATGGAGAAATTAAATAATTAAATAATATCAAGCAATTAATTAACACAAGGCATGTCTAATGGAGTTTATTGGTAAGGGGACCCCAAGTTTGACTAAGCTGTAATTTTCTGTTGAAAACACTGATTTTCTAAATGGCAATTCTTGGAAAATTTTGGCAGGTGTCCATATACATACATTTATTTCTTATTGCGTAGATGATTTCATTATTTTTGAGCATACAAAACCACATAAAATACAAATTGCAATATTATCATAGTCGCAATTCCTCTTTTGGTAGGTTAAAGAAGTTGCATGTTTTCCTGCAAGTCAATTTGGTGCGTTGGCATTGTGAATACTGGTCTCTTACCAGGTGGTGCTAATTTACAGGAAAATGAACAATCTGCTTTACGTGCACATAGCAGCTCAACTCGGGTGGGCCCCAATAGTGAGTTGGCGATAGCTTCCCAAGATGAGATTGCACTTCGTGATGCTTCAAAGGCATTCCAACCTTTCATTAACGATGACGTTTTGGTCGATATAAAAAAGGTGAGTTTGTGAAGTCTTTTTGTTGGTTGGATATGGCATCCATTTATGTCATCCAACAATGAAATAAATTTATGATGAGGTTGTTTGTATTTGTGATAGGATGAGTTGCCCTGTACAGCATTGGATTTTTTCAACAAACTCTTGAATGATGATTCCAAGTTTACGCATCAATATCGGGCTGAGCGTAAGGATTCAGACATCAAGGTAAAAGAGAGACATTCATGTCTTTTTGAAAGACTGGATTTCAGGTTAAAACACAATAATACCACTATTGTATTGCATAATTAGCCATGCCTTTTGTCTCATTTAATGAACTCTAAGCATTCATGAAAACAATTTTGCATAATTAGTCATGTCTTTTGTTTTCATTTACTGAACACCAAGCTCTCAGGAAAACATTTACTGAAACCATCAGTTATTGGTTGACGGAAGTCACAAAGTAGAAGACATTGTAGAAAAACTTGTTG
Source organism: Torreya grandis (assembly GCA_037957365.1). Taxonomy (NCBI): domain Eukaryota; kingdom Viridiplantae; phylum Streptophyta; class Pinopsida; order Cupressales; family Taxaceae; genus Torreya; species Torreya grandis. Next base: position 3,694,100 of record JARHVA010000531.1, read on the forward strand.
AATCATGGGAACGAGGATATAATTGAAATGGGGAGATATTAGATCATAGTCCTATATACAATAATCCATAGATAAATCTTACTGAACTCACAGACAGGGAAGTGAAATGTATGGTGGAAAGTGATATATGAAACCGGAAAGAAGGGAAGAGCCAGAGTTTGACCACAAAATTAAAAATGTACCTCAAACTTCCCTGCATAGACTAGATTTGTTTTCTTATAAAGAAAAATGACTATATATTAGCTACCATAATTTAAAATCACAAAAGTCCCTCAACCGTTACATCCGGCTTCCAAACAAATATCCCAGATTCTGAACTGACTAGCCAGGCTGAGGCCATGAAGAACAGCCAGAGAAAACTAAAAAAAAAATTATACTTTATAAGTCACGAAGTACATACATAAGTCACAGTTTGCTGATTTTCATCGGAAAAAATTGTAAATCGAACAAGTTAAAATTCGTTCATATTTGGTGATTCTAATTGAACTTTGGTGAATTTAATCATTTTTTTGCGAATTTAATTGAACCTCAATAAAAAATCTTCAAAATTGTGATTTCACATGCATGTAATGTTCTAAATTTTGGTAAGCTTATCACGGATTATATGTTTTGACATCTCCTTATATAGTTTTAAAAGCTATTTAGTAATATTTATCTATTTTGACATTAATATGCATTTAAATTTTAAAAAAAATATACAAATTTATATGCTTCGAAGCTTAATCACAATTTTTCTTTGATTTTTATTGACTAGCAAATTTGTTTTGAATTTATCCTCGCTGAACATGAACACGAACCTTGTAACTTTGGTAAATGGTATAGTCAAAAATATTGCAAACACATTGACACGAGTAGATCCTAGAGCTAATACAAGCTTCGAAAACCGAGCTGAAAAACACAGACCAGACACAAAAATACCACAGATTGCATTAGGCATTTGGAAATCTCTTATTTCCCTCAGATTACCAGGAATGCTCAAGCTGCAGTGGCTGCTATCTCTGAGTAGATGTTCCAGTGATTTTGCATTCACATTCCTCGCTTTCCTCGCTAACTCTGTCACCACTTCCTGTGCTAACTCTGGCACCGCTTCCTGCACTAACTCTAGCACCAATATCTGTAGGTATAGAATAGCACGACACATCCCAATATCTACATATGCTTACTTGTCACTAAATTCTAAAGACAATGAGTACTCTCCGAGTGGTCTAGAGAGGTTTCAACTTGAGGTATCTGCTGCTTTTGATGAAACTAGAATAAGATCCGTTGGAATTGACATAGATGTGTACTAAGGATTGACTTGGGCCAGCATTTCCCAGAAATTTCACTCCCTAACCTCTGAGTCTTTGGGGGAATGCTTAAGAACCTCATCTATGTTTTTCTCCATTTTTTTCAGAGCAGTGTTTGATTCCTTGTGATGGGAGTTTGCAGAGAGTCTAAAACCACTCTGCCTACGCTCAGGGCAATGCTCTTAAGTAAGATGTTTATTTCAGAGATAGTATAAAACAATGTCTTTCTTCTCCTCATATGCCTAGGGTCCTCCACATTTTCCAATCAAGTTTGTCACTTTTAAGCTCTTCTTCATCCAATTACAAGCCATGCTGAGATTTCCCTCTTTTTAGCAATTCTTCCAGAAAGTCTTTATGGCTGCTACTAAAGCTTCGTTCTTGACAACACAGACAATTATCCTTGGCAATACTTGTAGACTAAGTCACAAGGTTCATGTTTGTTGAAGATAAAGTTCGGTTCAACTTTAAATTCAAACAAAATATTTTTTTTATCATTTTTATTTTCTAAAATAAATGCATAAATATGTCAAAGGGATAGAGTGGAGAGAGCTTTCCGTCCTCTACTTTCAGTCAGTATATGTATAGCGCACACATATTTATAAAATAATGCAAAAGCATGTAAAAAACATCCCATACACAAATAATGAATAAAGTTCGAGTTCGGGTTTGAAGAGGATAAAGTTTGGTGAAGTTCAATCTTTTTCAATAAATTTTGGTGTACCTTGTGACATAGCTTTCAAACATTCTATGCTTCGTACACCAGAACTTGATGCCCTATTATGTGCTTCCCCCATGTAGTAGTAAGAGAGTTGTCACGTTGGTAATTTTTGAACATATCATAAGGAACCAACAAAGCTGGAAATAAACTAAAGCTTACCGAGCATGGTGAGGCTAAATGTAGGTGAGAGCCCATTGTTAGTCATGATGAGGTCATTCAAACTCATTAGATTTCACTGTGCAAAGCACTCTTCACTCCTTGTAGCTATGAGCTCACACAATAGTGAAATATCCATCGCATGCCCTTGTCATCGAGCCATTGTATTGTAAGTCAAATTGACACATGGGATGAAAGTCACAATAAGAGTATCAAAGCCGAGGGGCACAGATTTTTCAGGCAATGAATGATTTTATGTCACTTAATATTAGCCTAGTATTTGTAGAGGAGATTTTGGGAATAATTCCCAAATCTACAAAACCGTCGTGTTTCTATAATGGCAATATATATAATAATGATAAGGGATTAAGATCTCAACACCAATTTCATCTCCTTTTTCAAATATCCTTGTCATGTACTATATTTTTGTGAAATTTATTTGATTAAATCCTTACATCATTTTCCTAGGTCTAGGAGTTTAGTAACCCCTTTGGCTAGGAAGTTTTGCAAATTTATTGTCCCTTCTTAACATGAAGATATTCCAGCTTCATCATGAATGATTGGATAGTTTGGATGTCATCCACCATTGTTGAATTATGCCTATTTTAGGAAGGTTTCATCTCCTTACCAATTAGATAAGACCAGAGTGATTTGTACTCAAATCTCATAATAATATCCATAAGGACCCTTTTGCAGGATTTCAACAAGCCTAACTTCATCCCAAAAGCTTTGGAAACATTGTTTAACGATAGACCAAGGACCATGGCATACCATAACATCATGTTATCTTCATTTCCCTACTAAGTTCGCCCTGTCCCAACCACTTGTGGACTGCCCAAGGATGTAGTATCCCTTTTTGGTTAAATATGAACAATTCTGGATATGCCGTGAAACCCTTATTTTGTTATTCAATTCAAATTTGGAATGTAGCCCAATAATAGATATTAACATAAAGCAAACTGATAACCGGAAACCAAATTGAATCTTTAATGAAATTTTGGAAAAGTACAGTAGCATCATAAAGTCATATACTAATTATTTTTGAATTTTTTATCAAACCCTAACTTGACATAACCTGAAAAATGCATAAAGACCTAATCTTTTATTGAAACCCTTGCTGAATAGACCTTGAAACAATACAACAGTTTAATGTGTTTGGATATGATGGATCTAGGATGTACAACTGCAACCAGAAATGATGTCAGCAACCAAATGTGATGCCCATAGAAGCAAATGCCTAAAGTGGATGGTCTTACGGTCAATAAAAGTGCCAACTAGTATGACGCTAGCAACAATGGAAGCCAGAAAGGATGATGTCCAGCGAACAAGGGAGAGACACCAATGGTGTAGGGCTTGTGTAGCCACCAAGTGGTAATCTAAAGTGTGATGCCACAAACCAGGAATGATGCCAAGGGTGATAAACCACCAATGTGATGCCATAGTCAAATAGTCAAGTACAACAGTATTAATTGCTCAAAAGTGGGACATCTAACTACCAATGATTGATTTCCCTAGAAATCTGAAACCCTAGATGCCCTTAGCAACAAATACACACTTTGAACTGAATTGGATGAACCACAGTCTTTTCTGCACCGATGTGACTCCTGTGTGAAATCACCACAAAAGGATGGGAAGGTTTTTGTCCTCGAATCCATTCACCAAGAGGGTTTTCGTCCTTTGATGGAAAGTTGAAGCTGTAAGCTTTTCCTTTGGGAAAAGGGTGTTGGTTTTTGTTCGAGTTTTTGAATAATGATTTCTTTTTCACCCAATTCTTTTATTATTCATTTTTCCATTCCACCCCTAAAAGAAATTAATATTTATTTTAATTGAATATTCATATTTTTTCAACTTATGAATATTAATTACTTTTTGGCCATGTATCCAATATTTCCTTTTGACCCATTCAATAATAATAAATTGTCAATTACCAAAGTTATAACTTAAAGTACCTTTTTGGACAACTTAATAAATTATCATTAGATTATTTCCCGTTTAAAACCCTCTTTAGCCTATGAAAAATAAAAATAGGCTATAGGTCCTTTGATTTCATTAATTAGAGAACTGAGACATTATAGTCCACCCTTCCCAGAATTGTTTGCCCACAAACAATTGCTAATTGGGATGCCCAAGAATTTATGCATCCTCCCAAGTAGCATCCTCTGTTGGCAAATTTTTTCAACACACTAGATACTTTGTGACATTTATGTTTCTTAATTTCTTTGCTCTGACATCCAATATAGCTTCAAGAACCAAGATGAGTTTACCTTCATCATCTAAGGGAGACAACTTAATGGAAGGAATGACATGCTGCCCCAATGCCTTTTTGAGGCATGGTACATGGAAAACATTATGTATTTTGCTATGCTCTGGTAGCTCAAGTTCGTAGGTAACCTCCTGTATCCTTCTGATAAATCTGTATGGCCCATAAAAACGGGGTTTGAACTTCTTAGCTCCACTCTTCTTGATAGAATATTGTTTGTATGGCTGCAACCTTAAGAAAACCATGTCTCCCACCTCAAAACGTATCTCTATACGGTGCTGATCTGCATATAATTTCTATTGATTTTGAGCATGCTGGAGAGTTTCTTTAAGCATACCCAATATGTCTTGGCTTTGAGAAACCAAGTCTCGTGCCCCTGACACTCTATTATCAGCAATAACCAAATCAACAAAGGAAAGAGCATCATACCCATATGGAGCTTTGAAATGTGACATGCTAATGGACATGTGGTAAGTGGTATTGTAGTAATGCTTTCCGTGTAAAGCCATTTAACACAAGCTAATTGCTGCCCTGCCACATAATTGCTCAAGTAACCTTCAAGCCACTTATTAACAATTTTAGTTTGCCCATCTATTTGTGGTTGGTGGCTAGTGCATGGTGTCAATTTTGTCCCTGCCAGATGAAAGAGTTCGTGCCAAAATAAACTAAGGAATCGGCTGTCCCTGTCAATCACAATGTTCTTAGGCAGCCCATGAAGTCTTAAAACTTCCTTGAAAAAGAGATCGGCCACTACCTTGAACCTGCGCTCTTCACTTGCACCCTTTAGGACAGCAATAACAAGTTTTTTCTTTGCAAACTCAACTGTAATAAAGGCCTTGCAAACAGCTGCAGTTACTGTCCAAGAGCAAAGAATGGATGAATAATCAGCAGCCTGACAAGCTAATACATATTCTAATGTGGCAATCTCATGCTTCATTCCAACCTTTTCAGTTATGGGGAAGGGCACCCCCTATCTGCAAACATGAATGTAACTGAAATAATGGGGTGGCTGGTAATGATGAAGACAGCAGCATTAACGATGGCAATTTGGCTCATGGTTGTCATGTATATGCTTCCTCTATCATTTGGCGAAATTAACACATCATCCCGTATTTCTTCCGTGCCTTCTTGGATATCCCTTGCATAAATATCCATGTGGACTGCCCTTGGAGATCTTCTTATGGTGCTCGTGACTTCCTCAGTAGGAATGATGTATCCCACACCATTCTCCAACTCGTGATGGCATTCTTCACCCGGTAGCAAACTCAGAATTCAAACTTAAACAACATGCACAGCTGACCCAAAGTAAAATACTCAATAGAGCCACCTTGCTATAATGGCCTCTTTGTCTGCCCAAAAATTATTGTTTGAGGCTGCCTGAAAGGTGCTCTAGGCTGCCCACTTGCTGCTATCCTTGGCTGTCCACTTATCACCAATGCCTTCAAATTTTTCTGTTTCATCTTAAATCCAAACATTGAAAAGACTTTATTCTTATGCAAAATGAGACCATTTGCAAGCACCAACTTGTCAATCTTCACCATTTTATCTAGGATGTGGACAGCAATTGTATCCTCAATCTTTTGCAAAGATAAAGGAGTTGTACTATGGCTGTTTGTGAAAAATGGCAGCAGTCTAGGATTGAAACTCCTGGGACTCAGCGAAACAAAATTGGTGCAGTAGCTGTAATACTGAAAATACGTTGCAAAAATTATTAATGTTAGTGAAATAGGAGCTGGAAACCACCAAACAATGATTGGAAATACTTCATTAGCAGCAACAAATTGAAGATCATGTAATGGAAGCATTTGTATGGTTGAAAATGTCGTCATGACAGTGGGAAATAGTGATGATTTTGGCCTTCAAGCTAAAGGTTTGGAGCATGGCTATCCCCATCACATACTCCTTTTCTTTGGGAGGTAGAAGATCATCACTCCTTGCTCTTACTTTCTTCCAAAACAGCCTTAACAGTGTTGGAGCTTTTCCCCATGATGTTCTCAACAAATGGCTTCTTTCGCACATCGAAAACTTCATCATACTTGCCAATCTACAGCTGTCTAAGGACAGTCCTATTATTCCAAAACATGAACTTAGAAAGAACAACATGCCATGGTTGTAGCATTGTATTCTCTCATTCAATCTTGGGGTTGTGATGTCTGAAAACTATCTTGTATCAGCAGCCAAAGCCTCACCAATGTCCATGGATGGAGGTGCATCTTTCTGGTGACAAAACTTTCTTCTATTGCTATGAAAGGTATAGTGGCAAGGCTGGAAATGTAGGAAATAGTAGTCCAAAAGTTTGTGACAGCACTCTTTAAGAACTATGGATCATTGTTCTTATTGCCTACATTCATAGCTACCATGTTGTTGGTCTATAACATCTTGAACAAGGTAATATATATTTTGCTTACCCTTAGTGGCTGAGTTTATGAACTTACTCCCAGTCTTCAACGAAAGACCTTTCCCAAGAGCATGCTTATCAATTAGGAGCTGAGAATTCTTATGACATGATTGTTGTTCTGAAAATAAACTTATAGGATTTACCTCATCATGTGTTGCCCATGGGACTTGCCTCCTATGAGAAGTCTCCTTCATTATTTTTCCATTCTTTGAATGATGGGAAGGCTGGAATAGTTCTTTGTTGTCCTGAAAAGGCATCTCATATGGTAATGGCTCGATCTTAAGAATGCTCGGAAGATGGATAGGGGATTCTTGGAAAAGATCCTCTTTCCATTTGGTACCCTTCATCTTGTCAACGTTGTTAGAAAACTTCTCACAATGACCAAAACATTTTAAGGGCATAGTATGAGGGTGATGCAATAAACCCTTATTATGAAGATAATCAATTTGCTTACCATTAGTTGCTGTTACGAAAATTTCAGCAAGTTGAAATTCAACATTATCATCTGGAAATTTGGCTTGAACCACCAACTTCTCTTCACCATCTTGCAAATCGGATTTTTCTTTTTTCTTTGGTTCATGCTCCATGATTTCTTCTTCTTTCCTCATCATCAAGGGAAAACTTTCTGCCCTAATTTTCCGCAGGTGTTGTTTTGCTTGGGTGGCTATCAACTTAGCTTCCCTAGCTTTCCTTAGCCATTCATCACACCTTTGTTGGGTCCTCATTACAACCCTAGGATCCACCTTTGTTGATGATGGTGGATCATTAAATTCTGTCTCACAAATGTAATTACTGGCCTTCTTTTTTTGCTGAACTCTTTGGGAAATCAACAAATAGTGCTTTCACATTCACAATTTCTTCCTTGGCTTCCTCATTCCCTTGTTGATACATGCAATTATTAGAATTAAATAAAACATTGTCTACTATCAAAGAATCTCTACTGTCAACTTGCATGTGGAGTTCCTTTTGCTCCTCAGTAAGGGTTTGAGGTTCGGACCTTGAATCTCTCTTCCCTTTATCTGACCACACTTCCTCATAGTGCCCTTTTCTATTTCGTGACTCCGTCAACTTCATAAAGTCTGTAAAAGAGATTTTTGTTCGAATCTCTGTTGGAAGAGTTTTGTATAAATCAGAGTTGACCATAATATCCTTATGTAGTGACCCCATGGTTCATAGGTTGGCAATAAAATGGCTTTAATACCATTGTAGTATCTTTTTTTGGATAAATATGAACAATTTTGGATTTGTTGTGAAACCCTTATTTTGTTATTCAATTCAAATCTGGAATTTCACTCAATAATAGATAATAACAAAAAGCAAACTAATAATTAGAAACTAAATTGAATTTTTATTGAATAATGGAAAAATACAACGTATTAAAGTCATATACTAATTATTTCTAAATTTTTTATCAAACCTTAATCTGACATAACTTGAAAATGCATAAAGGTGAAATATTTTATTGAAACCCTTGCTGAATAAACCTTGGAATAGTATCACAGTTTGATGTGTCTGGATATGATGAATTTGAGATGTAAAGTTGCAACCAGAAATGATGCCAGCAGCCAGATATGATGCCAATAGTAGATGCTAGTATGATGCCAATAGTAGTGGATGCCAGAAAGGATGACGTCTAGCCATAAGGGGGTGATGCCAATGGTGTAGGGCCTATATGGCCAACAACTGGTAATTTGAAGTGTGACGCCACAGACCAAGAATGATGCTAAGGGTGATAAACCACTAGAAGTGTGACACCACAATCAAATAGTCAGGTACAGTAGTATTAATTGCTCAGAAATGGGATGCTCAATTGCCATTGATTGATTTCCCTAAAAATCTAAAACCCTAGATGCCCTTAGTAGCAAATACATACTTTGAACTAAATTGGATGAACAACTGTCTTTTCTACACCAATGTGACTTTTATATGAAGTCACCATGAAAGGATGGAGGGTTTTCATTCTCAAATCCGTTCACCAAGAGGGTTTTCGTCCTCTGATAGAACACTAAAGCTACAAATTTTTTCTCTGAAAAAAGGGTGTTGGTTTTTGTTTGGGTGTTTGAAAAATGATTTATTTTCCACCCAATTCTTTTATTATTCACTTTTCCATTCCAACCCTAAAAGAAATTAATATTTTTTAATTGAATATTCACTTTTTTTCAAATTGTGAATATTAATTACTTTTTGGCCACGTATCCAATATTTACTTTTGTCCCCATTCAATAAGAATAAATTGTCATTTTCCAAAGGTATAACTTAAAGTACTGTTGTCAACCTGGAGCTGCGCCCTGATTCGAAGACGTGCACGAAATGGCTAGTCCTCTATCCGGCTGAAACAATGGGATCTTCTCATGAGGGTGGGTGCCTCAACGGTGAGAAGAACCTCCAGAGAAGGCTGGTTCCTGTATGATGTATCAATTAGGATCTCTACTCTATGCTGCAGACTACCGTGGAAAAGGGAGAAGGAAAACTTAAAGGGGAAATCCTACCTAAAGGGGTGATACACCAGAATTTTGATCCACTCAATTTGGAACCTTGAACACTAAACAAACAAGGGAAAAGGAAGACCTTAGATTTCAATCAATCACTTATACACAAATATTTCATGAAGAGGTTCGATCTAATGACCAAAATATGAGGGAAAACGATGGAGAGAGGTCTGATAAAAGACACTTTGCAGCCACCTAACATCCACTTACAACATTAGCAAAAGACCTAAAGAACACTTTAACATGACCTGCACAAGGATAATCTAGCAACTAGGTATGAACCAGAATTTGGGAAGGGAGAGAAATCTACCACTTATGCAAATTGCTGAATGAAATATACACTATGCCAACGCTTGAAATCTGAAAGTACAGTCCTTCTATTGATCGAAGAGGTTACACAACTCACCAATGGCAGACTCTGGTCTAACCAAGAGAGATTGGATTCTTTTTAATTAAGGCTGAAAGCCATTATATAGAAAATTACAAGAGGCCAAAGATTGGCATTCAAAATTTGAAGAGAAGGATTCACTTCAGTTAACTCAAGGCTTACTTGGCCTTTCAATAAAATATGTTTTCTTTTATCTTTGCATGAAGCTTCTTGCGCTTGAGGAAGTGAACTTGTCTTTGTTATGAACCGCCCACCTCTGTTTGCATGGAAATCTACGCCAATGTCAATTTTAGAACTCTACGTGAGCTGCTTGATGCCGAATTGGAATGTTGGAAAGCTGAGTTGGCCATTTGGTAAGCTGAGTTAGACGAAGAGATCATCTTCCCTCGCATGGAAAGCTCCTAGTGGATGTAGCATTTTAACAATTAGTCAACTATAAATCTGGTACAGTCAACTCGACATTCGAATTTGGAACTCCGGTTGACGCTGAGTTGGACCCTCGGATGCGTGAGATGATCTAGAGACGAGCGGGACTTTAATAACCAATCAACTGAAGCTTTGAACGGCATTCGAAGATAGCCCCTGCTTGCATGTATTTTACCCTGTTTTGGTCTGCCTATTCCTGTCTATTTCTGGCGAGATTCCATATTCGGATGTATTTTTATAATTATATCCGGTCTATATTTTCTCCATTGGGCTTTACTTTTGGAATTCTGACTTTACCCCTGTTTCAAAGGTTACTTCCCACGGTCAAAATTTGACAACTAGCGGGTCTTCATTCTTTGGCATTTATTCCTTTGGACTTCTCTTATTTCCCTGAACTTCTTGCGGCATTTCTTTCTCTCGGCTTTATTCTACGAAGTATTCCTTCGGACAAAAAATCCAAAGGAATTTCTTCGGACTTTTTCCTGGGCTCCTTTTCCGAATTTCTTCGGACTTTTTGTCCGAAGGTCTCTTTTTGTTTTGCCTTTGTTTCACTTGTTTTTCTGCGGACTTTCTTATCTTCCAAATTTCTTCGGACTTTTTGTCCAAAGGAATTCCTTCGGACTTTTTGTCCGAAGGAAGTCATTCCCTGCCTTTGCCTTCCAACTTTTTCGAAGCCTTTGGACTTTTTTGTCGTTGGCTTTTCCACGGGCCTCTTCCTGTTTCTCCGATATTCCTTCAGACAAAAAGTTCGCAGGATATCTTCCTTTGCTTTTGCTCTTCGAAATGTGCCCTTTGGAAAAGTCACCACGGTCCTCTTGCTGACCAAGTGCCCTCCGCAAGGGCTAGTGGCTCTTTGTTGTGCCATTTTTGGAAAAATTGTAGGGCACCCGGACTTTTCGCAAAGGTCTCGAATCTGTTCTCTCACCTTCCCGAAGGGTAGGTGCCCTTTTGGATTGTTGAAAGTGACCCTTCTGAAGGGTACCCTGCTCTTTGGGATTCTTGTAATGGATTCTTTCCTTCGGCCTCTTACTTGGTTTTTCCTCGAAAAAATTGCAACTGGTCTCTTGGCTGATCAAATGATCCTTCGGCAAATTTGTGAACCCTTCAACTACTTGAATAAATCCGTTCTTCCTTTTGGGGGAAAACTGTCAACAAGTACCTTTTTGGACAACTTAATAGATTATTATTAGATTATTTCCCTTTGAACACGTCCCGGTCATTTGCCAAACTTATAACTTAAAGTACCTTTTTGGACAACTTAATAAATTATTATTAGATTATTTCTCTTTTAACCCCCCTCCCCCCATTAGCCTAGGGGAAATAAAGATAGGCTACGGGTCCTCCGATTTCATTAATTCGAGAAAGGGGACATTACAATGGAAGCACCAAAATAGATTATTTTTAAAGAATCCCTAGAAGAAGTCAACCACCCTCTTTAGCAAGCCTACCTACCAATCCCATGAATGGGAGATAGACCAAGATTTCGTGTTAGGCTCAAAGAAAGAAAGAAATCATATTAATGTCCACAAATAACCAAAAGCAGGTCAGTGGGGCTCGAAAATACGTCCATTTACAATATAAAGTGAGGTAAAAAGACCCTAGGAACAATGACTAACTAAAATTAGAAAAGCCAAAGCACTAAAAATAAATGTGGGTAAACCCAATGCAATAAAGCTCTCAACCCATGTGGTTAGGCTACCAATACAAATAGCCATGTGGGGAGAGCATGAACCCTTGAAGACCATTGGCTTATTAAAGTCAGAAAGACTGGATGGTAGGCCCATCGGGCATCTTTGGCTGTGATCAAGACAGAGGAACCATTTGTGCCATTGTCTATCACTGTTAAAAGGCCAATGCAGGATCTGATAATGCTCATTGGGGAGTATTTGGGGTTGAGGGGCCCTAGTTGGGCAATCTTATGTGGAAGCAAATCACTCCCACTAGAATCCCTCCTAACATCCAAAGCCAAAGAAACTCCTGTGGTAGAAAAGAAAATCGTAATGTGTGCTTGTCCCCGCTCGTTGGGAAACGGTTACGAAGGAGCATGTCCATGAGTTGACGAGAAGATCCATGATGTTGCGAAGGAGCGGATATCTATCGCCAAGAGCTAGTGTGTTGGGGTACCTTAGTAGTAGTGTTGTGGAGAGATGAGCACCACCTCACTGACCTACCCCCCTCAATGTGTAAATCAATGACTTTTAATGCTAGCAACCTCTATGAAGGGCTAAAAGAATGAGGTGATCAGCTTGGGGGCTCTAGGGGTTCCTTGCAGGGAACTGCGTTGAAGGGGGACAACCTCCCAAAGAAAAAGAGTCAAGCATCATTGATCTGGGTACAAAAAGAAAGTGGATAGAGAGTTGCCCACATTTATGTAAAGATAGTGGTATCTCCCTTGGATCTCATAATAAATAGGGCATCTAAAAATGAAGTGTTCTTCCATATTTATCTCCTAGAGGGAGCAAAGATGACAGATTCGGCCCCCATGTGGAATATGATGATAAGTCTCAACCCACAACCATTGTGAGCACAACCTCAATTGGAGGACAGTAAACCTCAAGTTGTGACACCAATGGTGTTGGAGATATTCAGTGTGACAAATGACAACATCCACCACATGCTGGAAATGCTCAGTGTGAATAACAAACTTAGCGTTGAGTCAGTAAGGAAGAGAGGTCCAAGTGACCTAGATGTACTACCTATATATGTCCTCTTTAATAGCTCTAATGATGACCTCTTTTAAGGGAAGAAGTCGCTGAGGGCCATCCAAAGAGTACCTGACTGGAGGAGAAAACTAGTTTTAGAATACTAGTAACATTGACATCTATTGGGGTCCAAAGATGCAATCCTATTTGGAAGAACGTAGGGCTAAGTATGGATACCTCCCACAACATAAAGAAGTTGGATCCCCCATGGCTTTGAGCCTTTAAATGTAGAAAGTAAGCTTGAATATAGTCTCAAGGCATAGAGGTTGGGTGGAGAACTCAACTTGGAGGATGCATCGAGGAACAATCCATTTGCAACGGATCATACATTGAATCATGAGTTTGTACCCTTTCAATATGAGCCCAATCAACAAACCCCATACTAGGCCCTTAAACCTCAAACTCATACAAATCTGGAGGCTTGATGACTATATCAAAGAGGCACATCTTTGAAGGGATAGCATGGAAGTGGATCTAAAAACATTGACACTACAAGATAGAAGGGGAGGCATATCCCTTGCAACTGTGTGACTGAGAGGCAAATTTCATACTAAAATATGGTCTGGAAAATTGGACCCCCAAGTAATTATAGGCTGATATGATCTCCAAAGGTTCCCCTTTGTAGAGGAACTAGATTTGGGAAAGAGAACGTTTGGAGATGTTGACTATCATGACCTTAGTTTTGCTAAGGTTGACCACCACTTGACTAAGCTCACAAAAATGAGCAAGGACAATATGTTGCCTTTGTAAATCATCTGTAGAGTGAGAGGAGAACAATGTCATAAAAAAAAAGAAGTATGGTTATCACCACATCATGTAAAATTCAACCATCATCTGCATGGGTATGTTGTCTAATAAGATCCTTTAACCCATCGATGTAAATGTTGAAGAGGGTCAATGAGAGAGGGCATCCATACTTGACCCCAATAGTACCCTTCACAAAGTTATAAAGATTGCAAGTAGTACAAAATTCCCTAACAACTATCTCATAGAGCTTCCAAGCATCAGTAATGAGAGAATCTAGAATTCCAACATCATGCAATCTTTGGAAGAGTAGATGTCTTGGAACTAAGTCAAATGCCTTTTGGAAGCCCACAAAACAACAAAAGACTTTGGAAGATAGATGATGAGCTTCCTCAATGATAGCTTGGAGTGTAAAGATGTGGTCAATTGACTAATATTCACACCTAAAGCTACCCTGCTCCCTTGCTCTAGGATTACCTCTCTCCAACTACGTTGAAAGTTTCATGTCTAACACCATGGCATAAAGTTTGGCAAATATATGCCTAATCATAATGGTCATGTAGTTGTTGGGGTTGGAGCTATCCCTAGACTTAGGAATGGGATGGATTATGTGTTGGGACCAAGAATGAGGGAAACTCAAGCAAACAACCTCTTTAAAAGGCTTTGCCAATGAGAAGGCAAGGGAATCCACACCTTAATTTAAGAACTTAGCTTGAAGGTCCTCACAATCCACTGCTTTGTTGGTACATAATTTTTAAATATCCCTCTTGACTGTATTGGTATATAAAATAATAGAAGACGTTGGTGGAGTGGAGACAATGACAACAGGCTGCTTTGGAATGTCACAAAGAGAGCTAACATAGTAAACCCATGTCTAGGGGTTAATGTCAGAAACGAGGGTTTTCCTTGGATGGAGTGTGTTGAAATATCTTAGGGGAATGGTGGATGGCATAAGGGAGAGAAAGTCATCTAGATGTAATAAACTCATGTTTGTTTCATTGAAGAAGTCAATGATAATCTATACGAGTGGCGGGTATGCAGGGAGGATCTTGGGCTAGGGCAAAACTAAGTCTTTGGTGTAGGTATTTACACTCGTCATCACACCAATGGTTTAGAGGGTAAGACCCATGGGGACAAGGTGAGCTACAGTAGTGTATAGTTTGGGGGCAGAAGTCAAGGGCTGCATCCCAGAGGGCATGGCATAAAAACTCATACATGGACTCTATGGAGGGGATAGGAAGGGAGTAGTATCCAGATATAAGTTGGGACCTTAGTAATTTGAAAGATAAAAAAACACTTGTTATATTTATTCCTGTAGCTTTAAGACATTTAATAGATTCCATGACGGCCCATAAAATTATAAATATCTACCATTCAATAAGATCTAATGTAAATAACCAATAATGAACATTCAATAAAAACATCTATACATACAAGGTAGCCATCTCAATATTATATCAGTAGAATGTATAGTTATCTAGTACATAAAATAACACAAATGGAAACAAAACCCCAATAGTTTTATTGTAGATACTTACAAGATATGCATTTGAAACTTAAGTATTAATGTGATTGCTTTGAAAATCTTATTGCTAGGATGTTATATGAGTAGACAATGTCTTTTCAAAACTAATAAAGTATTGCGAAAGCTAATATGTTTTCATGTTTTTAGAAATGCAACTAATTTTATACGTGGTGATATTATTCAGGGTTTGATGAGATATGGTTTCTTTGAAGAAATACATCTTACACTGCTGCAAAGGACAAATGATTTACATCAGTTGAGCAATCGTTTTACAAGGAATATCTCTTCCTATAGAGGCAAGGAAAGAAAGTACATTGCCCTGTACCCCAATGAAAAAATAATACACATCCTTCCGAAATCACTCAAGCTTAGCTTACACAATTGAAGTCAAATCTTGTCTAAAACGTTGCCACTTCCCCAAGCTGAGTGGAGTGGAATTTTCATAGAAAATAACTTTGCTTCTTGTTTTCCAAAGGAATAAGATTGCTGCCAACTGAGTTGTATCCCATAGGCTCTTGCAACTATCCTTGGCCATCCAAAACTCCCCCAGAAGATATCCTTGCCAAAAGAGAGGGGAAGTTAAAGTGAAATTGAATTTATCTTGTAACCAACCCCTAGAGTAGTGCATAATATCTCTTTGCCCTCAATGATCTTCTTGTGGAAAATATGATGCAAATCTACCTTTCAAGACGATTCTTCTCTACTCACCATGGATAATTTGGGAGTCGTCATGTAAGAACTAGATTGGATTGCTAAAGCTAACTGGAAATGGTTCCCTAAAGATGTCAAGTATTTGCCCATCGGGTATAGACAAATGTGCTTTCCTTGCTTGTTTTTGTAGGGACATATTTTCCTTGTTCATATTGTGCTCAATTGATGTAAAATTCTTGTTCATTTTTGTAATATAAGATGCAAAATGTAAAAGTAAAAAAATGGCTTTTTTTGGCATCTCAAGTCCATGGATGTCAATTTTGGTTGGTACAAATGTTGAACTTCCATTGCTAGGAGTATTTCGACACTACCTTCTTTCAAGCCCAATCTAGAGAGAATGTTTTGATCATAGTGTTGTATATGTAGACACAACCTATGTTATGGGATGGTGTCCCTTTTAGTCTTAGTATTATTATTAAGTTGTGTTATATTTCAGATGCTTAGAGTTAGTGAAGGGTTAGTTCATAAGTTAAGCAGGGTTTCTTGTGGGTTTGATATTAAGGGTAGAAAAACCCTAAAGAATGTATTTTTTTACAATTTCAACTTATAATGCAAACAAAAAGCCGCTAGTGAGAAATATTGTGTTATAGAAATATTTGTAGTTGCGATCTACTCTCTAGTGAGTAGGTGCTTCCATTTTCCTATTTTATAGTTTATTCTACTTTATATTTGCAGTTCCATCTTTTGTTGATAATTGTAAGACAAGTGGTATCACAGCTTCAATTGATATTTGCACCTGCTATGAAAATGGGAGAGGAGTTTATCCAAGAAACAACTTGAATTTTGTGATCGAGGATGAGATAAACGAGTTATTGGCTGAGTTCGCCAAGAAATTTTGAAAGGACATTCATTCCATGGGAAAGCATCCAGAGAAACCGGATGATGTGCCAACCCTAAGGGGGATACTAAGCATGGCCCACCATATGATGAAGAAGAAGAGGAAGAAAGATCGCAACATCCCTCGTTTAACCTACAATGAAGATCCCGAAATATGACTTTGGAGATCGGATAGAAGTCCACACACAGTTGAGCAAGCTCAAATTGACCTTTTCGGGTGTAAAAGATTAAAAAGCAAGATGGCAAGTTGAATATGGCCCTACAACATTTGGATGGCACTACCCATATGTGAGGAGAGATGTGGGCTTTTACAAACCCTAATGGGGATTTTTCTGATTTTTATAATGCTGTAACTCAAAGAGCATATTGTAATTGGGATGAGCCATATGATACTCAATTAGCTCTTGTTTCAGAAAAATATGTTTGTTCAAGAGTACATAAAAAAATTCTAAAATTTGAAGTCCAAGGCCAAGCTTTATTTGAATCTGGTGTGGAAGATTTATACTTCCAATATGTAGGCTGAGATTCAAACAAAGGTAAGGATGTGTGTGCCAAAATATTTTGAAATGGCTACTATTGTAGCTAGAAGAGCAGAAAAACATATTGATGCCCTAAAGAATAAAATGGTAGGAATTACTTTTTGGAAGTCTTTAACTTTCGATAGGAAGCCCAAGGATGAGGGGAAATTTGAGTCTTTGTTATAAACTCTGGTTATTAGTCTGTGCCTATATCCATTGTTATAAACACTTGTCTTAAGTGTTATCAGCCATGGAGGAAGGGTCATGTATGTCTCAATCTTTTTTATATATGGCAGTAGAGATGTGTCTATTTGAGCCAAAGTTAGAGTCTGATAATTAGGATATCCCACATCAACGTGATGAAGAGTGTGAACCAGAAAACATGTTTGCTTTTGTAGTAGAAACATGGGAACCATTAGTGTCACTTTTTGTGTTGATAGGGTTGGACCGTCTATGGACACCTTCAAGTTATTTGCCCATGTCAAGAAACCCAGGGTGTTGGTCATGGTTGATCCAAGAAGTACACTTAATATTCTTGATAAGAAACATGTCCATAGGCTAGGCCTCCATTTAAACACCTCTGAGAGTTTTCCCATTTGGGTTCTAAGGCACAAAAGAATTGATTGCCTAGGAGTAGTGCACTATGTGTAACTTTCAGTGGTAGATTATGTCCTTAAGGATAAATTCTATGTTGTTGATATTGTGGTAGTGAATGTTTTTTTTGGATGAAAAAAGAGGGGAAGTAGGCTTCAATCGTCGTATGGCCATGGCCCTTGAAAACATAGGGAGTGACATAGAGTGACACCAATCTAATTGAAAAAATAGAAGAAAAGGCATAAACTATATATTGCAAGAAAATGAGACTGGATATCTCTTTAAAATTTTGAATGTGCCAAATAAGAGGATTGAAGCAAGGGTTTGTGAAACAACCATGTCAGATCTCTGGCTCATATTCTTGAGTATTCCCAAACAACCACAATTTAAATTTGAACAAATATGGCTTTTCCATTAGAATTCACATCAAAGATAGAAGAATGTTGGAAAGCTACTTTGGATTCCCCTCAATTTCAGATGCACAAATTTGTCGGTAAGCTGAAATTAATCAAAGGAAAAATCAAGTGCGGAACAAAATAAATATGGTGATCCAAAGCTCCGAAAGTGCTCAACACAAAGCCAATCTGGCAGATATAAAATTCCAAATCAAAGATCAAGTACATAATGAAATATAAGAGAAAGAAAAATAAGAAGCCATCCATGATATAATCAAAACACCAAAGATATAGGAAATGTATTAATATCAAAGATCAAGAGAAAAGTGGATTAAGTTTGGGGACTCCAATACCATAAGAAATTTCTCAAAACAAAATATAAGTGAACACGGTTCAAGGATTACAAAAAGAAAATATGATCTACATCATTGAGTCCATAGTTCACATACCCATACAGGGCGAATTCTCGCCTAGACACCTAAATTTTTAATCGGCGAATACTCGGCAGCCACTCGCCATTAATTGACAATACTCGACAAAATTAAAAAATACTTAAATTTATTAAAAAACATTCACTTTATGCAAATTACAATTGCAAAATGTATCAAATGGGTCTGTAAAACATTGGGGAAGTGTTTTTTATTAGATTTGAATACAAATCAAGCACAAAATCGCATAATCATGATTCAAAAACGTTTTGGACACGTTTGCAAGCTTCTGGGAGCATTTCCAGCCATCTAGCTGCATTCTGCCCATGGGAGCCAATAATCGAGCCTTGGCAACAACTGGCACAGTATTCGTCGAGTACTCACTATTACTCAGTAAGTATTGTGCCAATACTCATCGAGACTTGAGTAAACAAAAAAAAACATGATTATTTCAGGGGATTACTTGTATTGGATGATGCTAGGTGATTACTCACCCACTTGGCGAGTAATCGACAAGTATGCTAACTATGACCGAGTCATTTGAAATGCTCATCTATGGCGCCCATTTTTATCAAGTATTACTCAAAGTCTACTTAAGCAGATCAAAATCAATATGCTCAACAATAGATGCTTCAAAATATCCCCAAAATGGTGAGGTGGGAAGACAATGATAAATCATGCCTTGATGTTGGAAGAGTGCCCAAAGGCCTCACCTAAATCCATGTTCATTCACCCCTTTTTGGTTCTCCCATCTCAATTGAATCACAAGATTATAGTTTGCCTTGCTCAGATGCTTTCCGTACTTGTTCCATAGCTTACCCAATATGGTCTACAGGGCCCCTACTTGCTATAGTCCGCAGTGCAATTCTAGACTAGATAGGATGGATCAAGGGCCCTCCATTTCCATAATGATGGTGGATCATGTGAAACTAGTCACAGAAGAAGAGTTACGAGAGGTGGTTTTCTCATTTGATCTTGGCAAGGCTCCAGGGAAAATAAGCAAACGCTAAGACAATTGAATAAAACTAATTGGTTCTCATTCCAAAAATTGACAAAGCACACAAACTAAATCAATATAGACCAATGCCCTTCGCAATATGGTTTGTTAAATTGTATCCACTAGACTTGATCTTTTACTTCCTTTGATCATATCTCCTTCGCAATCAATCTTTGTCCAAGGTAGGTGAATTTTCGATAATATCATAGTTTTCCAAACAATAATCCACTCATTAAATACACGGAAAAGGTCAAGTTTAATGATTAAGCTATTAAAGGCATATGATAAATGTAATTGGGAGCTAATAAGATCCTCTCTTCGTATGGTTTTAGTGATCAGATTATTTAATGGGTCAGTAGTTGCATATGCACTCCTACCTATACGATTTATCTTAATGGTGAAGTGGGACAACCCTTCCACTCAACTAGAGGTCTAAATCAAGGTGACCCTCCCAACATAATTCTATTCATACTAATGGAATAAAATTTCAGCAAGGCCATTCAAAATGCTGAAGACAAAGGAGAGATTCATGGGATAGCTTCCACAAAGGGAGGAAAGAGGTACTCCAATTTTCACTTTGATGATGACACTCTTCTATTTTCCTCTCATATAAAAGTAAGTTTTTGTTTAAATCAAAAGCAATTGAATTACATAGATATTGGCATCTTTGCCCACGTAATTGGATGACATTAATTAGATTACAACATGCTGAGTAAGCGTACATCTAAATCAAAGTCTCATTTGCCTAAGCTGCCATGACTAGTGGAATCCATTCCGTCAAACTCACCCAGTTCCAAACCTAGTCATATTGTTCCCATAGCTCCATACAAGGTATATAGAGGGATTTGTACCCTGGTGGATGGTGTAACAGACCATCATCCTCACCAGTCAGACTACAACCCTTTCGATACAAATGAAAATTTGCAGATCAACAATATCATGAAAAAATTCCAAGAGGCATCGGGGCAGCAGGTAACCAATGCCAAATCAGATATTATTTTCCTCAACATAGCAGCTAGGAAATAAAGAAATTCTTCAAGTAATGACATGGCATTTCCCCAGAACTTACTTGGGTTCCCCTTTCATCTCAAAGATTCTTCAAGTTTATGGGGCAGTAAGGTTGCTAAAATTAGAAATTTAGAACCAAAAATTCAAAATGGACCAATATATGGCTCAACTTTGCAGAAAGAGTATAAATGATAAAGGAGGCCCTACAGGTTGTCCCGACATACATACCTCTTCCACTCACATCAGAAAATAAAACGCCCAAATTCAAATAAATTTCCTACAGAAAGGAACGGAGGAAACTTTCAAATACCCACACTGGTGTAGCATGGAACTTGATAACCAAGGAAAAAAAAGGATGAAGGCTTGAACATTAAAAATACAAAACTCTTCAATCTTGTACTGGCATTGAAATCTGCATGGAGATTTCAACAAGAGAAGGATATACCAAGTCAATGCAACATCGCTTTCAATGCAAATCCACTCACCAAAGAGAATGGTGGAAAATTTCAAATTGATATATGCAGGGATTCAAAATATTCATCAGCATATTAGTTGGAAAATAGAAAAAGGGAACTATGTACGATTCTGGAATACCATCTGGAATGGGCTACCTCCCATTTCAATCCAAAATGATCACAGTTTGCAAGCACATCTACAAGCAAAAGCGTATTTTACAGTGGTTATCTAATGTAAGTGATACCAGCAAGGTATCAATGGTTGGAAAATGTCAATCATCATAGAGATTAAGCCATGGTTTAAAGAACAGAGTGAACAACTGAAGGAGGAGCTATACAAATGAACGATTTTCCTCTCCAATGGACAAGTCAAAATTGTCTGGTTGTTTACCAACACGGGATGTTACTGTCGCTTCAGCCTATCAATTACTGAGTCAGTGTGGCATTAACACTATCACAAAGTGGAATCGAATTTGGGACGGCAGATATTGGCCCAAAATCAAAGCTTTCTTATGGCTGGTCACATAAAAAAATCCTTACTGTGGATAATGTTCAACAAAGAGGATACATGGGTCCTTCTATTTGTCTGAATTGCAACAAGAATGTAGAAACTGTTACCCATATTTTTCTAAGTGCACTATGGTTGTAACAATATGGGATACTGTGGCTTCATGGTTTCATCATAATGGAAAGAAAATTCATACAATTAAACTTGCCATGCAAAAATGCAAACATATACCAACAGACGTGTATGATTAAAACTACGACCCTTTCAATGCAAAGGAACAGAGTGAACAACTGAAGGAGGAGCTATACAAATGAACGATTTTCCTCTCCAATGGACAAGTCAAAATTGTCTGGTTGTTTACCAACACGGGATGTTACTGTCGCTTCAGCCTATCAATTACTGAGTCAGTGTGGCATTAACACTATCACAAAGTGGAATCGAATTTGGGACGGCAGATATTGGCCCAAAATCAAAGCTTTCTTATGGCTGGTCACATAAAAAAATCCTTACTGTGGATAATGTTCAACAAAGAGGATACATGGGTCCTTCTATTTGTCTGAATTGCAACAAGAATGTAGAAACTGTTACCCATATTTTTCTAAGTGCACTATGGTTGTAACAATATGGGATACTGTGGCTTCATGGTTTCATCATAATGGAAAGAAAATTCATACAATTAAACTTGCCTTGCAAAAATGCAAACATATACCAACAGACGTGTATGATTAAAACTACGACCCTTTCAATGCAAAGGAAAATTTTCAAATCAACAATATCATGAAAAACTTCCAAGAGGCATTGGAACAACAGGTAAATGACACAAAATCAAATATTTTTGTCCTCAACATAGCAGATAGGAAAGAAAGAGAAATTCTTTGAGTAATGACATATAAAGGACATTTCCCCACCACTTACCTTGGATTCCCCCTTCATCTAAAAAACTCCTCGAGTTTATGGGAGAGTGAGGTTGCTAAAACTAGAACCAAAATTTCAAAAGAGCAACAGACGGCTCAACTTTGCAGGAAGAATATAGATGATAAAGATGTTCCTATAGGCTGTCCTGATATATATGCTCTCTCTCATACCTCGTCCACTCACGGTGCAAAATGAAACATCCAAATTCAAAGAAATTTCTGATGGAAAAGAATGGAGGAATATTTCAAATATCCACTAGTAACATGGAACTTGATACCGAAGGAAAAAAAGGATGGAGGCTTGAACATTAAAAATATAAAACCCTTCAATCTTGCACTAGCATTGAAATCTGCATGGAGATTTCAGCAAGAGAAGGATATGCCATGGAGTACCATTCTCATATATAAATATCAAGTCAATGCAACATTGCTCTCGATGCAAATACACTCACCAAAGTGAATGACAGAAACCTTCAAATTGATATATGCAGGGATTCAAAATATTCATCAGCATATTAGTTGGCAAATAGAAAAAGAGAACAGTGTACCATTAATACCATCTGGAATGGGCTAACCATCATTTTAATCCAAAATGATCACAGTTTTCAAGTTTGTCTTGAAGCAAAAGGGTATATTACAGTGGTTGATTACTGTACGCAATACCAGCAAGGTATCAATGGTTGGATCATGTCAATCATCATAGAGATTAAGTCATGATTTAAATACCAGAGTGAACAACTGAAGGTGCCATACAAGTGAATGATTTTCCTCTCCAACAGGCGAGACAAAATTGTCTACTTGTTTACCCACACGGGATATTACTGTCGCTTCAGCCTATCAATTACTGAATCAGCATAGGATTGAAACTAACACAAAGTGGAATCAAATTTGGGACAGCAGATATTGGCCCAAAACCAAAGCTTTCTTATGGCTGGCCACATAACAAAATCCCCACTACGGATAATCTTCAACAAAGAGGATAAATAGGCCCTTCTATTTGTCCTAATGCAACAAGAATGTACAAAAAACAATTACCCATATTTTTCCTAAGTGCACCATGGTTGTAACAATATGGGATAATGTGGATTCAGGGTTTCATCATAATGGAAAGAAAATTCATACAATTAAACATGCCTTGAAAAATGGAAACATAAATCATCATACATGTATAAATTCCTTTGGAAAAATTGGAATGAAATAAATTCTGGGTCATATCTTTTGGAAAATTTGGGATGAAATAAATTCTGGAGTCTTCAACAATAAAAAGGTTCAATTAGAAGCATGCTAAGAACTCTCATAGCAAATATTTGTAGTACCTCTCTTCTTCACTTGAAGGAAAAGAAGGGAGTTTGAATTTTTCCTCTATGACAGATTGTTGGATAGCAACGAAATGGGATCCCCCTTGTCATTTCAGAATGAAATGGCTAGCAATGACAAAGTGAAATGGCACAAGCTTAACTTTGATAGAGCAACAAAGACAATCCGAGACAGGTATGCATAGGGGAATTATCAAAGATAAACAAGGAAACTACACAATGGCTTATGCAAACATATAGGTCTTCAAACTAACAATTATGCAAAACTTATTGCATGCCAGTACATACTACAAATGATTGGTAATTCAACTATAAAAAATATAATAATTAAAGGAGATTAAAAAATCATAATTCATATGATTTAACAGGAAATTAAACTGAAAAGAACACAGCCGGTAAGACTCGCCAAATGCATCAATTGAAAGATGTCAAACAAGTGAACAGCCTCATTCTTGATATTCTCTAATTGTTCCAAATTAGCAGCTCCAGACATTTCAGAACAACAGTCCAGACCACAAACCGTGGAAGAGAAACAAAGTGGCTTGCTAATATGGCTATTTCCTGTTATAAGAAGCAAGGATCAAAATTCTTCATCAAACCTGATCTCCTCCTAAATCGTAATAAAAAATTGGTAGATTTAGAGCAAGTTACCGCTTGTGCAATGCAAAATGAGTAAAACAAATAAAAAAACAAACACCACTAGAGGTATAGGACGACCACAAAAGAAGGCAAGCAAAGATAGGTTGAATCTCACAGATATTTATGCAAAAGTATATAATGATAAGAAAGGTGAACAAGACAATCTGGCCAAATTAAATACCATCCAATGCTTAGAGTTTTGGGGACTCTGTGGGTTATGAGGACGTTACCCTTTTTAGCTCTTTTATATTTTTATAGTCGTTTGGCCTTGGATCCCTACCATCCTTTTTAATAACCTTTTTATTTTTGTAATGGGCCCCTCAACACTTCTGACTTGCCTACTTGTATTCTTTTCCACCGTTCACTTTCTCCTGGCCAATTTAGATGTTGATATGAAGCTGTTTTTCACCGTGGATGACCCTTCTACCTATTCACATATTATTATTCTTGTCTCTCTTCCCTACTTCTTTCAGTGGCTCCACAACTTCTTTCCTTTGGCCCTTCTGCTTTGTCAAACATGGTAAAAACGCCCCTCGACGTCAAAGGATGCATTGGAAAAAGATTACAAGTTCATCCCTCATCACAAACCATAAAACCAATATCATTTTAAAACCCAGTCTAACCATTTCAATATTGGAGAATTTCAACATTTCAGTACAACAGCAGATGCAACACCTGGCTTGCACCCAAATCCCCAGGCTGACACAATATAACACTTGCCAGCTTTTCAAGGAAGGAGCGAATAGTAAATAAATATATAAAATGAATTGCATGATATAGGGTAATAAGAATGTCTATAAGATCTTCCTGATTTTCTAAAATCTCATTCAGATTGCAGCCTTCATAGAAATATCAGAATCTAGCAAAAGTGAATGTATCTCCGGAGCATTGGGTAGAGTGGGAGGGAGGTAATGATGACCTGATCATTCTCAGAGTGATTGGTAAAAACAATAGAAGCCAGAAGAAAGGAATTAGCCTGGATATTAGAGCTCTCACTGTATACCCTCGTTTAGACATACGCGAAACGCGAAACTACCACCAAGCAGCCCCTACATTACTGCTGCAATTAATTCCAACAGATCAGTATACGAGATTTCCAAGAGTTTATATGATCTTCTCAGGTCAAATCAAGAATGTTCTACTCAGGTCCATCTCAATCTCTTTGTTGTCAGTAAATTGTGGAAAAACAAAGCATTATTCAAAGTTTATAAATAAGAGCAGGTCTACATAGAATGGGATAAACAAAAATAGCAATTCTGAACTTGAGAGTGTACAAGAGAGAAAGAAGTAGAAAGAAGAAGAAAGGCTTTGATCCAACTCAGCAAAAAACCAAGCAACAGGTTCAAGAGATGAAGACCACTCAACAATATCCCATTTAGGTGACAGATGATGATGTTAAGCATGCACGGAGATTACAACATCCAAGGAGGCACTGATGTAAGCCGTCAATCCCATCTCCATCACAGCTGGCTTCAAGAGATGAACTTGACTAAGACAAAGGAATCTCTTACTACTTTTGAGCATGGATCTGAGTCCTTTGTTAAGAAACCACCCTTGCATTGTAAACCTTTCCAAGTAGCTCCAGCCCTATCAGGGGTTGAATTTTGTCAAACAATGTACACCCTTATCTCTTAATCCTTCTTATATAAGGCTTGGCATTCACCTTGATATGGTCAATATTCATAGACTTGTTTGCCTTTTTGCCTCTCTTCATGGTCATCCCACCTGAATTTCCCCACGTAAACCTTGAAGGCCGTATTTACGATTCTTAGAACAACCATGTCAAAAGAAAGTTTCTTCCTTATACTATTGTTGGCCATTTTTTGGCCTACATACCAAAATTTTGCCTAAGTGTGAGAGGGTGGGCATTCAAGCAAGACTTTGGGTTTTACACAACATAATACTTCAGGGTTTTGGAAGGAGAAGTCTTTAGGTTTTACAAGAGACAACTTATTTCACTTTATGAGTAATCAGCAGTTGAAACCCCTCAGCAGAAGTAATTTGGGTTTAGAAACCCAAATTACTCTTGACAGTGCAAATCGGGTTTTGAGAAGTGCTTTGCTTATGAAAGTTTTATCAGCAGAAGTAATCCAGGTTGGAAAACCCGAATTACTCTTGACAGTGCAAATCAGGGTTTGATAAGTGCTTTGCTTATGAAAGTTTTATCAGTAGAAGTAATTCGGGTTTAGAAACACGAATTACTCAGGATAGTGCATTTCAAGTTTCTCAGGGTGAATGACTTATCTCTTTTTATAAGTAACAAGCAATGAAGAATCCGAAGTAGGTGCCAATGAAGAATCCGAAGTTGCAGAATTTGAAGAACAAACAAATAGACTCGAACAATTTGTCCAAAGGAATTCCTTTGGAAAAGTTCAAAAGACAAGTCAAAATATTCGAAGGACACTTCCATAAAATCCGAAAGGCAAAAAAGGACAAATCAAAAAATCCAAAGGGCAATGTACCCTTCGGAAGGGACGTTTCCAAAAAACCCGAGTGCCCTCCAAAAAGCCCGGGTGCCTTAGAAAAAAAACCCGAAGGAATATAATAAACAAAGGCAAAGAGAAAATAAAGAAGGAAGATATCCTCGGACAAAAAGTCTAAAGGAATTCCTTCGGACTTTTTGTCCAAAGGATTCCTTCGGGAAATCTGAAAACATAAAGTCCATAGAAAAGAGGACAGAGATGACATAAAACCTGAAGGAAAACAAACCAAGGGAGTCAAAAGAGAAGTCCGAGTAGAACATTGGACCAAGTTAAAGTCAACGAGAAGGGTAGGGATTAAAAAATCCGGGAAAAATGTCCGAAGGAACAAATTCGAAAAAATTGGCAAGTTAAAAGCCCGCAATAATCAAAGGGAAGCCAATAGCCAGAATTTCGAAGGAATTGAAAATTAGAAGATAAGACCAGGGTAAGCCAGGAAATCCGCAGAATAAAGTAAAGGAGATAACAAGGAATCCGGAAGAAAAAATAAAGGCTAAGGGCAGATCCGAAGGAGATTAAATACAAGGTGGAGCTAGGCAAAAATCCGAAGGGGATAGACCAGTGGACATAAAGTCCACAAGAAATAAAAAGACCAAAGCAAAAAATCCGACGGCCAAGAAAATCCAAAGCCAAGGAGATGACAGCATAAAGTCCGAAGGAAATTCTAAGATTAGTCAACAAGCAAAAGCCAGAAGGAAATTCTAAGATGAGTTAGCAACAAAAAATCTGCAGGAAAGAGAAGTCCAAGGAAATCAAAGATCAAGGAGAAGCCTCGGTCATTTTTTCCGATTACACAAAGTCCTGAGAAAATTGAAGGACTCAGCGATTTGTAAGCTAAAAGCGAAAGAAAGACAATCCAAGATAGTAAAATTTGGTAGACATAAAATCCACAAAGCAAGAAGTCCGAGGAAATAAAAAGACCCAGGTAAAGTCAACGAAAAGGGACATAAAATAGATGACCCACGGGAAGTTAAAACAAGATAATACCGAGACTAAATAAGATTATCCAAAAATAGAAGTCCGCAAAAAATAGACACGAACAGGCAGACCCAAATAAGAGAAAATACATGCAAGCAAAGGCTATTTTCGGTTGACTGGTCAAAGCTTTAGTTGACTGGTTGTTGAAGTCAAGTTTATCTCCGAGGTCAACTCGTGATTTCAAACGTTCCAACTCAGCTTCCAACGTTTCAATTCGAGTTCTAATTTTAGCATGGCATGGATTTCATGCATGCTCTTGTTTATCTCATGCTTTCAAATGATCAAACAACTCAAAAAGAAGTCCATATTTGTAGGTGGACGTAGCATTTTTGCATGCTAAGAGTTTAGCAGCCCAAGATTAGCCATTGTCCGCTTCAATGCCAAGGATTCTTCATGCAAGACAAAAGACAAGAGAGTTTTGGAGTAGTTATCAACATGGAGTTGCACCCTACTCCAAAATTTGGCAAAGCAACCTACTCAGACCATCTAAGAAGAGAATCAGCAATCTCCACCAGCAAAAAGACAAGCAAGTTATGTAGAGACACATATTGAAGCAAAGAAGAAGGAAGCGACATGGACTGCTGAAGTTGGTTACCAAAACTTTCTCGTCTCCTCATCCATAACACTTTCACATACCTTGCGACAATTTTGTGACCAGCATTGAGGGAAAGCACCAAAGGATGGAAAAGATCCAACGTCTTGTGTAGACTATGCAGGACTGTCACTCGCTTACATCAGCAAGTCTCAAACACTACCTACTCTAAACGTAATGGCGTGTACACAACACTTTGGACATGCTCCATTCTACACGATGCGCGCAAAACCCTTCCTGACGAGTGTTGTCTTTCAACATGCGGTCAAACCTCAGTCTGCACGCTGCCTTATTTAAAGGAAACATACTTAACACTACACTACTTTGACTAATGCAGAGAGAGATGAACATAAAACTAGTAGCTACATCAAACCAACATTCCTGCTGGTAGCAACACGTAATCAACCAACACAAACACACAAATAACCACTAATATTGTGATAAACATGATTATTTCTCTACTCAACAGAGTTCCTGATGCATTTTACAAACAGATAGCCTCCCTTGTCTGCACAAGTACAGACAAGGGGGCTGCTATGGAGTCTTCCCTTGGCCTTAACTCAAAACAATAGTCTTCTTTCAAACTTTCTACTTTCGGACTATAGCCGAGTCATGTCCATATTTGGTAAAGGAGGTTGGCACATATAGGAGCCCAACCCTCCTAATCAGTGTTATCCAAATCCACTAATCCTACCATTGATCATGCTTTGTGTGGACACATTGCTTTTGAGTCGATCTTATCCTCATGTTGACATTCCACTTGCTCTGACCCTCATCTTTTTTGTCAGCTACTTCATCTTTAACAGGTCAAGTTCTTTTGCCAGCTGCCAGCTCAGCTTTTCTAGTTGGGTCGTTTTCATCCACCGTATTTGTATGTGCTTGCCTTTATTGTGAAACAACGCACAACCTTGCACACACTTTCCAAGGGACTCATCATTTTCACCATGTCTTAATTTGTTCATGGCATTTCAATGATCTTGCCTATGTGCAGAATGTGAAAATGTGTATGCCTTTCCTTGTTACAACCACCATGCACCCTCTCTTCTCCCTAATTCAATCTTTATTTTACTTGCCCTCCATCCTCGTTGCAACTTCCGCACAACCCCACTAGTCTTGCATAGAGCACACCAAACCTATATTTTGTTTAAATTGGGCAAGGGATTTATCTATAGAGTTGTCTTCTTTTGTGCACCAACATTCTTCGAGACCAAATATTTGCTACATCCTTGCGGCACTTCTTCTTATGCCTATAGGCCGAATTGCTAAAGGATGGAGGCTGAAGCCTTAATGGAGCACTCTTCTTTTTAAGCCTCTTCATGTCGTGCATCCCAGCGTGTGGTGATCCATCCTAGTTGCGCATCCCCTTGTGTCTCTAACCAACTTGCCAATGTGATTGACCTCATGCATGTGTGCATCTGCAATGTGACTTCATCCTTTGGTCACCATGTTTCTCTTTTAGGTCAATGACCGAACACCACACACGATCCCCTACAACTCATTGCTTCAACGCCATGTACTACAGAATCCAATACATCTTCAGGGCAGTCTCACTACTATTAGGATAGTATCCTACCACATGCTTGAAATGCATGGGTTTGCCATCTTTCCAACACCTCCTATTTTGCACCAATGGTCTGATCACTCCATCTTTTGTGTGAAACAAATCCATAGGAATGAAGTACACATCGTTGATTAGATGCTGCCCAAAAATATCTTTTGGGAATGAACCAGGAATTCCTCTACCTACAGCCAATACCACCACAGTGCATGCAAAACAAAACTCAATGCAAAGGCTAAATAGTCATCTCACCTTTGGCTTTGCATCTTTTTCAACATCCAGCCTGGACAAAGGAAATAAGAATTCCCTTGTAATTCCTTGGTAATGCACCAAAATGTTGGTTGTCAAAACTTTCCCATCTTCTCATCTAGAGTATGTTCATGTATCCTGCCATGGATTTGTTATCAGTACCGAGGGAAGCACCAACAAGGTGGAATAGATTTGGCATTCTACCATACCACATGGTACTGCCACTCACTCACTTGGTGAGTCCCAAACATTGCCTACTCTAAACCTAATGGCATGCATGCAACACTTTTGACATGCTTCATTTTGTGAGATGTGCACAAAACCCTTCCAGACCAATGTTGTCTTTCGACAGATGGCTGAGCCTTACCTTACATGTTGCCTTATTGAAAGAAATGTCAGGATTAGGAGCACAATTGATTACTTTGTATAAGCAACTAAACACGGAATTTAACCAGAAGTAACAAGTAATAAGAAATCAGAAACAACACAGAATTTGAGAGACAATACAATCTTGTATTCAACTCATCTAGAAAGAAAATACAATAAAGAAGATGCCACTTCTTCTCACACCTCTGAGGCTTCCCACACCTCTAGGGCTCTCAGTAATTCTCAATCAAGAGTTCTCTCTCTCAATTACGGTCACAACAATCAACTCAAACACAGAGTTGTTCTTCACCTCCAACCAGTCAGTAACAATACTGTCAGTACACAAGTACTCAAAGTACTTCAAGTAGATCTCCCATGAACTTGCAACAACCTGCAAATCAAATGATCTTACTTACCATGTAGATCTAACATGATCATGCACAACCTGTAGATCAACCTGATCTTACATACCATGGAAGAACCCCTGTGATTCCACCATCGGAAGAACTCTACTAGTTCTACACTTTACAATACAGCGCCATCAGTCTATTATATAGATCCCATGCAAACAATAATTAGACAAGCGGCTCAAGACTAAAATTAGTCTTTACATGCAAACAACCGGTTCAACAAACTAACTGTTCGTGCAACAAACAGTTCTGGAACCGCACAGGTTATCGACGTCGGTCCCTGTCCGTCTGGAGGTGACCGACGTCGGCCGACTCCTGACCGATGTCGGTTGCCTTTTGTCGACCCCTGACCGATGTCGGTTGGCCTGCCGACGTCGGCGACTGTGACACTCAGCAACCTCCATGTTTGCATCCGGGTGAAGTTTTTAGCTCCACAACCTAACAATCTCCCACTTGGAGATAAACAGCTGCACCTGTACCTATACATCGTCTAATTTTGTTTCCTAGCTTGTATCCCTCTTCAAAATCAATCTTGAAGACCAACCACCACACAACCTGTGGTGCAACGCCTGTCATCCAAGTCCCTTGCCACATCCGATTCTACATACCCATGTAGAGAAGTGTTTGACCCTACATCGCATGTATACCTGCTGCTGGTCCATCTCAGATACCTAAGAATCCACTGAACTGCTTTCTAGTGCTTCTTTCCCGGATTGACCCCAAACTCGCTGACAACATCCACTGCTTGGGCAAACTCAGGTCTAGTACATACCATGCACTTAACCTCATTATGTGAATTGGGACACTGTTTTGTGAACTGTCCATCCATAGGTGTGCAAACTGGTTCTGCATCCCGCATCTTGAACCTCGCCACTACCTTATTCACAGAATCATTTGGAGACAAAATCAACCTGTGACCTTCCATGTCTCTAGACATTCTCATGCCAAAGAATCTTGCTGCTCTCAGATTTCTCATGGCATACCTTTGAACTAACTTTACCTTTAGCTTAGCAACTCCCTGCATGTGTGACCCTGCAACAAGCATACACACCACACAGTAACAGGATAATGTAGCTAATATTATCCAATCTGGTAAAGTAAACACAATGGTTAAACCTCCATTGTTCTGCAGCCTGCTCAAGACCATATACCTTGGCCTTTCGTCTCACGTGTCCATTCTCTCTCTTCTTTGACTTGGGAATCCGTTCGTCTCTCAGTGCTTTCTCTCCGACTGGCAACTTTACCAAATCTCCCGTTTGGTTCTCATCCAAATAATCAACATCCTCATTCATGCCATGCTCCCACTGTTTTTTTGGATTCTACCTGCTCTGCTTCTTTAAAACTTCATGGTTCTTGACCATCAATGAGCAACAAGTAATCTAAAGAAAGGGAACAACGAATTTGAGGCTTACTTACCCCTTCAGTCCTCCTCATGGGCGTTTGAGACTCCTTGACAGCTTGCTGTCCGTCCAAAATCTGTTCTGACAGTGACCGTCGTCGGTCACCCCTCAGTCTGCATCCGACTGACGTCGGTTCCATGCGACTGACCTGACTGCCGACGTCGGTCTTAACCTGCCCGACACCACCAACTCTGGTCTGCACATGACCGACGTCGGTACCTATCTGTTCGACGTCGATTCCCCCTGACCGACGTCGGTACCTGTGTTTATCTGTGAGTGATGACTTTTTACCCGCGAGCTTACTTTGAATCATTCCCTTGTTCAAACTGCCCTGCTCATAATTCTTCAGCCCCTGTGACTGATCTCTGTCCGTCATCTCCTCCTTAAACACCAAGGCTTTCCTATTCTTGTCAAAAACATCAGATTTCCTCTTTGTGCAATAGACTCGATCCTTTCTTGTAGCATCAGTAACAAGAAACCTCACTTTTTTCTGTTGCTTACAGAAATCTCTATCTATGCTTTTCGGATCTGAACTCTTACCCTGACTCAAGAACATGCATCCCCTTCTTATTCATGTGACCAAGCCTACGAAGCCACATCTCCGAATCTACAGCTGAAGTAGATAAACCATAAGGAGAATCAGTAATACAAGTAGATAGATAAAGAGTACCTACTTTCTTACCTCTTGCTAAAACAAGTGCACCCTTGAAAACTTTCCAAGAGTCCGCTGTGAGAGTTACTGTGCATCTCTCATCACCCAACTTTCTTACAGAAATCAAGTTCCACTTCAAGACTAGGACATGCATGACCTCCTTCAACACCCATGTGTTGCCCGTCTGCAATTTCAGCTGCACTTTTCCTTTGCCAACCATTTGAGAAGGCTTACCATCCCATAAATAAATCTCTCCAAAGTCTCCTTGGACATAATCATGAAAAGATGCTCCATTTGGGGTTGCATGGAAAGAGGCACCAGAATCTAACACCCAAGATTCCGCTTTATCCAAAGAACATACAAGAGCATCATGTGTAACAATATCTGCAACATCTGCTTCTTTATTTCCTTCATGCTGATCTTCAACCGACCTGCAATCTTTCTTTTTGTGCCCTGCCTTTTCACAATTCCAGCAGATAATCCTGCCATACTTGGACTTGGATCTCCTGCCTATCTTTGACCTTGATCTCCCTTGCTCGATCTTCTCTCTTTGCCTTCCCCTGATTTCAACACTTAAAGCATTTCCTGATGATTCACCTGTGCTTTTCTGTGAATTTCTTCATTCAAGATTACACTAACAACATCATCAACTTTTAAGATATTTGAAGCAGACGCAGTATTGCTAACTGCCATTACCAAACTATCTCAACTTTCAGGTAATGAGCATAAGATTAAGAGAGCCTTAATTTCATCATCAAAAACAATATTGACTGAAACTAACTGGTTTACCAAACCATAGAAATCACTAAGATGACTGTGTACAGATCCACCTTCCAACATTTGCAAATTAAATAATTGCTTTATAAGAAATACCTTATTCGAAGCTGAGAGTTTTTCATATAAATTTGTCAAAGATCCCATTAACTCTACCGTTGTCTTAGCCTGTGATAAACTAGAAATCACAGACGATGCCATGCTCAACCTTATAGATCTCAGAGCCTTCCGATCAAGAACCTTTCATTCTTCATCTTTCATATCCGTGGGCTTGCATGCAACCCCACCCAACGGTAAATCCAGATCTTTCTGATACAGATAATCTTCTATTTGCATCCTCCATAATTGATAATTCTTGCTATTAAACTTCTCCATTATAAGCTTACTTTCTTCTGCCATTGCTATACTCCCACTCAATCAGAAACCCCTGAGAGTGACCTGTAATCAACAAACACTTAACATGCTTTACCACCTGTTAGTGAACCTAACCTCGCTCTGATACCACTTTGTCAGGATTAGGAGCACAATTGATTACCTTGTATAAGCAACTAAACACAGAATTTAACCAGAAGTAACAAGTAATAAGAAATCAGAAACAACACAGAATTTGAGAGACAATACAATCTTGTATTCAACTCATCCAGAAAGAAAATACAATAAAGAAGATGCCATTTCTTCTCACACCTCTGAGGCTTCTCACACCTCTAGGGCTCCCAGTAATTCTCAATCAAGAGTTCTCTCTCAATTACGGTCACAACAATCAACTCAAACACAGAGTTCTTCACCTCCAACCAGTCAGTAACAATACTGCCAGTACTCAAAGTACTTCAAGTAGATCTCTCATGAACTTGCAACAACCTGTAAATCAAATGATCTTACTTACCATGTAGATCTAACATGATCATGCACAACCTGCAGATCAACCTGATCTTACATACCATGGAAGAACCCTTGTGATTCCACAATCGAAAGAACTCTTCTGGTTTTACACTTTACAATACAGCATCATGAGTCTATTATATAGATCCCATGCAAACAATAATTAGACAAGCGGCTCAAGACTAAAATTAGTCTTTACATGCAAACAACCGGTTCAACAAACTAACTGTTCGTGCAACAAACAGTTCTGAAACTGCACAGGCGACCGACGTCAATCCATGTCTGTCTGGAGGTGACCGACGTCGGCTGACTCCTGATCGATGTCGGTTGCCTTCTGTCGACCCCTGACCGACCTTGGTTGGCTTGCCGACGTTGGCGACTGTGACACTCAGCGACCTCTATGTTTGCATCTGGGTGAAGCTTTTAGCTCTACAACTTAACAAGAAAACATACTTAAATGTAATAAATGTTTTGCAATTTATCATGGCCAATTATGAATCGATCACATCAAAATGTAATATTAATTACTTTCATAATTCGCAATAGAACTTTGAACTAATTCAACAAATTAAATTGATCCAAAACTCAAAAAGCTTTGGCTGAAATAATTCAAAGAAATAAGAATAACACAATTCAAATAATGCTATCTCTGAAAAGAGATGTTTTATTTATCAAAATTGCAGACCCAAACCTATGCTTATCTCTGAGAAGAGATGTCTGATTTTCGTTTCGGGTTACATCTTCATTTATACATGTTTTGAAGGTGTGGGGAGGATGTGGAAGGTCACCAATCTCGAGGGAGATGAATTGGTTCGACTTCCACGATTTACAACAATACAGAATTCGAGGAATTACTATTTTTAGAAACTTACTATTTTAGATTGGACTAATAAAATTGAAATTTGAGACACTTCTGTTGGGTTTTAGGGGCTCAAACTTCATCGAGCGGAGCTCAATGCCATCTCACGACGTTCCCCTCATTATTAGCTTTCCAATGGTTCAAACGGTGAGTCAATTGGAGCTACGGTGCAAAAGTTATGGCTCCCGGAAGTTCCGCCATCAAATGGAGTGGACCCATCACCCAAATTGTTATCCAAATTATTGTCCGGATCATTCCTCCCTCCTTGAGAAGCAATGGTCCCCATTGCAACAAGACTTTTCATCAAGTGTGGTAGTTTTACTTTGATTTGATTCCTGTTGCATACCTGATTGTTCACGATTTCTGTCTGACCATCAGTCTGTGGATGGAATGTTGTGAACTTTTTCAGCTTGATATCTATTTGATTCTGTTGTTGTGTTGTTTGTGTAGTCAGGGCTGTAACATCAGCCCTCTTAGATTCCTGTGGCTGGACTACCATGAGAACAAATTTATTGGCACTAATCAGAGAGACAGATGTAGAAGGTGGTACTTCTAGTACCCTGTAGCGCCGTGTTCCAAGAGTGAGAGTGATCCTTCTAGTTCTTGATTCATATATACCATGTCGATCATACATGAATGACTGACCAAAGAGTACATCACAAACATCTAGATTGACCACATCACATAAGACCTCATCTTGGAAAGGTTGTATTGCATATGAGAGAAGACATTGGTGGGTAACACGGAGGTTTCTCCTTAGACTCAACCATCCAATACTGTATGGTTTTGGGTGAGGCTTCATGGACAGATTTAGGCTTTTCACAACGTTAGCAGAGAGTAAATTCTTTTGACTTCCACTATCAAGAATGAAATGTAGATGCTTACTTTTCACCTATAACTTAGAGTGGAACAACCTTTCCTTGTCATCTAGCATCTTGTCATGTGTCTGTGATGAAGCAACAATGGCTTCAGGATCAACATCTATAATTTTGTCTTCAACCTCTTCAACTGCAGGGTCTGTATGAGGTAGAGCAGAGGATTGTGACTCAGAAAACAGTGATTTGATAGCTCGACATTCTTCTTTGGAGTGAGTTCCAGATTTGTGATAATCACACCACTTCCCAGTCTTTCCTTCCTTTTGCTTCCAATTTTGGCCTTCTTTGTCACTTTTCCATTTTGAAGACCGATTCTTTATATTCATTCTTCCATGCTTCTGCTCAATCTTCACTGCGAACTTGTATGCCTCACCGATGGTTTCCAAATTGAAGAGTTTCATTTCTCCC
Source organism: Torreya grandis (assembly GCA_037957365.1). Taxonomy (NCBI): domain Eukaryota; kingdom Viridiplantae; phylum Streptophyta; class Pinopsida; order Cupressales; family Taxaceae; genus Torreya; species Torreya grandis. The sequence continues at coordinate 3,730,992 of JARHVA010000531.1, forward strand.
CGTATGTACCATTGTAGTCCACCACGATATTTGAGAACCTTGTGTCTCTCACTTTCTTGGATGCCTAATCTCGCAAATAGAGAATGAAAAATATCAGTATAATCTTGAACAGATTGTTCCTTACCTTGGCGAAGTTGTTGCCATTGTATGTAGAGATCATCATATGCTCCAATGGGATAGTATTCTTCTTTCACCGCTTCCACAAAATTATCCCAGGTAGGTTCCACCTCAAGGCCAATGTCATCTATGCTGAACTTTTTTTTGTACACTTCCCACCAGTTTTTCACAGGCAATGTTGATTTTAAAAGAGCAAAAGTAATCTTTTCTCCATTGGTGAAATTATTTACAGAGAAGTAGGAAGACAATTGATCCAACCAATTTTCTACTGCATCGGCATTAATTTTGCCTTCAAATGTAGGAATATCAAAATTTACCTGGACCTTGAAGGGCGTTGGGGCACTGAAAGGACGTTCCCTGGTTGAGGAGCCAGGAAGTGGAGCCGTAGAGCCAGAATTTCCCATCGGAAGTGTTTGAAGAATTTGGGCGAATTGTTGTAGCATCTGTGCTTGTTGCCGTTGGAGGGCTTCATTCACCATTTCCTTGAAAAGATCGGATGTCTCGGTGTTGTCCGCCATTTGAAGTCGTTTGGAGCGAACAGGTGAAAAATTTGGAAGCTCTGTTGTTTCCCACCCAAGCTTCTTATAGCCTGACCTCGTCCTTGGGATCATACACTCTCAAGACAAACCGCTCTGATACCATTGATCCAAAACTCAAAAAAAACTTTGGCTGAAATAATTCAAAGAAATAAGAATAACACAATTCAAATAATGCTATCTCTGAAAAGAGATGTTTTATTTATCAAAATTGCAGACCCAAACCTATGCTTATCTCTGAGAAGAGATGTCTGATTTCCATTTCGGGTTACATCTTCATTTATACATGTTTTGAAGGTGTGGGGAGGATGTGGAAGGTCACCAATCTCGAGGGAGATGAATTGGTTCGACTTCCACGATTTACAACAATACAGAATTCGAGGAATTACTATTTTTAGAAACTTACTATTTTTAGACTGGACTAATAAAATTGAAATGTGGGACACTTCTGTTGGGTTTTAGGGGGTCAAACTTCATCGAGCCGAGCTCAGTGCCATCTCACGACGTTTCTCTCATTATTAGCTTTCCAACGGTTCAAACGGTGAGTCAATTGGAGCTACGGTGCAAAAGTTATGGCTCCCGAAAGTTCCGCCATCAAATGGGGTGGACCCATCACCCAAATTGTTATCCGAATTATTGTCCGGATCATAAATTGGAGAATTTAATTGTTTAACACTGGATTCCAAAAAGCTTCAAATTGGAATCCAGAAATATGATATCTTATTCCAAAAATATCTAAATTGGAATCTGATTTAAAAAAAAAATGAATTCTCATTTTTGATACTATATAAGCCAATAAATATGTTTTTGGGTTTTAATCTGGACTGGAATGTCCAAATTCAATGAAATGATTATTTTGACCATTAAATTCTTATTTTTTTTCCTCCGTGGCTCTGTAACCTTACCAGAATAATATGTCATCGTAACTCCATTGATTTGGGTTTTAAATTTCTTCCGTAATGGCTTTTGTGAAAATATCCTTAATTTTGAAGGTGCCACCATGACCACTGTTCGATACAGATATGCTTTCAAACCTATGAATTTTGAGCTCAAATTATATGTTTTTTCTTCCATAGCATGGAAATTTCATCCTTTATTTAGCTTTGTCATAGAATGTGAGTTGAGCTCAAAATTTCCCTTTATCTTATTCCTTATAAAATAAATTTGATTCTCTTTTACTCTTTTTTGGGAGCTACTGAAAAATTATTTACAAAAACAAAAAAAACACAAACTAGTCAAAGATTGCTTTTTTAGGGGGATGCAAATAATCTTATTATGCATAAATTGGTAAATTATACTCTAACTAATCATGGGTGTAGCTCAAACAAAGACACTAACTGGAATAGTGAAATAACTAGCCTTTCTTACTAGATTGAGCCAAGAAGTTAATTTGGAAGCTATAGTGATCATCCATGAGCAGAAGAAAACTAAAATTTTGAGTTTCTAGGCCTCTTATTATTATTTAAAATCAACCCATAATTGAGAATGCATCCATTCCTCATAGCCATTTTTTACGATATAACACAAGTGGCTGCCTAGGATGAGCTTTTATTAATTCTAGCTCCTCTTCATGCTCTAATATAAGTAGAGCTGGTTCCTTCATTTTCCTTTTGGATTCCAAGAATAATTGGAATTTTATAGGGCACCCCTTTCTCAAGCAATGCTTGCTACCACTCTCCCACCACTCTATGATGTTGCATATTTATTAATTTTTTCACTCCTTTTTAGTGGTGGTAGGCTCTGCATTAGTATGATTCCTCTCAAGGAAGATGCTACATTTTTCCTCGCCAAGAAGAGTATAACCACTCTCAAGGTTAAATAATAGCTCCATTGGCTACTCTTGTTCAAGAAATAGAACACGACACTCCCCATCAAGGACTACATAGCCTTCACTACAGAGAACAGATACCTTTATTTGATAATCTCCAAGGAATATTCAAGTATTTTTTTTTCCATCTATATTCTTCTAAAGGTTTCAACTCCTCATCGTCATCACTCCATTTGATAATGAATAATTCATCAAGCTTATCCTCCTCAATCAGCTTCCTTTAATTTTTTGCATCATCCATATAAATATCAGGGTCTTTATCCTTTATTTGTTTGCTTATCACTCCCATTTCATCTTAAAGGAAAAATTTAAAGTTATCTACCAATAATTTCTCAGCCTTCATCTTAAATGCTATTGGAATTTTTGGGGGCTGGGATTTTTGAGAACTAACTTCTCTTGGGCCTTCTATATGGATAGTTAGTTCTTCAAAGCTAAGACATCATTATAAAATTGTGCGACCAAGCTTCTTATCTTAGTCAAAGTGATTATGAGATGGTGTAGGCTTAGGACTTGGATGGTAGAGCATTGAGGACTTGGAGGGGTTAACACACCAACATCTATAATTTTACTTCCATATTTGACAACCAATTTATAGGTTTATATTAGTGTTGTCCATATTAGAGCTTGTATCATTAATGTAATATGAGAATTGAAACCTTTAAGATAATAAAACTAATTCATACCTGGTGGAAGACAGAAATATATAAGTATCCATTTCCATGTTTTGTTAAATATGAGATTGAAAGTTGACACATGCTCCGTGCAATCCCTCTTGATAGTAGTTAGATGATCAATTGAAGATGGAACATTTACCCTTAGTAGTTAGATGCTCAATTGAACATAGAACATATACACTGTATTGTGTAGTTTCTCACCAAGTTGAGCCTAAGTTCATATTGACTAAGAATCAAAACCTATTAACCATTATTGTGCTTTTAATTTTAATGATGAAGCAATAAATCAGAGTGCTACATCATTTTCTATGATAGTATGTAGTGTACATAGATTTTCCACATCCTGAATGTGATCTATTAGATTGAAAAACATTCCATGAAATCTAGGAAGAGTTATTAAAGATGATTAAGGGATGTTATTAAATTTTTGTAGTGGGATCTAATAATTCCAAGATTAAAAGGGAAGGGCTTTTTGGTTGGCTATAATATTCTTATTTCATTACAAAAATAAACAATTATATAAAAATCAAATCTTTCTTTGAAAATACCTATATTTTTCTTTTGAATTTAAAGGCAAGGAAAGGATTATTCCTCTTTGAACATGGGTTCATTTAATCAAAAGAGTTGATAGGTGATTTAAAAATTACTTCTAAAAGTAGGTGGATCTAATATAATCACAAAAATGTTAGATTTTAACGTAGATCATGGGGATTTTTATAAGAATTTAAAATAAAACTTGTGCCAGTGGACATGTCGAAACTGTTAATTTGTTTATTTGTACTATTTAATGTATCCCTAAAATCAAACAAAACATGGGATTTTGTGCTAGTGTGGGATAGATCTTGTTGAGCAACCTATAAATCCAGCTAGTTTTATTTCCTACTCTAATGATATGATACCAAAACTAATGTGCATAAAGGAAAATTCGAGAGGGGGAAAGAGTTATAATAATGCGCAAAAATAAATTGGTGATGAACAAAAAATTAAGTGGGAATCCTACCTATATGAACACAATGGCACGAGTATGCAGGAAGGAAAAAGAACACGACTTAAGTAAAATGAATGCAAAGGGAAAGAAACAACACTGAGTTGCAGCATTAAGATGATAACAAAGGGACAAGCAAAAGGGAATCACAATAGCTATTATTTCTTACAAAAAAAATATGTATAATCACACTAAACTGCAAAAAGATGGATCAGTATATTCATGCATAACAAAAGAACAGGGGTTCAGATATGAATTATAAAATTCAGTAGACATAGAATGCCCAAGAGATCATCTGCTTGATCAATATGAGTAACTAAAATATATATAATAATGGATAATAGAAAATATAAGGAGAATCGTTTAAAATTCAGCTTCCCAATGCCATAATTGAATGAAATTCTATAGTTTTTTTCCTTGTTATGGCTTCTTTGGGATTTGTAGTGGCTCAAGAAATCCTACACAGATTTTCCCTTGCTGGCAATACTTCTTTATTTTACTTCACCTTTTATTTATTTCACTTTAAAATTAAAATCATATTGGGCCCCTTCGTTCATTTCCATAGCTTTTCTTCTGAATTCAGAGCTTTTGTTTAAAACATGAGCTAGCTTTACATATAGCTTGCGCTTCTTTTTTTTATAATAAGGGAGGCTTTAAAACATTCCCTTACTTTGACCAATGGAAAAAGAAATAGAAAAGTAGCATCTACAACAAACCAACATTCTGCTAGTAGCATCACAGAATTAACCAATGTAAACACACAAATAACATCTAACATTGCCATAAACAAGCTTAGTTCATTACTCAATAGAATGCCTAATACATTCTACAAATGGCTAACCTCCCTTGTCTGCACAAGTACGGACAAGTGGGCTGCCATGGAGACTCCCTTGGCCTTAACTCAAAATGGCAGCCTTCTTTCAGACACTCTACTTTTGGACTATAACCAGATCATGTCCATATTTTGGTAAAGGAGGTTGGCTTATATAGGATCTCAACCCTCCTAATCAGTCTTAACCAGATCCACTTATCCTGCCATTGATCATGTTTTGTGTGGACGTCTGGCTTCGATGTCTATCTTGACCTAATGTCGATATCCCACTTGCACCGACCTCCGTCCTTTCTGCCAGTTACCAGCTCACCTTTTCTAGTTGGGTCCCTTTCATCCGTTGTGCTTGTCCGTGCTTGCCTTCTAGTGTGATCAAGTGCATAACATTGTGCATGCTTGCGGAAGGAACTCCTCGTTCTCATTGCGTCTTACTTTGTGCGCGGTGTTGTAACAATCTTGCCTTTGCTTAAACGCTCAACTCTATGTGCCTTTCCTTGTTACAACTGCCATGCACCCCTCTTCTCCCTAAGTTGAACTTTGTTCTACCTGCCTTCCATCCTTGTTGCGACTTCCACACAACTCTAGTAGTCTAGCACAGAGAACGCAAACCTAAACTGAGCTAAAACTGGGCAGGGTTCATCTATAGAGCTATCTTCTTTTGCACGCTAACAAACAATCTCAATCAACAGGTATCCTCCAACAGAGCTTGGACTACTTGTTCCCCAAAAGAGGAAATTTTCTTGCTTGATCTTGCACATGACAACTAATGAAAAGTAGCTGGCTGGGTAGTAAAATTTATTTGTGTCGTACCTGTTAAGCTGTATGTACTTCTTTTGTTCTCTTGATATTGTGCTCTTCTGTTGTTTCTCTCTTCTTGAAAAGGCTTAGATGACCTATTTTTCTTGAAAGTACCCCTCAATGTAAACTGTAAGCTTTTTAATATATACTTAAACCCTTTTGAGAAAAAAAAAACTAACAATGATATTCTCATTTCAATTGGTGGTTATTTTACCATAATTATTCATTTTAATGATTAAATAATAACATATTAAAAATAACTTATTAATAATAAATTAGTTAAGTAAATAATTGAAGTAATTATTCAACTAAATTCGCTTATGAGAATCACATGCTTTATTTTTAGCCGACCATTACCTGGTTTATACGAAGGCATATTTAAGGTGAATTTATCACTCTATTCCTTTCTGATCTTAGACTTATTTTCACTAATGATAAGTCATGTAGTGGACTCGAGACATCAGATCAAAAATTATTTACACAGGTGAATCCAGAAATTTCCTATCATAATGACTCTGAACAAAACTTCAAATCTGCAAATGTTATCCTCTATTTTTGTGTTCGTCTCATTTATGATGTTGGGGATTTTCATTTATGATCATTTTGTAACATTAGTGTTAGTAGGGTAACATTAATTTTAGTAATTGTGTATGTTGGACAAAGCGGTTTGCTGTTCGCTTATGTACTAATTCCTCTGTGTTGTACTCTCTCTATTCAGAGATTGTTTTCTGCTGTTTGCACATATAGAGATGTGTGCTAAGCTTTTGCCTCAATGTCATTGAATGGATGGAATTAACATGAATAGGCTACACATGAGTTTGCATTTAGTTATATAAGTCTGTGTTTCACATCGTAGTTTTATTTCTTGTGCACTGTATTTTTTAGTGTATGGTGGTTATAATTTGAAGATAATTTAGTTTTTACTTGATTGTTTTGGTTTCCTTGGGTTTGGACTGGGATTGGTATGGTTTGGTAAGCAGATCATGCCTGTGAGCAATTGCGACCAATTCCTACCGCCACAAGAATTTGTAACTAATTTTTTTCTTTGTTTGACAGTTAGCGCAATGGCATGCTGCAGACCAGTATAGCGGTCTACTTCGAGAGTTGTCCTTTAGATCCATATGTAACAACCCTATGTGCCCCCCAGACACTGCAATGACAGAGTGGCAACATGCAGTTTTCTCTGCCAATGAAAGTGTTTTGGTGAGGAAATTTTAGTTAGCGTTGGTAACTTTAGAAGCATTGATGTACTCCATGAAATATGTACTCATGGTTATTTTTTCTTCAGGTATTTGAGACGGTACAGCAGGCACATGATGTGCCATTTGGTTCATCTTTTGAGGTGTAAATCATACTTCTCACAAATAACATGCTATCAATTTTAACTCTGATTTATTGATTTATTTTTTTCTCTTTATTATGATTATCTTTTTTATTTTTGGGCTGGAAACTAAATATTCTGGTTATGGTATGTAGTTTATCTAATTGAATTAAATTTTGACATGAAGGTCCATTGCAGATGGAAGGTAGAGACTATATCTACATCATCTTGTACAGTAGAAATTGCAGTTGGTATGTGATATTCATCCAATCAAATGGGCAAGATTTCCTTTATTCGATCGTGATTGTTGATTTTTCTGGGAGATAATTCTAAAGGAGGAAATTCCCTTTGCAGGTGCGCATTTCAAGAAATGGTGTCTGATGCAGTCTAAAATAAAGGCTGGTGCAGTTAATGAGGTGTGTTATTTATGTACCTAATTTTTGCTTTATGTCAAAATCTTAATCCCATTTTCCTCACACACACAAGTTGATGACCTTCACAGTACAAGAAGGAAGTTGAAATGATGCTAAATTTGGCTCGGGCATACTTGGAAAACTCTATCAATACCGATGATATAAATACTGAAGATACACGAATCGACAACATTTCAGAGTCTACACCTGGTCAACCGGTATGATGTTCCCATTTTATATATGGATCTAAAATCTCGGTGGTCCCTCCACACATCTGTAATCAAGCTTCGGAAGGATAGGTATACGTGTACATGGATAAACATTTATGCGGAGGTGATCCATATATGTATTCTTACTGCAAAATGCATGATATATTAGCATCTGGTACTAAAGGGTTTTGGAGTAAGGAACCAGCTGCTGATGCAATTATATATAGTCTCTCCTAAATTGAAGTGCAATCCTCAAAATGTAAAGGAATATGTTTGACGATTTATCTTCCAGCCACATTATTCGAATGAACAGCTTGTAAAATTTCCAATTTTGTATATTGTTGTCAAATAATAAGCATGTGTAAATTAAGAAATTTCAACTAGTTAAACATCTATTCTGAACTATTTTGTTTTGGGCGTATATCGCATCATTATTAATAGAGAACATTATCATTGGCAGCTCGAGTTTTTTCCCCTTTTTTTTTCTTTTGAATGATTAGAGGGGGTTCTATTGAAGGCCCCCCTTCTAAAATAATCCTTATATCATTACCTATATTAACCAGTCATTAAGGAGTTTACAGCAGAAACATTAAAAAGTCAAAAAGGCACAGTAACATTAGACAATGAGGCCCTTAATGGCAAGTTGCAAGCATCCACAGACCACAAGAAATAAAATATAACGGACTTGCCTAACTTATAGCCACCCGAGATATAGAGGATGTCAAGAGTGAACAAAAACAAACTAGTCATCATGATTGAATTAATGAAATATTTTACTAAAGTCTACGAGACCGACCAGTCTATGGGGAGCGAGGGCTGTAACAGTTTTACCTTGTGTTAAGACAACTACCTAACATGAGTGTTGTCCTTCTCATCATGCAAAATTTCAGACCCTTTTTTTATGCTAACTCTTCTACCATAGATCTTGATTAGAAAACTTGATGTACTATCTAACCTCTTTATTGACTACATCTCTTCCATGAATTTTTTTGTATAACTATGGGTACTATAGCATAGCTCATTTATCTTTTTGTTGCTAGAGAGATTACTATGCATTTTGAATAACTTGTCTCCCTGTTGTAACTTGTAAAACGAGAGTAAATCGAAGATTTGTCTTTCTTGTCTGTATAATTTTTGTGTATGCAAGGTGTTTTAAATATTTGTGGATGTTTTTATTTTTATTTTAGTAACGAAATTTCATTTGTGGTATTTTTTTTGCCCTTTTAAAATATTGTTTGATTAAAAATAATCTTGTCCCTTGTATGAGAAAACCCCTAGTATTACCTTCGGTTTCACATTTGTATGAGTTTGTGCTCCTATAAATTTTAATGTATTTATTATTTTGTTGTGTTCAAAACCATAGTTTAGAAGCAAGACCACTAAGAAGCGGAATTTCCACATGAGTTGGTAGTTTATCAGTTGCATTGAATTTATTGAAAGGCAGACGGCCTTCTCTGGAGGTTCACCTCAATTTGCCAAGGTCTTACAGCTTGTAGGTGATCCCATTGTATCATTAGATTTTTGCATAGCAAGCTACAACATCAAGGCGGGTACAAAATCTATGTGATGACACTTTCCTCTGTAAATAATTTAGTGAAGTTGTCAATCCTTAAGTTCTCGTATTTGGTGCGGATGTAATTATAGGTTGCACATTCTATAATAAAGTGTCGTTCTATCTCCACTACCCCCTTGTTACAAAATAATGTATTCTCGTTTTCCATTCTTCTTTGGGCATTGTCCATCTCCCTGTTTCACACCTAAGATGATGCGAGCTAGTCCTCAACCATGCAATCAACATTTTTGTTTTCCATTTGATTATATTTTTTTTTTTCCTTGTGCAATCAACATTTTTGCTTTCCATTTGATTATACATATTTGTTTTCCTTGTGCTCCCATGTGGGATTAAACTCTTTGATGTAGTATGTTTTTTTCCATCTCAACTGCTTTGTCCACCTGGTTGTTTTAAAATTGCTTTGTCACATTCATTTTGTCATTAGTGTTTGAACATTTTTGCACATTGATCTCTCATTTACTCATCCATTTGTTATTTTGTTTCATTCACATGTTTTTTTTTTTGTTTAGCTATTCTTCAATAACCATTTTGGGCCATCAATGGTTCTCCATGTTTTGTATCTTTTTTAGGTAACTTAATATTTGAGTCATTGTTAATGCTTCCAATGGAAATGTATCTGCTTCGGCTAATAGAATCTCATATGGAATTGAAGTTTTGACTTTGAGATTGTTTGTGATTAAATGTTTTTGGATTCTTTCTATTAGTTTCCAATTTAGATCAAACAAATTGTTGCCCCAAATTTCACATCCATATAGGACCAACGATGTGACGAGTAGACCGAATAAAGTCCTCTTGGTTTTCCAATCCCATAAATTTGCATTCATAAACCCGTTTTGCAATGAATATAAAGCCTTCCAACTTCCTTGTAATTTTTTTTGCCCTGCAAGTCTCCCAACTAAGCTACACCAATCACCCATCACCATTAATTCTTTATCCCTTTCTGCCAAGGTCTACAACGCCAATCAAGGCCATCATCTCAGTCAAAGCCCCCTACGCATGTGCTTTCCAAAGAGGTGTCGCCACTTTGATGGGGTAGCATCGTCCTTGCTTGGTGGGAACAGGAGTCGAGAGAGGGAGTTGTTGCTTTACACAACGCAAAGACCATGTGGGAGAGAGAGATTGGTCATGGATGCAATTGACTAACTCCAAACTCGCATTACACCAAATTGCAATCTCGACCTCCAACTTTGAAGCCTTGGCAGTCAAAAGGTAAAGTGTATCCTTTGCAGTCAAAGCCACCACACGACAATCCCAAAGAATTTTTATCACGAAAAATATGCAGCGTAAAGTGAAAAACTTTAGGATCATTTTGCACTTAAAAAGTATCCGTACAAATGAAGCCAATCTTTTGAAGCACATAATTTTTTCAACCTCACCAAGCCCAAAGCCACGCATCACAAATCTTGAAAACCTCTACGAACTCCATAGTAGACACCTTTGAACTGCTAGAAATAGAGTCCATGGTAGACATAGTGAACTCATCCATGATAGGAAAATATTTTAACTTCCAAAGGAAAAAGAAAAGGTACAAGAAAAAGTCAAAAGCACAAAAGAATACAATGATAGAAACTATGAAAGACATCCCATAAATAGCTCGAAGAGTGGAGGGCTAAATGTAGATGCACGGAGAGCGTCATGTCATGAGATATGAGCATGAAAAAGAAGTAAAAGAGCATATTAAATATCAAGTGTCCTACTTGACAGAAAAATGTGACATGAATCAAAAGAAACATGAGGCGTCATTGATAAACCATAAATCTTGGATTGGTGGGGTCTTTATGCTTAAGATTTTTTTTATGAGTACCTATTGAAAACTAGCAAGTGGTAAGGTGCAAGACATAGATGGGATACAAGTTGAATATCTAAAGTGGGGTTTAGACACCCTCACGCCACACATCAAAAGCAAATTCAATGGGATCGCTTCCCAACAAATTGGATGACTAGTGTTGTTATTCCTTTCTATAAAAGTGAGGATATCAATAATCTACTACTTGCCGAACTATCATGGTCAATCCCATCTTTGGAAAGTTATTTGGTAGCATGATAACTTAGAATTAGCAGTTGAAATAAAAAAGGGCAAAAAGGCAAAAGGTCAAGTAGGATTTAGGCTGAAACATTCCATTATCGACCATTGTATCACATTTAGGCACTTGATTGAAAAATTATGGGATACTCAAGGAGAAAAGGCTTTTTGTTGTTTTGTTGACTTCAAAAAAGAATTTGACACGGTCCCTAACAGTAAATTTTGGAGCAGAATGGAGGAGCTTGGAGTTCCAAATGAGTATAAAACAACAATACAAAGACTTTATGGGCAAGTCAGTTTTAGATATGTGACATCAAAATTAAATTTTGGATCCTTTTATGACGCGGTTTATAGCCCACTCCTCAACAAAGGGAGTGTAAGGGGCAGCACCCCCGCGCCCCCCCCCCCCCCTATTGTCACAGGGCGGTCCAGGGCAAAAAATCAAGGAGTCAAACCCCTGTTTTTAAGAAAATGAATTTGATTGAATTTTATTTTTAGGAAGGAAAGTCTTGATGGCATTTTTCCACTCTATTTTTAGGAGGAATCCTAACGTTTCTTTACCAATTAGGCGTATTTATCTTTGTGGAGTTTGCATGTAATCTATAAAGTGAGTTTGCATGTAATCTATTCATCTTGGAATTAATAAAGCTTGATATCTTACACAGTAGATGTTTCCTTTGCTTGCTCAGGTTTTACCATGCAAGTCTTGTGTTTTGTCTCATGCATGTTGAGTATTTTCTTTGTTATTGTATTTTGTTATTTTTTTGTTGTTGTAGAGTGTGTGGTTTCCTAACAATCAGAGCCAAAATGAAGACAACTAAAGGAATGTCAAAATGCTTTGTAAGTGATATTAGAGTCAAACAAGAGTATCCTCTATCTCCCACCTTATTTAGGCTATACATTCATAAACTAGAATAGTGGATAGACAAAACTAGTGGAAGGGGCATCCACCTAGCTAGTTATGTTATAAAGTTACTTTTATACACATGATTTTATTCTAATTACAAAAACAACTCATAGTTTGAGAGAACATTTGAAGTTTTTAGAGCTCTTTTGTCAAGAGGTGGGAAAGCAAGTGAACACTAGTAAAACAAAAGTCATGATCTTTTCTCTACGAAAAAAAATAAACAAATTGAGTTCATTTTTTAAGGAAGTCTACTAGAAATAGTGGAAGAATATAAATATCTTGGGCTTGACTTCCACAAGAAGTTTAGTTGGGAGACTTGTAGGGCAAGAAGAATATGATATTGAAAGGCTTCATATTCACTGCAAAACAAGTTTAGGAATGCAAAATTATGGGATTGAAAAATCAAGAAAACCTTATTAGGCCTACTTGTCACACTGGTGGTTCCATAGGGATGTAAAGTTTGTGGCAACAATGTGTCCGATCTAAATTAGAGATAGATAGAGAGAATCCAAAAACATATAATCATACGCAGCCTCAAATTCAAAGCTTCAATTCCATATGAAATTCTATTAGCTGAAACAGGGACGTTTTCATTAGATGCACCAACAATGACTCGGACATTAAATTACTGGAATCATTAGCCTACGCTGCTACCGTTGTTTTGTTGAAATATCACTCTCTTAACAATTCTTGTTGCAGAGCAAAGGGTCTACAGAAGTGGTCCCATGGGAAGGGGCTCCTAAATTTTTTTAGGGGTAGTACATAATAAATTTAGGAACATATATAGCAGAAGTGGTCCCATGGAATAAAAACTTTGAATGTATCATGGAATAAAAACTTTGAATGTATGTTGTTATTATATAGGAGAGAATATTTAAATTTCCTTTTATCATACCTTTCATTTTTCATGGGGCAACCCACTCACTAAAAATAAGAGCAGCACCAATTCGCAAGCTCCCTTCCATTTGGCCAGCGCTAATTTCATAACATTGTCATGGAAACTCTGCATTTTTGACCAAATTCTGGTTCCATTGCACCCACAATATCTTCCCTAAATTTAGACCTCGGCCAAATGCCCTTATCAGGACCGAGTCCAAAGAATTCCATGGAATGCATTGTATCCATGGTTCCTAATGAATCAAGGAATGATGATACATGTAAGCATATCCAATTGCGACTGTGTACGCATGACATTGAGACCGTGCATTACAATATCATACACAAAGATATAAATCCTCACTCTTTATATTTTGTTGGTTGTTTTCTCCTTTGATAGAGGAAAGGAGATGTATACCAATGTATATGGGTGGAGAATTCATCAGGAATCGCAGACATATCCATATGGACAATATAAGATGAAGTAGTGATTAACAAGGCTAAAAACAGGAAAGGAAGGCTCTTTACATCCATCTCAGTTTATATCGAATTGTTGGTCGAAGACATTAATCCTCTACCATGAACTAATGAATCACATTCATAATACAAGCTACTTTATTAGTAAATTCTCGTTCTCCCTCTTACAAATGCCTAAAATGCAAATCAACAGTTGGCGTTTGCTTGAGATGACTTTGTTCTATTTTATGAATATGTCAATAATCTTTGTTTTGTTATTAAAAAATAATTAATTATTTATATAATTTATGATTATATTTATATATATAATAATATAATATCAATAATAATACCTTACATATTATATATCATATTATATTAAATTCAAGTTTAATATGAAATGAAGTGTTCCATCTCTCCACAACTCCTCACCATGCTTTTTGGAGGAACACAACTTCATTTTTCAATGTTACCTCCACCTATAATATTGTTGACACAATGGATTGCACCCTTGACAGGAGGTTGGGCTCCTGCCTTCCACACGTCAAAATGGAAACTCTCCTCTTGCCTGTGGGCAAGGCAAAATTGGGGGGAGAGTCTCTAGATAAGGGCCAGCTCCCTTTGATGTATCTATGAGGCCCTGGATTTCCTACTGCTAACAATGGGGGGGTGAAAAGGGAGAAAGATTATTGAAAAATAGAACCTAAACCTAAATTAAAAGGTGATACAAAAAAGTTGATCCACTCAGCCCAAACATACACTTTTCACCAAGAAGAAGCAGCCATACACTTCATCTGATGTGGAAAACTCTTTTGTATCAGTGAGTCAAGGGTCCTCTAGAGATACATGGAGGAAGAACTATCAAAGGTGTTCTGAGACACACTTTGGTAGCCTGTTCACATGCACCTATATTCCTGTTGTAGACGTTTTTGGTAGACTTGCAGAAGAAGAAACTTCACAATGCACTAGACATGTTGGAATCGTTCTGTGAAAAGCACAAAAGAAAATGACTTAACACAAAAAGAAGAATATAGACATATGCGTGAGTGTAAGTTCAAATGGAGGTAAAAATTGCTAAGTCTTGATTCAAGGTAAAATCTGGCAGAGTTTTGCCTTACAAGCCCGAGAAATTTTTTGGGTAGAGTTTTGCCTTACAGAGTAAGAGATCCCCTCAAAATGAGAAGTTTTACAATATATCAAAAGAGGAGAAGAATTAAAGGCGCCCCTTTTGAAAAAGACTTTTTGGCGCCCTTGACAAGCTGGCCCATGTGCATTTGTGAGCATTGGGAAGAGGAAGTCATTGTTGATGATGTCATTCTTCTAGAAGAGCCCTGTTGGAACCATGCTGTGTAATCGCCGGTCTTGACTTTGGCGTTCAAACATTAATGTGAAAGCACGGGCCACGCCTCTTTTCTGCAGACAAGACTGCTCCTTCCAAATATTTGCGCGATTTGTCTGCTTATAAATGTGAAGTGGAGAAAACAGGGCGCGTCGCTTACTGTTTGCATCATTTGATGACCACTTGGCAAGCACTGTTCCAACTGCAGGAGTAAATCCTTGAGTTGACACCTCTTTTTGCCACCTGGACTGTTTGTCTGCTTTTGCACTTTGTCTCTTCTTGGTTTTGTCTCTTGCTAGCTCCTTCGACCCTCAGGGCTATCTTTTGAGTTCCTGATTTTGTCTCTTTCTGGCTCCTTCAGCCCTCGGGGCTATCTTTTGGGTTCGTGTTTAAGTCTACGAAGATCAACAGCTAGTTCGTTGCCACAAATTTGACGTCCTTGGGTCCGTCGTCCTTAGCAATTTGTTCATGTCTTTCCCGCTTGCCTTGGCTACTTTTCGTTGAATTCAATAAGTGACGTGTGGCATGTTCTGCTGTGAAATAGGTAGGACATGTGGCAGCATCCACTTTACTTATAGAAGCTTTAGGCACCTTTTGAGTCTTGGGAAAGATGACACATGGCAACAGCGACTGAGCTTTAGAAACAATACAGAAGCATTCGGGACTGATTCAAATTCATCACGGACGATGACACTTGGCAGCTTTCACTCTCTTTAGCAATTCGTCTGGGGCCCACCACAGTCTTTACTAAACAAAAGGGAGAGAATGCGGATGTTGACACTTGTCGGCTTCCACCAAGCTTTGTAAGGGACACGTGGCACGTTTCACTGCTCTTAGAAAAAACATGTCAAAACCTTCCGCAATTGCCACTTGGCGCCCTTTGTAGAACTCTAAAGGAAACCTATTGAAAGGAGCTTTAGAACTCGGATGCAGACACTTGTCGCGCTCTGCCAAAAAAATTTGCAAGGGACACGTTGTACGTTCCGCTGCTTGGGATTTCTCTTGGTTGGCGCTCAAGAATTTAAAGGTCAAATGGCTATTTCTTTGTAAAATGGACGTTCGCAAGCCCGTCACTGCTTGGAATTTCTTCGGCCTTTTCTTTTCCTTCGGACTTTTACTCTGGTCGGGTTTTCTTTTGGCCATTTTTCCCGCGAACAAAATGTCTACAAGAATTGTCTCGCTCACTTCCTTTCCTTCGGAGTTTTCTCTCGGCTTTTCTCCCGCAGCGACTTTTCCTGAATTTCTTCAGACTTTTTGTCCGAAGGAATTCCTTCAGACAAAAGTCTGAAAGAAATCACTTTGTCTTTGCCTTGAGTCTTTTTTCGCAGGGTTTTCTAGTTCGTAGCCTTTCCAAATTTCTTCAAACTTTTTGTCCAAAGGAATTATGTCCTTGTCTTTTCCTTTGACTGCCTTCGAAAAGTGCCCTTTGAAAATGTTCCCTGCCTTCGCAAGGGCACTTGAGTCTAGAACTGCCCTCCGCAAGGGCACTTGAATGGTTCCTTTTGCGCCGAAGTGTCGGGAACTTGTCTCTACCTGCAGAGTCCGTAGAAACACCTGCAGAGTCCATAGAAATTTCCTACAGAGTCCGTAGAAATTTCCTACATAGCCGTAGAAACTTCTTGCAGAGTCCGTAGAAAACCCTGCAAAGTCCATAGAAACAAGACTTGTGCAAAATCAAAAAATGTACTGGCTCAGAACAGTAGGGGAAAAAAAGGGGGACCGATTTTGGCCTGCAAGACCAAAATGGTCAACAAATATCAAATTAGTTTTCCTTAATATTTCATGCACATACAGAGGTGAAACAAAACATAATAAAATGAAATGATATGCTATAGAGATGATAGGGGTCAAAAAAAAAAAGATAGTTGTGCTTGACAGGGAAGGAGAGACTTGGACATGAAGAGACTCATGCTTTTAGACAAAGAACGTCGTGAAAGAATAGAAAATGGCATGAAAAATAACAAGGTAGATTAAAGCATTATGAAATAAAGTGCAATGAAGGAGCACTAAAAACAACGCAAAGAGTAAAATCAAATGCCAATGAGGGAGAGAGAATGGCATTCACAACGGTAAGACACATATTAATACAGAGTCAGGCAGATTAAACACTGATGAAAAATGTGTGGATCTTCATAAGCATGTACTCCAAGCATGTATCTAAGCCTTGTGAAGGTGGCTTCATACAAAGGCTTAGTGAATATATCTACATCCTTTTCTAAGCTTGGACAATAATTCTATTTTCTTTTATTTTCAGCAACCCATTCTCTAATTTTATGAAAGTGAATTTCAATATGTTTTGATCTACCATGAAACTTTGGATTTTTGTCCATCTCTATGGCACTTTGGTAATTATCTATGTGAATCATTGAAGGAAGAAGTTTTATGTACAAGTGATCCAAAAGATGAGTGATCCACACAGCTTCCTTGGAAGCCTCTAGTAATGCCATGTACTCAACATCAAAAAATGAACAAGCAATGCATCTTTGTTTGAAACTTATCCAAGAAAAAATTGCAAAACCAAGAAAGAAAGCATATCCACAAGTAGATTTCCTATCATCAATATCATTGGCCCAATAGCTGTCAAAATCATGAAAACTCATAGAAAAACCTGCATCATATCTCAAGCAAAGGTATGAGTACCCTTAACATATATCAAGATGTGTTTAGTTATATACAAATGTGATTTTTGTGGATTATAATGAATCTAAAAGGAAATCCAACAACAAATACAATATCAGGGCTTGTATGTGTCAAATAATTTAGCCTTCCACAAAGGGGTCTATAGTGAGTGTTATCATCAAAAATTCCACTCTTGAGGAGGTTATTCACGCCTCCTCACTTAAGTGATAGCATGATAACTCTTCAAAGGTTGTGGGTGACCTTATAGCTAAAGAGAACCTCTATATTAGGGCTAGATCCTTTGATGCATCACTTAAGAACTATGACTAAACCTACTAACTTGCAAGGGAAAAGGGAGAGAGAACTGAAAGTAAACTAAAATAGGGAGGTCATGCACCAAATTTATCTCCTCCACCTATCTATCATGCACAAAGAACATGAACTATGAGTGAATCTAATTGCACAACTCAAATGGAGTCTCCAAACGTGAGTGTTTCACATAGAGGCTATAGCATGATGCATAGACTAAGGGGTTGATCAAGAGGTCTAAAAGACACTAATGAATGCTTCCAATTTCAATCCACACAAGGCCATTGGAATCATTCTATGTAACCTACAAATATGACTAACACCTACAAATAGATAAGAGATAGGACAAATGAGAGGAGGTTGCACACACCATCACTAGCATTCATCAACTAACATGAAACATACACTAGTTACAAGCATAAGATAAGGCTAGAACTTAGTTTTATTCATCTCAAAGGCAAAGTACAAGTGTTGATTTGGATAGGGCTATGCCATATCCAACAAAAGGATTCCAAATAATGCCAAAATTAGGGATACATATAGGGGAGAGAGAGAGAGAGAGAGAGAGAGAGAGAGAGAGAGAGAGAGAGGTGTCAAAGCCCAATGATGGTTGCCAAGCACTCATGGAAAAAATTACAAACAAGTAAATCTACCAAAAGACAGTTATGGCGTCCCTCTTCAACATGTATGCACTCCATTTGATGATAATCCTCTCAAGGTGACGTAGGAGTTATGTTTGGCTTGGTGACTCACCCTTGAGTTCTTGAAATTGCCCGTTGGAGTGATTATCAGATGACCAATCATCTTTTTGGAGTCTAACTACCTTGTAAACTTTTGAACATCCACATTCAATCATCTTTCCACCTATGTTTAGCAATTTTCTTCATCATTCTCATACTTGCTTTTTTGGAGGCTTATTCTTTACAGCTCTATTTTGTTATAAAGCTCATTGGTTTGAGATATCCATAACACTTCCATGCAAACTAAGAGCATATTTGAGTACCCTTTATTCCCTTTTATCTTCACCCAAATTTTTAGAGCTCAACTCTCAATGCATACCCACTTTCTCAACACCCACCTTTCCTAATTAGGCCTAATGCAAACCTACAATCCTGTAGACCGTACAAGGTCATATAGTACCACTCCAAAACTTCAAAAATATTGAAGGGAACATCAAACAAGGTCTGATGGCAAATTTTCAAGCCACTCCAAGGGTTATATTTCAAGTTATGCCAAAAACAAGATTTCTAGCCCTAGGTGGTCTTAGCATAGGCCTAAGGAGGTTGAGAGAAAATAAAAAAGGACTGGGAGAGTTCCAGGGCACTTCAAACCAATCCAAGACCTATATGAGGTCTACCCCAAGATTCCTCAACTCCTCCAACCATTATTTGCTCTTGAACAACTCTTTGTACCTCTCTAACATGCCAATCTTGCACAATTATGTGTACATTTTGGATTGTGTAGGTGTTGTTGGATCTTTTTAGTCATTCTATGATTTTATTCAAGGTCTTCATAGGATTATCATGGCTTCCATACACCCTAATTTCCCATGTAATCCTCAAATCTAATGCAAACATTGCATACTTTCTTTAAAACTTGAAAACAGGGCTAGAAAAGGGGCTTTTAGCAAGCTTGTATATCCACATTGGTTTTGATTTTTGTTGAAGTTCAAGGAAGGGGGTTTTATTCAATGGTAATGCTTCCTCAAGTTCACATATAACTTCCTAACATATTACCATGGCTCTCACATCCTCATTTTCATCTTCAAACATCATATGTTATGCAGGGTATGCTTCTTAGGTTGGGAATGTGGACCTACAAGTCTGTAGACTTGTAGATCTACATTCCTCTTTGTTTAAGTTGTTGACAATATCTTTCTTGGTCTCTTAAGGTCTGTAGTCATTGCTTTGAACCTTTATAGCAATTTTCAAGATCAAACACCTCTTTGAAGCACCTCAAGTTGTCTCCAAACACCTAGTCTTGTTTGCAAACACTAGATTTATGCTCATAGGTATGTACCCTACAAGTGTATCTCAAGGATTATTTCGAGAGTTTGATACTTTGGTAGATTTTCACTAAGGTTATCTCATCTCCACCTTGAACCATATCAATGCAACTTTCACTTGTAATACTTCTCAAGACCTTCATGACATTTTTTCATAAGACCTTCTTGCTTTTCTTTGATGGTTGTAGTTGTTCTTTTGGACTATGTATGCACATCCATATGCATATTCTCTCTCATTTCAGTGGCATATATATTTTTAATTGTCTCACATCCTCCTTCACATGCCCTAAATGGTGATATGACTTGTTGACAACTTGAACTATCTTCTTCATGTTATGTATTGTTCACTTGTAGGTGCTTTAAGCCACTAGGTGATCATTTAGTCTTAACACATGCCTAAGTGAAGTTTAGGACTATGTTAGGGTTCTAATCACACTTTCATACCCTCAAACACCTTATCAACAATAGAAACAATGAGAAGTTTTCACTTTATATGCCTGCAACCTATACAAGCCAGTTGCAAACAACTTTGAACTCACGTTTGAAACCTTCAACTGGACTTGTAAGGACCTAAGGATAATGAAGGAGGCTTGGTGGAGATGGTTATAATTTTATCCAAGGTATCTATAGATTGTTGTGCTTCATATGACCCTAACAAAGTCTGCAAATTGTTTTCTTATACAAATCACACAAGCAGTCTTCATTTTGGCCTATCTTAAGGGCATTAGCATCTTGTATATGATTTGAGGGGTCATAAAGAGATTTTAAGGAGGCCACCAAACCTCTGTCCATGCTCAACAAGTTCTCACAACTAGTCATGATGCTTTCATATAGCCAAAACCCTGCAAATAAACCCAAAACTACCACTTCTAAGCCATTTTTCATCCCTTTTCCTCCTCACATGTGCCAAATGATGATGTAAAAGATTATGAGAGGAATATTCAAACCCTTGAGGAGATCCAAAAATCATTCATGTGCATCCATTATCCTGCAAACTCATTGGAACAAGAAAAAAACCCTACCTGTGGGGTTTTAGGAGGGTTTTGGGCTGCGTAACTTGTTAACAATTGTTCATAAGGCACAATCCTTCAATCCTCAAACAAATTCCTATAATTTCAAGGGCATAAGGATCCCTATCAACCTCCAAGATACTGGTTTCAACTCTTGTTCCTCTTCATGGAATGAACACTGAAAAATGGCCTTCACTAGCTTGCAAAGAAGTCGATGGAAGAGATGAAACATTTTTTATATCCTTTAGACCTACCAATGCTAACACAAGCCTGATTTGACCCTGAAAACCTCTGAAAGACCTAAAAACATCCATCTATGACATGAACTAACCATCTCCACATTGAAAACTAGCTTTGCAAGCCCTTGACAAGTGTATTTCTACATTATATTCCACTTTCTTGATAGAGATGAAAAGTACGATCGATGGGATGTTGGTATCGATTTTATTTGATCTTAGCGCTTTGGATTCTTTTTTTTCACCCTTAGTTGTAGACCATTGTAGACTGGTGGCTTATATGTAGCCAGACATTTGGATGGTAGAGATGGCTATTGGGGTCACGAAGCACATTACTTCTTTGAGCTATTATTGTGTATTAGACATTGGGGTATTCCCCACTACCCTAGATTTACATATTTTACCTTTGGGATCATATGATGTGGTGTTAGGCATGGATTGGCTCGAGTCTCATAGAGTCGTATTCATTGTTATGCCAATACCATCTAGTGTCTTGATGACTTGGGTATAGAGATGGTTATTTTTGGCCTCTAGAGACCAATTTCACGATGCATGATGTCCTACATGCAACTTAGGCATAATTTGAGACATAGGTGTTAGTTGTATGTTATACAAGTGAATGATAGATCTAAGGATAAGACCGATGTGACTACTTTGGATTCTCACCCCTTGTTATGAGAATTATAGATGTTTTCCTAATGAGTTACCTAGTATTTCGCTTAAGCGTGATATTTATTTCACTATTGATTTAGTACCTGGGGTAGAGCCTATTGCAAAGGCTCCTTATAGAATTACCATTCTCATTCAGCTTTAGGAGTTCTTAAAGAAGGGTCATATTTGTCCTAATGTTTCTCCGTGGGGTGCACTAATGATTTTTATTAAAAATAAGGATGGTTTTTTATGCCTTTGCATTGACTATAAACAGCTGAACAAAGTGACCATAAAAAATTGGTATCCATTACCCAGGATTGACGATTTATTTGATCAAGTCAAGGCTGCAATGGTGTTTTCAAATATCAATCTTAAGTCAAGATACCATTAGCTAAGGATGGCTGAGGTAGATATCCATAAGATTGCATTCAGGACATGGTACGACTATTACGAGTTCAGAGTGGCACCTTTTGGGTTAACCAATGCCCTAACAATCTTCATGAGCCTCATGAATGACATGTTTCACTATTATTTAGATTAGTTTGTATTGATTTTTATGGATGACATTTTGATCTATTCTTGTGCCATGGAGGAGCATGAAGAACACCTGTGAAAGGTTCTTCAATGTATCTAGGAGCATCAATTATATGGTAGTATATCTAAATGTGCTTTATCCCAAATAAAGATCCAATATTTGAGCCATGTCATTTTAGGCAAGGGAATCTCAGTAGATCCCTCAAAGATTAGGGTGATTATGGAGTGGCCAACACCTACTCAGTTACTGAGGTGCATAGTTTTATAGGATTGGCAGGATATTACTAGAGGTTTGTTAAAGACTTCTCGCATATAGTGCATCCCATCACTTCCCTTCATAAGAAAGGAAATAAGCTTATTTGGATAGAGGCATGTGAGAGGGTATTCTTGACTCTTAAGGATCGACTCACTAGTGCTCCTATTTTGGTAGTTCCAAATTGTACTTAGGACTTTTTGGTCTATACAGATGCCTCAAAAGAGGGTATTGGAGTCCTCCTTGTTGAAAATGGTAGGGTGATAGCCTATGAGTCACAAAAGCTCAAGGATTATGAGCTCAAGTACCCCACCCATGACTTGGAGTTTAGAGTGATTGTTCATGCTTTGGTGTGTTGGAGACACTTTTGTGGGGAAATACTTTGTCTCGAGGACCAACCATCTGAGGCTCAAGCACATTTTATCTCAACCAAACCTCAATTCTCATCAACAATGATGGATGGAGCTAGTGTATGACTATCATTTTGATATTGAGCACATCAAGGGAAAGGATAATGTAATGGCATATCCCCTTAGTTGAAGATGTCATCAACTAGATACAATGAAAGCTAGGACTAATTTGAGGGATCTCATTTTGGAGCATCTCCCTCAGGATGAATTTTACTAAGATTTGAGACTTTAGTTAGACTCACAGAGGGCCCTAGAGGTAAAATTTATAGTTTTTACCCTTGAGGAGGATGGTCTCTTGCGCCATAATGGGTGCATTTATGTCCTTGATCTTGGAGATTTATGTCAATTGATCCTATTAGAGACACATCATGCTCCTTATTCTAGTCACCCTGGGGTGAAGAAGGTCCATGTCGAGCTCTGACAATTACATTTTTGGCCTAGGTTACACAAAGATAGTGTGGATTTCATTTCTTATGCATTGAGTGTCAGTGCATCAAGGTCGAGCATCAACATCCTATAGGGATAATTTATCCACACGAGATTATCGAGTGGAATTGGGACACCATTTCCATGGATTTTATTGTCATTCTCCCTATGTCTAAGTACCACCATGATGCCATCATGGTAATAATGGACAGGTCGACCAAGGTGGCTCACTTCTCTCCCACCAAGACTACGTATAATGCCATGGCAATGGCAAGAGTTTTCCTTGATGGCATTGTCAAACTACATGATATAACTTGAAAGATCATTTTTTATCAAGATCCTATCTATACTTATATATTTTGGACTACATGCAATGACCTTTGGGCACTATGCTCAATTTCAACACATCTTATCATCCTGAAACATATGGATAGACAAAGTAGGTTAATCAGGTTTTGAAGGATATGTTGTAGACTTATGATATGGATCGACAATCCCAATGGGAGGACTACCTTTATTTGGTAATGTTTGTTTACAATAACAGGTACCATAGCTCCCTTAAAATGGCACCATTTGAGGCTTTGTATGGTAAGAAGTGTCAAACTCCGTTGAGTTGGAACCACATGGATGACCAAGTGTCCATTAGACTGGCGATGTTACAAGAAATGGAGTTACATGTAGTGAAAATCCATTAGTGCTTGCATGAAGCATAAGAGTGTCAGAAGAGATATGTTGATGCAAAAATATTAGAACAACATTTTTTTATGGGTGACAAAAAAAATTTACAAATGCGACATCATAAGAGCCTGATCCACTATGGAAAAGGCTCTAAGCTCACCCCACATTTTATGGGACCATTTTACATCCTAGAGAGGATTGGACCCATAGCCTATCAACTTGCCTTGCCACCTAGTTTGTCACAGGTGCATGATGTTTTCCATGTTTATGTTTTACGGAAACATGTCCTAGATATATCACATGTTTTAGATTGGTCCACCTTGAAGGTGGCAGAGGACGATCAACTTTCCTTGGAGCCTGTCAAGGTTTTGGAGCATCAAAGGTTAGTCCTTTTAGGACGAGACCAGACCAGGTTAGGGTCTAGTGGGATAGATACAATGAGCGTCTTCTAGTTGGGAGGATGCATCACCACTTTAGGCCTAATACACTCATATTTTTTCATAACTTCTAGGAGGAAGTTTTTCTTATAAGGGAGGATGTCATGTCCTCTCCAAATTTATTGTGCACACTAGTTGTTATTTTTGTTTCGATTTATATACATTATCTCTGATGGACGGTGTTTAACATATTTATATTATGTTTATGGATATGAATATTATTTATTGACATGGTTTTAGGATATTACTATACTATATTACAATGAGATATTATTATTCTTATTTCTATGATGATGCAATTATTCCATATTGATTATCATGTTAACTAGGTATGCAACATGTCTCATATTAGTGCCATGGCCGACACAGTTTATG
This sequence comes from Torreya grandis, assembly GCA_037957365.1. Classification (NCBI taxonomy): domain Eukaryota; kingdom Viridiplantae; phylum Streptophyta; class Pinopsida; order Cupressales; family Taxaceae; genus Torreya; species Torreya grandis. The sequence goes on from JARHVA010000531.1 coordinate 3,755,819, forward strand.
TTTAGTGATATGACCTAATTCAACATGATGAGATATTATTATTCTTCTTGTTATTATGATGAGGTGATGATTTCATGTTGTTATCATGTTAACTATGTATGTAGCATATCTACATTCAGTGCCATCACATGTACAATCTAGATCTAGTGATGTGAGTCCATGCATGCAATAACATAAATGCTATTGACATTAATAATGTGGTTTTGAAAGAATTTTAGGAATCCCAAGTATATGATTATAAGTACGCAACATTTGATTATCATTGTGTGAATATTTTGATGGGTTATTTAGTGTGTAGATGACATGAAGAAGATGAACAATAACAAAGGGAAGGACAAGAGGTGACATATTGTTCCAATTATGTTTGGACTTGAATAAATTATGTTTATCATATACCCTTAATGACCCTTTTAATTAATTTTCAGACCCCTTTATCTCCTTGTCCATCACATTATCCTTAGTAAATATTCCCTTGATGGTGAAATTCGGATTTCTAAGGAGCCCAAAAAATGAAAAACTTCAAAATGGTCATCTTTGTGTTTGATTGGATAAACATGAGGCCCCTTTGACATTTTAACCATTGGCAAATAAAATTATGTGCTAAAATAATGATTCCTCTTATCCCCCTCTAAGTGGTTGTTGCATATAACCCTTTCATTCCCTTAAGATGAAAAAAAAAAAAAGTGTTTTCTTTTCCATTATTCTTTGTTGTAATAGAATTTTGAGAAGGGGGAGACAAACAGATTTGAAGCAACTTGGGCAATTGAAGAAAGGAAATAGTTGTTAAGGTAAGTAGCTAATTTTTAGGTAAAATGGTACATTTTGGATGTCTTGTGTGGGTGAAAATATGGATGATAAAATATTGAATTGGGTGTATGAATTATGCATCATATATGGTTGTTATGAAAGGACGGTTTAAATTTCTTAATGGAAAGTGAAGCTTGGGGACATTATGTTGCACGTTGGCTTCCTTTCCCAAAATTTGAAATATAATGAGAAACTTGGAGCCTTCATGTTTCACATTGGTTTCCATCTTGCATATTGTAACATGAAGCTTGGGGCCTAGGGCTGCTAGCTAGCTTCTCTTTTTCTCTTGATTTAATATTTAAGAGCAATTTACAGAGTTAATCTACTCTTTTAACTGTTGCAAAATACCATCCTTTCTAACTTAAACATGCCCATGTATGATTGTTGGTTGTGTGTTGTGAAAACCTTGTGGTCAATGTTGTTGGGTTGAATTGTGTTATACTTGTTGTGTGTGGGAGTCACCTTTTGGCTTTTGGGGTGACTAGGGCTTGGAACACCCTATGTTTTCAATATAGTGGGAGGAGAACACCTTCCCTTGCTATATTGTTGCTATGGATATGTTGGGAATGCTAGTTATGGATGCAAAAACTATCATTGCTATAGTTACAAGTTCTCTCTCTCTATGTGTGTGTGTGTGTGTGTGTGTGTGTGTGTGTGTGTGTGATGTTGTTGTACATAATAGAAAAGAAACCCACAAAGTTGTACATGGTGGAAAAGAAACGTATAGAGTTGTGGGAAAAAAATTATTATATTATTGTAAATATGTTGTATTTTTGAAAAGAATTATAGTGGGATAAAAGTGCAATCATGTGAAAAAAATTGTACATTTGTGAAAAATCATGTGAATTATACATTTGTGAAAACTCATGTGAATTAATTTGCACATTTATGAAAAGTGTTCATGTAGAAGTTGTCTTATTATTAAAATAAAATAAAAAGTTATCTCATTGTTAAAATAAAATTAAAATTGTAACTAAAATAACATTGTATTTTGAATAAGGCATATGCATATGAATAAATATTGTTTCCTTGATAAGTAGAATTACAAAAGTAAATTCTTTAAATGAGAGACATAGTTATGGTTGTGATTGTATTTGTTACATTCTTGTGAGAATATTTTTTTGTGTAAAATTGTTCACTGTGTATTTAAAAAAATGTATGAACCAACTCAAAAATTCTTAGTAGAGTATAAATAATTGTATGTTTTTACATCAATTACAGCTCTATTGTTTCCCTTTTTGAGTGTTGATGTGATGTGATCTTTTATCTGTTAAATTTGTAAGTGATATGAATTTTAATCTTACGGTGAAAATAAAATAAGAGTTTACTATTGTTGACTCCACATATAAATTATCTGAGTGAGCTTGATCTAAAATTAAAATGTGATCTTTTATCTGTTAAATTTGTAAGTGATATGAATTTTAATCTTACGGTGAAAATAAAATAAGAGTTTACTATTGTTGACTCCACATATAAATTATCTGAGTGAGCTTGATCTAAAATTAAAAAAATTAATTATTTAATAGTATGTAGGGTCAATTATAATTTTTGTTGTGGTAATTTTATTTACCTTAAAATAAAATAATTTGATTATTTATTTACCATGGGATTTATAGGGAGTGAATTATATTTTTGTTGTGATAATTTTATTTACTTCAAAATAAAAGAATTTAGTTTATTTATTTACCATGATGGAATATGCTGTGGGTGAATCATATTTCTTAGTGTGGTAATTTTATTCATCAAAATAAAATACTTTGATTATTTCTTTACCAAGTTCAACTATTTTAAAGGTGAATTATATTTTTGTTATGGTAATTTTATTTATTTCAAAATAGAAGAATTTAATTTATTTATTTACCATGATGGAATATGTTGTGGGTGAATCATATTTCTCATTGTGGTAATTATATTCGCCTACTTATGATTTTTTTTTTGAAAGTGGAAATTAATTAATTATTCCATCAGGAATGGATCAAATTTGGATAAGAGATGAAAATATACATAAGACAACTTTCAAAATTTATGAAAGCCATTATGAGTTTTTGGTAATTCTTTTTGGTCTCACAAATGCACTATCTACAGTCTAGAGTTTGATGAACATTATTTATAGGCTTTTTTAAATCTCTTAGTATTTTTTGATGACATATTAATATATAGTAAGACATGGAAATAACACTTCCAACATGTGAATTGAGTAGTGATGATTCTAGAACAATATCAATTGTATGTTAAGCTTTATAAGTGTGTTTTTGAAGTATAGGAGGTGGAGTACTTGGGTCATATTATGTTGCATGAAGGTATTGAAGTAGACCCTCACAATATCAAGGCCATGATAGAATGGAAAGTTTAAAAAACCCTCAATAACCTTCAACGTTTTTTAGGGCTAAGATGTTATTATTGTCAATTTTTGAAAAAATATGGAAGCATAACAACACCACTCAAAACTTTGTTGGAGAAGTAATCCTTCCATTGGAACAAATTTGGCATGAAGGAATTTGAGAAACTGAAGGAGGCCATGTGCTCCACTCTAGTTTTAGCTACCCCAATTTTTTCAAAGATTTTCATTATTGAATGTGATGCGACAAGATAAGGAAAAAGGGCAATTTTCATGCAGGAAGGGCGACCCCTTGCATTTTAGAGTTTTAAGATCGACGGTAAGACTTTTAGAAATCCTATCTATGACAAGGATATGATGGTTATTCTTAATGCAACCAAACAATGATGACTTTATCTGATGGATAGACACTTTAAGGTGAAAATTAATCATGATAGTCTAAAATAATTCTTGGAACAAAAGTTGTTATCTGAAAAAAAATGGGTGATTAAAATGTGAGGATATGACTTTGAAATTATATATAAGAAATAAAATATTAATATAGCAGCAGATGCACTATTTAAAATAAATGAAACCATAAAGGCATTATTATGCACAATGTCCATATGGCAAGTAGATTCGATGGATGAGGCAAGATCATAATGAGAAAATAACATTGATACAAAAGGTTTGTTTCAACAACTCCAACAAGATTCTAGCGTCTTAGAAAAATCTAAGTGGAAATGGAATGCAATATGGTATAAATATAGATTGTACATGTGCAAAAATTATGCCCTCAAACATAAAATCTTTATAGAGCTCCATGCATCTCCAGTAGGGGGAATTTAGGATTTTTGAAAACCTATCATAGAATCAAGTAATATTTCTTTTGGGAAGGATTTAATGGAAGGATGCAATGGGGATATCCAAAAATTTATGTTGGAATTCATGGTGAGTCAACAAAACAAGGGTGAGATAATTAATATCCCAAGGCATTTGCAACCCTTAGTTATTCCTAACCAAAGGTGGGAGAATATTTTCATGGATTTCATAATAGGGTTTCTTAGGTCGGAGGATTAAAATGTTATCGTGGTAATTATGAGTAGACTTGCAAATTATGACCATTTTTTGCCTTGTCTCAACCATTTATATCTAGTACAGTAGCATATACTTTTCAGGATATATTTCAAAATCTACATGATATTCTCAAGTTTATAGTAAGTGATAGTGATCTTATTTTTACCAATGATTTTTGGAGTGCTTTAATCTCATGTTTGGGTACTCAATTAGATCATAGCTCATCATATCATCTTCAATTTGATGGGCACACAAAGGTAGTTAAAAAATACCTAGAGGGTTATTTTCGTTGTTTTGCATTAGATAAAAGGAAAAGATGGGTTCATTAGTTGTCACTAGTAGAATGGTGGTATAACATTTCCTTCCATACCTCATCCAAAATATCTCTATTTGTGGCACTATATGGTTATCATCTCCCATCCATCACCTCATACTTAAGGGTACAACAAAGGGTTAGAGATATTGAAGAAATCTTCAACATGAGAAGAAGGTACTAGTTAGTCTAAGATATAATTTCGCTATGACGCATAACTGAATGAAGCAACAAGTGGATCAATACTGTAGCAAGATGAATTTTTAAATGGACAATTGAATCTTTATGCACCTATAGCCATACAAGCAAATGTAATTGAGGCAACAAAAAAATGATAGCAAACTTTATCTTAAGTGTTACTTCCCTTATCAGATATTGCATAAAATTGACATTGTTGCATATAAGCTGGAGTTACTTCAATCTACACACATATATCTTGCACTTATAGAAGGTAATTGGACAAAAAGTATACATTCATACCAAGTTACCAGAGCTAGATGAGGAAGACAAAGCCATTTTGGAACCTAAGGAGATTGTTTAGACACGCGTTAAAAGGATGTGAACAAGGGAGATTAAAGAGTATTTGATCAAGTCGAAGAATCTGAATAGCGAGGATGCAACATGAGAGAATGAAGCTTTCTTGTAATAACATTCAAAGTTGTTTAATGTTGAGGAAAACATTGTTTTTAAGAGGAGGGGAATGTTATGCCCTTAACGTATAGCATGTCTAGGGATATGTCTAGTTAATATGTGGCCTACATCACCTTTTATCTTATTTTGTCACCTTTCTCTATGTTCTCATATTGTTAGTAGGGTTGGTTTATGGAGTAACCATAACTTAAATAGGGTATATAAAGGAGTAGTGATTCATACTTGATAATCACGTTATAAATTATGTTCTTATTGCATGGTTGTGGAGGTTGCCCCTTGAAGAGGCTTAGTCTTATTTGTCAAATATATTGCTCTGCTATCAATTATTAGTGTGGGTCTAATTATTATGTTCTCATTAGTGCATTATATTATCGTTAATCTGCTTGTGATTTTTACATTTATATCCATTATCATGAATTGACTTGATCTAAGTAATTTTATTATAGAACGTTGTCCCCTGAACCTCATGGGATTTGAATCAAGATATACTTACACTGATATATGCAATCATAACTTGGTTCATAAACACTCAATCAGTATAATCAAACAAATCTTAGTGATTTTATTTTTAAAACTGAACACCCATTAAAGTAATTGTCTATGTAAGTAAAAAAGGCTTTGGGATGTGTTGTCGCAGATTTTGAAAGTGGTGAAAAATCGGTGAAAAAATTAACTTTTAAATAAACAACTAAATTTTTTTAATTTTCGCCCAAAAATGTCAAAAACTTGAAAAAATCAAGATTTTTAATTAATTACTCAAAAATTGATTAATTAAAAATTTAAAAAAAATTCCAATTTTTATCCCTATATGTTTAAAAGTCTATTTGAACCCTTTATGCAAAAACCCACTTGTGTTCCCTATAATTTGCAAAAATCATTTTGTTTTTTGTGAGTTACGTAAACACACTTTCTTTTTTCATAAGTTGTGCAGATTACAAAAACTTTTTTGGTCTCCATGCAATTTGCAAAATCTTTTTCAACTTTGATGCAATATGCAATTTCATTTTCGATTCTTATGCAAATTGAAAAAATGTTTTCGGTTCTCTTGTAAATTACGAAAAAAATTTAGTGCCCGTACATTTTGTAAAAACATTTTAAGTTTCTCTTTTTAATACAACTCGAAATCACCATTCTTTTAATCATGTAAATACGAATTACATTTTTAAAACCGTATTAATTCAAACTTCTAAATTGCAAACTTGTTTCCCCGTTTCATGCAAATTACAATTACAAAATTAAAAGTTTCTTCTTTTTACATGCAATCCCCCTTATTTCTTCATTGGATCGTGCAAATACAATTATTTTCATGAGTTGTGTTAAAATGAAAACTTCTTCCCTCCTATTTCCTCTGAAGCCGTTATTCATTCTCTGACTTGCAAATGTGAACTGTCATTCGAATACTCAACTAAATAATTTACGTAAATTGCAAAAAAGGAATTAGAGAATTGCATCATATCAATTTTTTTTATTTTTCGCTGCTCAAATACAAAATAAAAAATACGGTGCCCAAGGAAGGAGAGATGATGTTATTTTAAAAAAATAAAAAATAAAACAACAATTTTTTTATTATTTCCAGCTGCAGTCGGAGGGTCGTACGGCGTTGTACAGCCAAGAAGGTTTACCAATTTTTTTTTTTAAAAAAGTTGTTTTTCCATGTCACAAACAGCCATACGATCCACATTGGAAGGTGAAAGGTGCAGATTTCTATCAAATTTTGTCTTATTTTTTCAGTTTTTTCTCCATGAACCAGCCGTACGACGCACCAGAGGAACAAAATATAACAATAAAATAACTTTTTGGTTGTTTATTGAGCCCAAGCCAAAGCGTACGACGTCGTACATCCATTGTAGAAGTTTGACAATTAAAAAAAATGATTAAAAAACTATTTTTATTTGTTTCATCTGCAGTGAAGAAAGTCATACGGCCAGTAGAAGTGAAATGAAGAGAGAATGGTCTATGCAGTAGAAAACGATAAAAGGGTGAGGAAGAAATATTTTAGTGGAGAAATAATTTTAAAAAATTAAGTTAAAAAAAAGAGTAAAATTGCTTAGTGTAGGAGGAAGGAAATTTGAAAAAAAAAAAAAAAAAGGGGAAGAAATTGCTAAGTGGAAAGTACGAGTAATTGTTTTTTTTCAAAATTTAGAGGTAGTTTCAATTTTAATTGGGGCAATGCAATTCCGTTCAGTAATTTTCATTGAAACAAGTAGAGGCGAGACTAATCTTTTCGGAGTTGCCGATGAGATTTGCATGTATCGAACAACTTTTTTACACTGAGCCACGAGAATCAACCTCAAGAGTAATTAAAAAATATACATATATTTTGTCAAGTGGTAAAAAAGGGAGAAAGTCAAATGGAGAATAATATATATTTTTGGGTGGAAATAAAAAGGAGAAAATTGATTGAGCAGATTTTGACATGATATTTGGGATTTGTAAATTTTGAGAATTTTTATTTTGCATATTTTCAGTTTTGAGGAGGACGTTGAAAAGGTTGACAGGGTTTTTTTGGCAAAGTTTTAAACTGGAAAAAATTGGGAATTGAATTGGCAGCGATGAATTTTCATCTTTTGAGTTCGTTGCATGCTCACAATTTTTCTCTGAATTGTCAGTGATTTTATAAAAGAAAAAATTGCATGATTTTGAAAATTTTGGAACTTTAAAAAATAATCACAAGGAACAAGAGAATTACTTGAAAATAAAAGAAAAAATTATTTTTATAATTTCTTCCATTCATTTTCGTTGGTTGGAAAATTTTGTAAAAAGTTTACACAGATGAATTGTTAGAGAAGGCATCATGACAAAGCCATTCCATGTAGTACATTGGGACAAAAGGGAACCTGCTTCTCTCATAAGTAGGACAAATGCTATACTTGATAGAACTCTTAGATGGTTGAAAGGCAAGGGAATTGATGTTATGAATATTTATTTTTCTACACCACCTAGGGAAGATGAATTTGAGAAATTCTATAAGTAATAAAATGACCTAGAAAAGATCAATGAGGCAAGGCCTAGTGGAGAACCTTTCATGATAAAAAAAGTGCGTGAACCTAAAGCTAGTCAAAAAGATGTTTAACCACAAAAGACTATCAATATGAAAATAAAAAAGTTTGGTGAGAATGTTTTTTCTTCTCCTAAAATTCTAGTTCCTCAAGAAATCCCAGTTGATAGCTTACCTTTCTCTTAAGAACTAGTAGAGAATACAACTCAACAGTTCTTAGCTTCAGATGATAAAATGTTCCCTACATCATCTGTTTTCCCTTTGCAAGAGACTATTTATGTCTCTTCATCTTCTCCCTCAAATCTTGAGTTGCCCATTGCTCCTTCCCCAAGAATCCCTCTTGAAGCAATCAATACACCAGAGAAAATTGAAACATCTTTTCAATGTGTCCCAATGGAGAAAACACTTCTTCATCTATAGCCAAGATTGATCCTCGTGTTTCAACTTCTCTCCCATTGTCTTCCTCAAGCATGACAACTTTAGATTGATTGTCTACAGTAGTAAAAATAATGAGAAAAATTGGTGAACCTAAAGAGATAGATTTTGAAACCTTGATAGCTTCTTTCGTAAAAAGTTTAAAGAAAGCAAAGACAGCTTCATGAATGATGATAGATGAAAAGGGAGAAAAGTATGCAGAGGTGACCATTCTAGAAGTTGAAATGGACAAGTCAAAAATTAGGGTTGAAAATTACCATGTGTCTAGGGTTCATTTAGGAAAATTAGCCAGAGAAGAGATGAAAGGAGATATTTAGTTGGCAATTGGAACCATCTTTGAAAAAATGGACAAAGTGACAAAGGATGAAGTGAAAGATAAAGTGGAATAATTAAACTCAATAATACATAGATTGATTGGTCCAATTCAACCAGTTATCACTTCATCGAGTCTTCATGCCGAGACACTGGAAAGAGAGAGAGAAGTGGGCCAAATGGGTAATGCGTTGAAAGATTAGATTGAAAAAGTTATAGATCAAAGGGTCTCAATAATTCTCACCATAGCGATGATATTCTCTAAAATTCAATCACAATATGAATAGATAGGAACAAAGGTAAATGGACACGCTCACAAAAAGCAAAATTGGGAGGAACTCATGCTCGGATTGGTCGAATTATCAAAATTTCTTTCTGTTGATCTTGTTGAAAAATGGGTAATCAATAAAGATAAAATTATCTATCATATTGAATTTATTTGGGCCACCAAATTTAGAATCAAATCCCTTCAAAAATTTAATCAGAAATTCAGTAATGCAAGGTCACTTGGAAGTGACACAATGATGGAGATCGACACTGAAGTCAAGAAGTTGGATTGTCATTTTGTTAATGACAAGGATGAAGAAGGAAATATGATTTCAATTGAGATCATAATTGGAGAATTCAAAGAACAAATTCAAAGCACTGCCACTACATTTGCATTTGATTATGAAGAAATTCGTCGATTGTCCCAGTACCAAGGTAATGTAGATAATTTGGATATGAAAATCAAAAGTCTACAAGGCAAACATCAGAAAATGAAAGAGTTTGATTACTCAGAAGATATTGCTGACAGGTATATGGATGGACCAAATGAAGACCTGATCAGGATAATTCTCTAGAGATTTTATGACTTTTAAATTGAGAAAGAATTATAAATATGGTAGCAAGAAGAATGAAGAATTGATTCAGTATTCTTGCATTTTTTTCTCTTGTTTCTTTGTACCTAACTTGTGTTATTTCACTCTTTTCTCCTTTATAAATGTGCATTGTATATTTGCAAATTATCTTTTCAATTTTGTCAACTTGCTTTTTCAAATTGTGCAAGTTGACGATGTGCTTTTACAAGTAGTGCGAAAACCCCAATTGTTTTCTCAAGTGGTTCTAATTACTTAAAGAGTTTTTGTGTCTTTTCAAAATTGTAATTTCTCATTGGTGTTTTAGCACTTCTGTAAAAAGCTAAATATATGGTTTTGCACCATAACCACTCATTTTAGCCTATAAATACAAGTTAGAGCTTCATAATAAAGGTTCGAAATAGATATGATTTTTGGCAAAGCACTGTAAAAAGAGATCACTCTTTCTACTCTTTAGAATCAATATAAGAAAGGTGTTTCTAAACTTTACGTTAGTTATATCTTTTGAATTATGTCTTTCACTTGATTCCTTATATTTGATTTTTATTATCATTGTTATAAATTTCAAATTATTGAGAATATGAGATTAGATTACAAAGTTTTTATTTTGAGCTGTAATTTACATTTTCAATACACATGAAAATCTCGGTGGAAATAGAGGCAATTTTTTAGTTGTCTCTGTTAGAAAATATAAAAGTTTATTAGTTTCTGTTATCAAAGGCAAATAGTCTTTTGGTGTATGTTTCATATCCTTAGGGGTATGATTATGTTTTTTCAACACATTGAATGAGAAAGATTTTTCCTCTTACAAAAGTCAAAATTTTCTCTCAACACTTTCATCTAATTTTAGGTTTCTAACTTGACTGGTTTGTTGCTCGAACAACTTTTACCCTCTCTCTCTCTCTACTTATATACATATTTCTTTCTGAAAGCTCATTTTCATACTTTCAAGTTAAAAATACTACCCATGATTTACAGTCTTTTGTTTGTAAATAATTTTTTCTTTCCTATTTTGGATTTCAACAAAGGAATCTCTGCTCATTAATAGAAAAGGGACTTTGTTCCCCACATTGTTAATGCGAAGTTACTAATTTGTCCTCCTAAAAAGTTTTCACACCAATAGTTTTTGGCACCCACTATGGGGCATGATTTTAAAAATTTGTGCCACTCATATTGTACTGGTCCACATAACTCTGTCATCATCTCAAGGACCACTCCAACAGCTTGAGTTATACTTGGAACAATCAACTCAGTTAGATATTATGCTAAACCTTATACAAATCTTTTGGGATTCTGAAGAAAGAGCCCCATAGTGGTCCACATTTCATAAGAGAGGAAAGAGCCCATGCATGAAGAGAGACCCATAGAATTCGTCTAGTACCTCAGAATCAATAAAAATCACATATGACGATTTCAGGCTTTTAGAATCCAAATCATAAACCCGATTTGAATTGGGATGAAGCTTCAGAGAAAGATTTAGTTTCAAGTTTTTTGATTGTTTGCTTTTGACAATAGAATAAACAACACTCAATTTGATACTATTAGGGCAGAAATAGATATAGAAGAAACATGTGTTACTATTGTTTAGAATTTTTTTGAAATTGCCTCAAGAAGATAAGCAAAGAGATAGACATGAAGAGCAATGCGTATAGATAATCAAAGGATTTTTACAACTAGTGTTCCTTCTCATGATAATTCAATTGCCTCAAGCTCTAGTTCTTCAACCTAACTTGATTGGATAACACAAACTCAAAAGGATATTTCATCAAATTTGAGAACTTTTGCTTGAGATAATTGAATGATTTCTGCACATTTTCATAGAGCATTTAGAATCTTAGAAGAAGAAGAAGATCGAGTAGTTTTAGCACATAAATCAGAAGCATTGGTTGCACGTAGGATACAACAAAGAAGGCCATCTCAAAAATATATTTAATTTCAACTTGCACCTCAATGCCAGTGACTTTCTTCCAAATTAACAGAAAAGAGATTCACTAGAGCTAGTAAGTCAAAAGGTGAAGTTGACCTTTTTTATCAATCAAACGAACATTCTAACTTCAAGTTGAGTCCTGAACATCAAATAAAGGTCAAAAGAATGACTAGCCTTCCATTGAACTCTAAGAAGAACAAAAAACATAAAAGAGGAACTTTGACAAGTCAAGCTCTTATTTTATTAGGAACTGTTATTCTTCTACAAGCAGTTTGTCAAACTATGGCATTATCATTAGATATGTGATTGGTCCATTGGTTTTTGGACAATTACAGGACATTTCAAAAGGGTCAAGAAATAATTTTTCAAGATTTTATGGAGATGGAAAACAACACACAAATAAACACCTTGCAGCATTTAATGTTGCATGTGGCATTTTAGCGGTTGAGCATAAAGACATTATCATCAGGGTATTCATCAAAACACTGCATGATGGCATTGCATACTGATTTGATCATCTCACCCCAAGATTTATTACTAACTGGAATACTATGAACACTAAATTTTAGAATAGATTTAAACCAAATGAAGACGCCCACGCTTTGCTTGCTCAACTTACACAAATGAAAAAATAAGTATATGAGCCAATGAGAGTGTTAGTTGTCAAATTCAACAGGTTGCTAAATAAGATACCAGCTAATGCATGACCTACAGGTGAAAATAAGAAATACTTCTTTATCAACTTGTAGTTAGCTAAAGTACGTTATCAATTGAGAAGAGCTATAGTAATAGATTTGGAAGCAGCTCAAGAATTGGCTATCAACGTCGAAGATGACATGATAATGCCTGAAAAACTCAAGAAAGAACCTTCAAAGAGTAAAGCTCAAATTTTAGGATAATCTTCAATAAATTAACTCTTACAGAAAATGGTTGATAATATATCATCCATCAAAAAGCAAATACCTCAGAAGGCCATTACAACTCAATACCAAAATATTCCAAGAAGGAACTATGTTCCTTTTTAGAGAGATCATCCTAGATTACAAGCTCCTCAACCAAAACTTGCACTTGAGACTCCTCCCTAGCAAAACAATAATGTATCAATGAAAGCAGTCTTGGAAACCAAAGAAATATTTGGATATAAAGAAGTTGGAGAAGAAAATAAATCAAAAAATCTAAAACTTCAAGAATGTGAAATTGAAAAATCTGATGACGAATCCATAAACACGTTCTTAGAATATAATTCAGATGAAGATGACTATGAAGAGTGTTGGAGATATGAATAGTCAATCCTTTATAATTTTCACTAGAACTCAGAATCAGAAAAAGCAGTCCAGTAATTCACAAGAGGAAACTCTAAAGGTTATCCTCCCAAGAGGAACTACCCCACTAGTGCAAACAAAAAGGAAGCAACCATTGATTGGTAGTTATTCTAATGCTAATATTTCTCAATCTATTGAGATTGCTTCTAAAAATTTATCGACTTTTAACATAATTGATTATGGCAACAAAACTAAGATTCAGATGTCACAAATCGATTTATTGAGAGCATATCATAAGCAGTTGGATAGGTTAATTGATTTCATCAAAGGCAAAAATCCAAATAAGAAAAGGGTCATTTTCAAAAAAGTCTTAACTAACCCTGTTGCTTCCAATCAAGTCAAATCTATGGAAGTAGCTACTTACAAATCCAATGAACTTGACTCTTTTTATATTTCTCTTTTTCTCAAGGGATGCAAAGTCAGTAATTATATTATTGACATAAGAGCCTCAGATAATGTAATGTCCACCAAAGTTTCTTGTGTTCTTGGCCTAACTTGCACTAAGACCTTTGGGCGTTGTTATTCTATGAAGAAAAAACAAGTTCCTCTCATTGAATAGATTAAGGATGCAGAAGTGATTTTGGCATATTTTTTCCAAAAGCAAATCAAAATCAATATTTTGGTCGCAGATATTCCAATAGTTACGACATTCTTTTGTGTATAAATTTTTGCAAAGAATTAGGAGGAAAAATACATTTGGATTTATTACATGCCATGATTCCAATCAAAGGAGTCAAACAACATCTAGAACTTGAGTTGAAGATGAATTATATAGTTCAAAAGGTTGATGATCCAAGAGCTGATATGTTATATGAAGATGTTGGAATTGGTAACTATCTTCTAATGATAGAGGAAGATGTAGAGTTATCAGAAATCATGCAATCAAGTTTGCATGACATCTGGATGATGGAGTTTGATGATAGTTATTCATCAATAGGTTCAGGCATAGGAGTAACCCTGATATCTCAGTCTGAGAATTTTTTTTTACTATAAGTTATAATTTTATTGCACCAATAATACAGTTAAATATGAGGCACTCTTGCAAGGTTTGCAAGTAGTAAAAGAAATGAGAATCAATATTTGAAAGTTTTGGGTGATGTTGAACTCATTGTGAAGCAATTAAAAGGCCAATATTAGGCATAAAATGATCGTCTAAGACATTATAGGACTAAATCCGAGGATACCATTGGAACATTTGATATTTTCTCTATCAATACAATTCTTAGAGAACATAACTCTAAAGTTGATGCTTTAGAAATATCAACTTATTTGATGATTTCTCATGCATATATTAAAATAGAAAAGTACACGATTGAACTAATATATAGATCAAACATCCCAGACAATGCAAACAATTGACAAGTTTTTAATGACGATCAACAAATCATCTCTTTCCTTGAGAAAGCAAACATTTTCAAAAATTTGTACTTTGAAGGCACTGACCCCTCATTTAGAGGATCTCCAGTTCATAAATCAAAATAAGGAATCGTAGATGAACATGATGAAGGTGTCATCAAGTTGAAAGAAAACATAATTCCTAAAGGCTTGGTCTCTTTAGAAGAATTGTTTGATAAACATGATAGATTTGTAAAAAGTAAAATGCAAAAAGGAAGTCTTGATTATGTCGACTATGAAAAAGTAAACATGGGTTCTAAAAAACATCTTAGGTTTATCAATATTGAAAAATATTGTTCACTCAAATAAAAATAAAATTTTGTTATCCTTCTCTGTAAGTATATTGACATACTCGTGTATTCATACACAGACCTTAAGTCATTTCATCCCAAAGAGATGCACCATATAGTTCCTCTAAAGCCCAATGCAAAACTTTTCAAACAAAAACTAAGATAATATAATCCTAAAATCATAGGAATAATTCTTACCAAAGTGAAAAAATATGCTTGATGCTTGCATTATTTTCCCTATCCACCATTCAAATTAGGTAGCTAACATAGTACTAGTTCGTAAGAAGAATGGTGAAATTAGAATGTGTTGATTTCAAAAATCTTAACCAAGCATCCCTCAAAGGTAATTATCCACTGCTAGTCATTGATCAAGTTCTCCAAGTGGTAATAGGTGTTGAAATGCTTTTGATGCTTGATGGTTTCTCAAAATATAATCATATCAAGGTTGATAGGGAAGATCAACATAAAATAGCTTTCACAACACCTTTGGGCACTTGCATACGGATAAATGTTGTTAGGATTGATAATGTAGGAGCTACTTTTAGAGGGCGATGAATTTGGTATTTAAAGAACTGAAAAATGAAATCATTATGGTGGATCTCGATGACCTAACAGTTCTCTCAAATATCGAGAAGATCACTATGTGCATTTAGAGAGTCTTTGAAAAGTGTCATTTACATAAAATTTCTCTCAACTTTAAGAAATCCATCTTTGGAGTGACTAAAGGTAAACTCTTAGGTCATATTAATTCAAAAGAAGGAATAAGGATTGATCTAAAAAGGGTTCAGGGGATTCAAAACTTTCCTTACCTATCAGTAAACTAGTACATTCTTTTTTTAAGAAAGTGAACTTTTTGAGAAGATTCATTCCTGATTTTGCTGAGCTCACAAGACATATTGCAGACATGATAAAAGAAAAACTTTCTTTCAAGTGAAACAGTGAAAGTAAATAAGCATTTAAAAAGATAAAGACTATTATTGATCATGCACCAACATTTATATGTCCTAATTTTAAGAAAGAGTTTATTAATTTATTGCTACACTATAGAGCATACACTCTCAGTTATTTTGATTCAGCAAAATAATGAGGGTATTGAATCCTCAATCACCTTCATGAGTTGTAATATCAAAGATTACAAGTTGAAATATTATTTTGAAAAAAAACATGCTTATGCAATCATGAAAGCAGTGAAACAATTCAGGTATTACATATTGCATTCACATTTTATGGTAATGTTACCAAATACAATAATCAAATATATTCTAACTCAACAATACCCTAGTTCTAAAATAGGAAATTGGATAACTAAGGTGCAAGAATATAATTTAGAAATAAAACCTACAAAACTAGTTCGAGGAAAGAGACTATGTCAACTCATGGCAAAATAAGTAGATATTCAATCAAAATCTTTGATATTTTTAGGCGAATAAGATGATCAATAACTTTCTTTGGTATTGTTTGTCAATTCTACTAATGAATGGTTTTCTGACATTTCTTTCTACTTGACGTACGGAGAATGTCCTTTACACTTGGATGCTAAACAGTGTAGAATGATCAAATTATAGGCTAATAATTATGTCATATGGGATGACACTCTTTTCAAAAAAAAGCATTGATTGCTTTTTCTGAAAGTGTGTGGATAAAGAACAACATAAAAAATTATTGCAATCTTTTCATGATCAAGATTGTGGAGGGCACTTTTTTGCCAGAGTAACAACATACAAAATTCTTAGAGCTCACTACTATTGGTCAACTCTTTTCAAAGATTCATACAAATGGGTGAGAAAGTGAGAGGCATGTCAACAGTTTGTAGGCAAACCTAGGTTATCAACACTTCATGCTCAACTCATGATAGTTGAAGAACCTTTTCAGTAATGGGGACTAGATTTTGTCGGGACATTGAACCCTCATTTAAGCATATGTGATATTCACATTCTCATAGCGATGGATTACTTCACTAGGTGGGTATAAGTAATTCATGTAAAACAAACAATTTCAGAAGTCATTTGCAACTTCATCATGAAAAATATATTGGTACAATATGGAATCCTACAAAAAATTGTTGTAGATAATGCCTCCAACTTTTCTTCTTCAAAGATAATTGCATTTTGCTATGGATATGGTTTTTATTTGTCTCATTCGTCGAACTATCATCTGTAAGGTAATGACCAAGCCAAATCAAGTAAAAAAACCCTATTTACAATCATGCACAAGGTGGTAGATGAGAATTTAAAAAATTGGCATAAAAAGGTATATAATGCTCTTTGGGTAGACTATATAACTCCAAAAAAGGCTATGGGTATGTCTCCATTCCAATTGTTAGATGGAGTAGATGATGTAATTCTCGTAACTCTTGAGTTACCTACCCTGTAATTGTCTAGAGCAGTCAAGAATCTGAATTTTTTAAGTTCATTGGATG
The DNA here is from genome assembly GCA_037957365.1 of Torreya grandis. Taxonomy (NCBI): domain Eukaryota; kingdom Viridiplantae; phylum Streptophyta; class Pinopsida; order Cupressales; family Taxaceae; genus Torreya; species Torreya grandis. Next base: position 3,772,939 of record JARHVA010000531.1, read on the forward strand.
AAAGAATCTTTTATCTACAACAACTGGTATAAAAATAATACATGTGGTTGACAGTATCACAAAACATCAGGGTCGTGTCAATGTTATTTTTGACAAAAAGGCTAACAAAAGAGAATTCCAAGTAAGAGATTTGATGTTATTTTGGGACAGTTGAAAAGAGTCAAAACGGAGTCACGAGAAGTTTGATTCACTTTAGATGGGGTCATTCAAGATTAAGCACTTTTACAGTAACAAGACTTTTTACCTAGTGTATCGTGATGGAACCCATCTACCATTGCCTTTCAGTGGGCAATATTTGAAACACTATTTTTAGTAAGAACCAAGTGGCCCTCTTTAGTACATATGTAAATACCATTTTGGATGTGCTTATATTCTTCTCTTTATTTTGGTATGCATGTCGTTTTTTAATAAAGGTGATAGTGTATCTGTTACCCCTCCTTCGTGCTTTGATATTCCTTACCTATACCTTTTTTTTTGTCGTGATCTCTATTTAGGAATGTCATGGGCGATCACAAGTTTTATAAGAGTGACAGATGGAACAAGTCTTTCATAAATCTCTTTAGGTGAACAAGATGATCTAGCCCAACAATGTGTATTCATTTTTCATACGATTGAGATGGGCGAACTAGATGTTAGTTGGTCCAATCAGGTTGTAAGTTTTCAAATGAATGGGTGATCTGATCTAGTAGTATGTGTTTATTTCTCATATGATTTAGATAGGTGAACTCGCTGTTAATTGGTCAGATCCAGATATACAAGTGTAAGAAAAATATTTTTCTCTTCGCATTTTAGATTGTGTAAAATTTCATAACTAAAAATGCCCTCGCATACATTATCCTTTTAGATACGTGAAAACGCATGTTAGGTTGAGTACCTAACCCTTGCATACACTATCTTTTGACATGTGAGTTTTTTGATGGCTTGATGACCCATTCCTTTTTCAAAGATCATAAATTTCAAGGTTTTTCAAATCTATCAAAGTTGTTGAAGACTCCATTACCCAAAAAAAAAGCACTGAACTACGAAACTAGAGAGTTCAAATTTTTTCTGTTACTTGCAGTTCAAAATCTCAATCGGAACCTGTTGTTGTCGTAGATTTTGAAAATGACAAAAAGTCAATGAAAATTTTGACTTTTTAATTAACGGCTAATTATTTTTTTATTTTCACCCAAAAATGTCAAAAACTTGAAAAATTCAAAAATTTTAATTAATTACTCAAATATTGATTAATTAAAATTATAAAGTGTTTCCATTTTTTAACCTGAAGTGTTTAAAAGTCTATTTGAACCCTCTATGCAAAAAGTCGCTTGTGCTCCCTGTAATTTACAAAAATCATTTCACTTTTTATGAGTTGCGTAAACACACTTTTCTTTTTCATAAGTTGTGCAAATTGCCAAAAACAAATCAGTGTCCATATAATTTATTAAAAAAAATTCAGATTTGGTGCAATCTGTAATTTCATTTTCGGTTCTTGTGTGAATTGCAAAAATGTTTCGATTCTCGTACAAATTGTAAAAAAAAATTTGGTTTCCATGCAATTTGTAAAAACATTTTATTTTTTGCTTTTTAATTCAACTCAAAGTCATGCTTCCTTTAATTGTGAAAATGCAAATTACATTTTTAAAATCGTGTTAATACAAACTTACAAATTTATTTTCTCGTTCCATTAAAGTTATCGTTGCAAAAATAAAGGTTTCTTCTTCTTACATGCAATCTCCCTCTTTTCTTCCTTAGATCCTGCAAATGCAATTATTTCCCTGAGTCACGTTAAAATGGAAACTGCTTCCCTCCCATTTCTTTTGAAGCCGTTATTCATCCTCTGAGTTTTAAAATGTGAATTTTCGTTTGAATACTCAGATAAATAATTTACAGAGGGTGCAAAGAGGAATTAGAGAATTGCATATCATATTTTATCTGCTTAAAGTGGAAATGTACGGCGCACAAAGGAGAGATCATGAGGTTTTTTATTAAAAAAAAGAGAAAAATACAAAGTTTTTATTATTTCCAGCTGCAGTCAGAGGGTCATACGAGTTGTACAGCTGAGGAGGAAGACAAATTTAAAAGAAATTTTATGTTTTTGCCTGCCATAAATAGCCATACGACCCATGTGAGAAGGTGAAAAGTACAAATTTCTATCAAATTTTGGCTTATTTTTCTATTTCTTCTCCATGAACCAGTCGTATGATTTATTAGAGGAACAAAAGGTAACAATAAAGTAACTTTTTGGTTATTTATTGAGCAAAAGCCAAACTGTATGGCACTGTATAACCACCGTAGAAATTTGAAAATAAAAAAGAAGATAAATATCTATTTTTATTTGTTTCATCTAAAGTGAAAAACATTGTACGACCACATAGAAGTGAAATGAAGAGAGAAAAATAATAAAAAGAAAAATGAAGAGAAAAAAATAATAAAAAGAAAAATGGTCTGCACAATAAAAAATGATAAAAAGCCGGAGGAAGAAATATTTTAATGGAGAAATAATAGAAAAAATGTTGAGTTAAAAAACAAAGTAAAAGGGGGATATTTTGTCTAAGGAAAAGGGGAGAAAAAGTGAAGTGGGGAATAATAAATATTTTTTATTGGAAATAAAAAGGAGAAAATTAATTGAGTAAATTTTGGTATGATATTTGTTATTTGTAAATTTTGAGAATCTTCATTTTGCATATATTTGGTTTTGCGGAGGATGTTGAAAAGGTTGATAAGTTTTTTTGGTAAAATTGTACCAAGTGTATTTGCAAGTGAGAAATTTAGTTAAAAGAAAAATTGAAATTTATATCAGGGGCATTAAAATTACGTTAGAGCAATTTGCACAATCGACTTACGAGTACAACTCCAATTTGCATTTTCATCATTTTTTATAAATCAAGTACTTTTATGCAAATTTTTAAACTTTATCAATTTTTTTATCAAATTGATGTCTTTATCTCATATTCTAGAAAAAGAGATTTTGAGTAAAGGCAAAGAAATCATAAAGCACCAATTCTTAGGTGTTACGCTTCCTTTGCCACTAGACTCCAATGTTGGAAATATCATTGACTCCAATCTAAGTCACATCAACTTGGTCAAGATTCGGAGAAAATGAATGCAGTACATAAAATGAATTTTGGCCATAATATTTGTGATAGTGGTTTGGCACAGGTGGTAGCATTCTTGATGTCATTGCAGTCTCCTAAGTTAGTTTTGATTGTGTCAAATAATTATAAGTAAGATATCACCAGGGGGAGTGGTAGCGAGTTTTGCTCCTAAACAAATTGACAATATTTTTCACCTCCTAGATTGTGAAGTCTTTATATACCTAACTCCCGAGTCCTCTCAAAGTATTTGGGATGATAATGTTATAGCATGTTCTAAACAAGTCAATAAATCTCAATTGACCAAGTCAAAGTCAAAGCATTATTTCACTCGACTTCCAATTTTATTTGTAAAAACAAATTTCAAAAATGAGATAAGTGACATGATCACTTTGTTACACAAGATCGTGGGAAATCAAATGACCAAGAATTTTTAGAATTGGATGTACAAATTCATCTGGATCATCATTCAAAATAAGCAATTTATCAATTGGGGTGAATTGATTGGCAATTTCATTCACAAGAAACTTATAGAAGTAAAGGATACGTCAAAATTCGACATGACTTCATACCTTGTTTATGGTGTAACAAGTCGAAGATATTTTGATGGATTGCATACAATGGGTGATTTTGGGAAAGCAATGATGTACAACTTCTATTCCCAACTAACATTGAAGGAAAGCCCCTGTCACTTCAAAAGATTTAATGACTATTTTGTTCATTTCATCGTCCAATTCTTTGACAAGGAATTCTTCAACACAAGAATATCAATGGTGACCATTACAAAAATAGCAAGGTGAGGAGCTTAGTTTATACAATTCTCAACATTTAGTTATTTGAGTATCAGTGGTTATAAAATATCTCCTTACATGGTCTCACAATACGTTAACAACAAATAGGCATTAATGGAATTAGTGAAATAAATTATTGAAACACACAAGGTCCCTGACAAGCAAATACAAAACGGGGATTGAGTTTTCAATCTTTATTGGCAAATATACTTGCCCTTCATTAGTGAAGGTCAAGATAGTGGAGTAATACATGTCTCATTATAACCTCGGGACATTTGAAAGTAGGCCTTCATTTGATAATAGGGGCTCAATTGAACACAATATTAGATCTTCATTTCAACATGTTCCACATTTTTAAGATTATTGGATGGATTGTGATGACGAAAAAGCATTGAGAATCATAAACTATTCATGGTTTATCATGAAATAAATAGTCAGGTTTAAGTTTAGTGAGAATGTTTCTTCTCCTAAAATTTTAATTCTTCAAGAAGTTCCAATTGATAGCTTTTCTTTCTCTCAAGAACTGGTAGAGAATACAACTCAACAATTTATATCTTCAAATGATACAATGTTCCCTATGTCATCTGCTTTCCCTTTGCTAGAGATTACTTTTCTCTCTTCATCTTCTCCCTCAAATCTTGAGTTACCCATTGTTCCTTCCCCTCTAATCCCTCTTGAAACAATCAATACACAAGAGCAAATTGAAACATCTTTTCAAGGTGTCCCAATGGAGAAAACACCTTCTTCAACTGTAGCTTGGATTGATCCACCTATTTCAACTTCTATTCTATTACCTTCCTCAAGCACGACAAATTTAGATTGGTTGTCTATAGTAGTAAAAAGAATGAGAAATTTTGACGAACATGAAGAGATAGATTTTGAAACCTTGACTTCTTTCTCAAAAAGGCCAAAGAAAGCAAATGCAGTTTCACGAATGGTGATAGATGAAAACGGAGAAAAGCATGTAGAGGTGGCCATTCCAACAGTGGAAATGGATAAGTTAGAAATCACAGTTGAAGATTACCATGTGTCCATGGTTCATTTAGGAAAATCAACCAGAGAAGGGATGAAAGGAAATGTTTAGTTGGTGATTCGCACCATCTTTGAAAAAATAGACAAAGATAAAGCGACGAAGAATGAACTAAAGTAGAAAGTAAAACAATTGAACTCAATAATACATAGATTGATTGGGCCAATTCAACCAACAATCACTTTATCGAGTCTTCATGCCGAGACACTAGAAAGAGTGAGAGAAGTGGGCTAAATGGATAATGCAGTGAAACACTGGATTGAAAAAGTTGTAGATCAAGGGGCCTCAATAATTCTTATCGTAGTGATGATATACTCTGAAATTCAATCACAATATGAATAACTAGTAAGAAATGTAAATGGATATGCTTAGGAGAGACAAAACTGGGAGGAACTCATGCCTAGGTTGGTCAAATTCTCAAAATTTTCTTCTATTGATCTTGTTGAAAAAAGGGTAATCAATAAAGATAAAATTGTCTATCGAATTGAATTTCTTTGGGTCTTAAAATTTAAAATCCAACCCTGATCCAGAGGACTATTCGATGCAACCCAAATCATCATTCAACCCAACTCGATAGTGCAACCCAACTCACCTGACACCCCAACTCCCCTAGCACCATGACTTCCCTGGCAACCCAAATCGAATGCCAAACCCCCATTTACTCCATTTGCCCTTGCCTTTGCATTGTTGGCAGTTTTGGTGGACTGTTGGTAATGATGGTCCATTTTGGTTCCATGGGAATGTTTAAAATTTATTCCCGTATTTTGATGTTTGACGCTACCCACTTTTACTCTATTTCATAACATGCACAGCGTCTTCGTGGAAAATGGTTACGAAAATTGTTTTGCATGATGAACAGATTTTTGAACCACCCATATATTATGGGATTTGAATCCTATTTGCAAAGGTGGTTGGGAACGTCTAGACAACAAACAACCTATACATATCAAGGTAAAGTTTAGTAAATTTGGCTAATGGATTCAAAACCGTTGGAGAAGCTCACCAAGCTAGGCAATATATTCGATGGGATGACACGGTTACATCGGGGGATCGGAAGCATTGTTCTACGGGCCTGGCAAGACAGAAATGAGAGACTCATCAGTCTCTGAATGAGGGGGCTCCTCCCTATCCTTTTGAAGATTGAGCCTGCGTTGTGGTGATCCTTTTCGGGAGAAGGTAAGCTCAGGCCAGGAATGGAAATTTATCGTTGGAGGCTGAGCGTGGTGAGGAGACTGTTTTGATCATGCCTATTGCAAGGGCCGACTCTATGCAAGATTATCATTTTATACAGTCTCGGATGGTGACACAGGCAGGAGTATCATTTTATACAGTTTTGTACAGCATTGCCAACCACACTTATAATATGGACAACTTCATCCAATATTCCAAACCTTTGGGTATTGGGACAGAATTTGGCATTGTAGGCTCGAGTGTTGCTATTTGAAGAACTGTGGGATCACAGCTAGATAGTCGATCAAATGCTTTTTCAGAACAGTTCCCATATGGAAAACACAAAAATAGAACCAAAATCTGCAAGGTCAACTCTACCTATTCCATATCCATGCCATTGAGAATGAATCCACGACTGGGCAAAGATTATGTGTCCTCTTATTCGCTTGCAAAGCTTGAGAGAGTCAAAATGGCTGGGCGATAGCATAAAGGCCGCAAGGAGTGAAGAGAAGCTAACCGACCAAGCACGAAAAGGATGTTTATTTTTCTTGCATGGCCTTTAGGCATGGAATGGATCTACAAAGACTGTTTTATTTAATATAGACCGAAGCCGTGAGAAATAAGGTGGTGTTTTTTTATATGCAGTCCCTGTATGGTGACGAGGGTGGTTAAGAATGCCTTGGTAGCCACCAAAGAAAAGGATGCCCTTCGCCATTTGAATACAATAATTATTTCCCAGTTAAGAGGACCATTGGCCAAGAACCGAGATGGGACCGTTGGAGACCGAGTCGAGTCGGGGAAACGATGGAGGATGCATCCATTACTTTTATTCGAGTAAGAACATTGTTATATATTGATGAGTTTGTTGTAAATCGAACTTGAAATCTTTTGGCTCTTTCTTCTATTTTGAAAAGGCCATCAAGGACATATAGTGTGAGAACACCTTCGGTCTTGGAAGAAGGATATGCATCCCAAATATAATATAAAGGACTTTGCATCTAATATGGAAGATTTTCGATCTATAAACAGAGTTTAGTTGCTGCAGGAATTGGTAGGTACAATTTGTATCTATCTTATAAGCACATGAGACAGACACAGTCCCGAGAGGTAATACATTTATGTTATGACATTCCTTGGGATGTTAATTTGTTCCTTAGAGGATATTTTAAACACACAAGGACCTATGGTAGATAAGGGAAATATGTATTATACCTTTGTATTGATAGAGAGAGACCAAGAGACCTATGACTATAAATTTGGATTATTTTTATTTTCATAAAGTTAGTGGCTATGAACGGAAAATGGTTACAAGGTTTTTAGCAGGTAAATTGTGTTTTTAATTGCCTTTATTTTATAAGTCAATGAATATGGAGGGAGTTATCTATGAAAACTAGATATTGCCCATTTGTCAGAGTGTTACAGATACTCTGAATGGAGAAGATATTACCCATTTGCACGGATAATAAATATAATGCTGTTGACGAAGGACGATTGCTTTAGAGTGGGCCTTCACTGTCAGAATTCAACATTGATATAAGTTTCAAAATCTATTTAATGTAAGTTTAAAATATTGATATTTACTTCTTTTAATGGATCGACTCGAATTATGAACCCGAAGATGTAGCCCGAATAGGTGAACTCTGTTATCAGGTTTGTGTCAAGTATTTCATTTTTAGTTTATTTTATTTAGTTCACGAATGAATTTAACATAATAATAGAATGAATTATGGAAAGATCAAATTTGATGCAAAACAAGGAGTTTTAAGTTGGGAAATGAATAGTCAAGTTTTTTTAAGCACTTTTATTCATTCTCAGAATTTCAGTATCCATTTATGAAAAACTATTTTATACCTGGTTTACGAATCAATTTGGTATTAGAGCAAGTGATTACATGACCTTGCTTCAATTGTGATATACTTATATTTAGGAGTTTTGAAATATCAGGGTTTGGTTTTGATTATTTTGTTGAGTTGACCATGCAGGGAGGCTAGTGTGAAGGGAAATTGGAAGGTGTTTCAATCCACTGGAAGAAAACAAGATTTTGACAGCTAAGATTTTGGAACCACTAGCCCTATAGGATCAATGTAGATGAAGAACACAACACATGGTCACTTGAGTGTGAGATGGTTTTGTGACAAGAACAAACTTTCTTCTTTGGGAACCATTCAGATAAAGTACAAGGCACTTTCAGTGATGCATCTCAAGAGGAATCAGTGGTAGTTCCATTACCAGTCTTACACAAAGGACAAATTGAGGTATGGTTATAATCTAATTTCATATTGGTAATGACATAATATTTTGGTCTAGCTAGCTAGTTATGTAGCCTTATTATTTTGGATTATTAATTATACTATGGATGCCTATGTCCTTGAATATAGGAGCAAGTGAAAATATCAATTCCATGGTAAGAAATGGAAATGGCAAAAAGGTGAGGTTCAGTATTGGATAAGTTTGTACAATTTGAATTTTAAATTTTATCTAATTCATGAATTGGTATGTCTCATAGCTTTGTTAAGAGTTGTAGAATGCAAACAGGAAGTTGTTTTAGATACGCTAGCCAGTACTCAATAGGTGCACTTCAAAATTCTCAAAGAGGTATGAGTTATTTTCAATGTGACTATATTTTCACAATTTTGGTTTAAATCTAGATAACTTTCGTGTAGGTTGCTTTGAAAGTAAAATATACTTTTATGTAGAACTTGTTTTTAAAAAGCCTTTTGGACTATAACATGATCATCTAACTCTTTGAGATAGAGTTGAAAAGATGAGATCACTTATTATTCAATTATGGAAACCTTTAAGAGGGAACAACCCTTATGAGTTAAATGGTTATTTGGATAGTTTTGATAAGCATAACTACATTGTTGGATTAGTATGCTTTTATTCCTTTCAATACATTAGTTTTAGAGAATTTTTAACTATTGGATCCAGGGAAAGCATTTTCGATAAAAGTTACGTTTGAAAGGGTTTATATATTTGTTATCTCCTATTTTAATTTTCATTATGATGGATTTTTGGGTAACTAACTCAGTTGAATGAGTTGTGGAGGTATGAATCAGGGAGCAGTCAAATGGCAAAGGAAACCTCGAGACAGGGTTAAAATACTTGGTTTCTTTTCACTTTTTAATGATATTTGCTTATAGTTACATGCAGATTGTGAGTTGTGAAGAAGCTTTTATTTTGGAAACTCTCCAAGTTAACATTGGAGTTTGATAGGTACATGGAAAGAGTTGAGGGACACAGCGATTAACTTTGTTATTTTTAGTTCATTTGATTATCCTTAGGTATTATGTGTATTGTGCATTTATAACCTTAGGATAGACAAAATCTATTGCATGTTTTTAAACTTACATTATATACGTCAAAGTCCCATGGTACTATGGGCAATGTTTGTATTACAAACTCTTTGTACACACATGTATGTTTTTTTGTCACGTCATGTAAATGTACTTTTAAAAACCTATAGATGGGCAACATTTGTAAAAAATGTAGGTATACAAATCTTCAAGTTGTTTGTAAATCCTACGAGGTATGTAGCACATTTGATTTCCCTTGTGTGATAACAAGGTAAATATCTTAACCTTCATGTAGTGCCTCGCGAGATGGAAATGAAAGACCCATCAGTCCTCGAATGAGGGGGCTCCTCCCTATCCTTTTGAAGATCGAGCCTACGTTATAGTGGTCATTTTTGGGAGAAGGCAAGCTTAGGCCAGGAATGGAAGCTTACCGTTGGAGGCTGAGCGTGGTGAGGAGATTTTTTTGATCATGCCTTTTGCAAGGGCCGAGTCGATGCAGGATTATCATTTTATAGTCTCGTATAGTGACACAAGCAGGAGTATCATTTTATACAGTTTCGTACGACATTACCAACTGTGCTTATAATATGGATGGCTTCATCTAATTTGCCAAACCTTTGGGCCTTGGGATGAAATTTGGCGTTGTAGGCCCAAGTGCTACTATTTGAAGAACTGTGGGATCACAACTGGGCAGTCGATCAAATGCTTTTTATTACAGAGCAATTCCCATGTGGTAAACATGAGAATAGACCCAAAATATACAAGGTCGACTCTGGCTATTCCATATCCATGCCATGGTGAATGAATCCACGACTGGGTAAAGATTATGTGTCCTTTTATTCGCTTGTAAAGATTGAGAGAATTAAAATGGCTGGGCGATAGCATAGAGGTTGCAAGGAGTGAAGAGAAGCTAACTGGCTGAGCACGAAAAGGGTGTTTGTTTTTCTTGTGTGGCCTTTAGGCATGGAACGAATCTGCGAAGACTATTTTATTTAATGCAAACCCAAGTCGTGAGAAATAAGGTGGTGTTTTTTTGTATATGCAGTCCCAGTATGGCGATGAGGGTAGTTAAGAATGACCTGGTAGCCATCGAAGAAAAGGATACCCTTCGCTATGTGAATACAATCATTGTTGTCCCAGTTAAGAGGACCACTGGCCAAGAACCGAGCTGGGACCTTTGGAGACGGAGTCGAATCAGGAAAAGATGGAGGATGCATCCATTACTTTTATTCGGGTAAGAACATTGTTATATATTAATGAGTTTGTTGTAAATCAAACTTGAAATCTTTTGGCTCTTTTTCCTATTTTGAAAAGGCCATCAAAGACATATAGTGTGCGAACACTTTCAATCTTGGAAGAAGGATATGCATCCCAAATATGGTATAGAGGACTTTGTGTTTAATCTGGAAGATTTTTGGTCCGTAAATGGAGGTTAGTTGCTACAGGAATTTTCAGGTACAATTTGTATCTATCTTGTAAGCACATGCGACAGACACGGTCCCGAGAGGTAATACATCTATGTTATGACGTTGCCTGGTAGGTGGGGCAGATGTAATTTTTTCCTTACAGGTTATTTTAAACACACAAAGACTTGTGGTATATAAGCGAAATATGCATCATGCCTTTGTATTGACAAACCGAGAGACCAAGAGACCCATGAGTGTAAATTTGGATTACTTCTATTTTTATAAAGCCAATGCCTATGAAGGGAAAATGGTTACAGGGTTATTACCAGGGAAATTGTGTTTTTCATTGCCTCTATTTTATAAGTCAATGAATATGTAGGGAGTTGTCTATGAGAACCAGATATTGCCCTTTTGCACAGAGAAGAAATATAATGTTATTGATGAAGGATGGTTGCTTCAGAGTGGGCCTTCCCTGTCAAAATTTAGCATTGATACAAGTTTCAAAATCTATTTGATGTAAGTTTAAAATATTGATATTTACATATTTTAATGAATCAGTTGGAATTATGAATCTGGAGACGTACCATGAATAGGTGAAATCCATTATTAGGTCTTGTGTCAAGTATTTCATTTTCAGTTTAGTTTTTTTAATTCAGTTCGTGAATGAATTTAATGAAACAATAGAATGAATTATGGAAAGTTCAAATTTGATGCAAAATAGGGAGTTTTAAGTTGGGAAATGAATAGTCAAATTTTTCTAAGCACTTTTATTCATTCTCAGAAATTTTAGTATCCGTTTACAAAATATTGTTTTAGACCCATTTTATGAATCAAATCCCTTCAAAAATGTATTCATAAATTTAGTAATGCAAGGTCACTTGGAAGTGACATAATGATGGAGATTGACACTTAAGTCAATAAGTTGGATTGTCATTTTGTCAATGACAAGGATCAAGAGGGAATTATGATTTCAATTGAGATCATAATTGGAGAATTCAAAGAATAAATTTAGAATATTGCCACTACATCTGCATTTAGTTATGAAGAACTTCACCGATTGTCCCTGTACCAAGCTAATGTAGATAATTTGGCTATGAAAATCAAAAATCTCCAAGGCAAGCATCAGGAAATGAAAGAGTTAGATTACTCAGCAGATATTGCTTATAGGTACATGGTTGGACCAAATGAAGACTAGGTCAAGGTAATTCTCCAGAGATTTGACAACTTCTTGAATGGGAAAGAATTGTCAATATGGCAACAAAAAGAATGAAGAATTGATTTCAATGTTCTTGCATTTTTTTCTGTTGTTTTTTGTACCTAACTTGTGTTATTGCACTCTTTTCCCCTTTGTAAATGTGCATTGTATTTTTGTAAATTGTCTTTTCAATTTTGTCAACTTGCTTTTTCAGGTTGTGTAATTTGACGATGTGCTTTTGCAAGTAGTACAAAAATCCCAATTGTTTTCTCAAGTGTTGCTAATTGCTTAAAAAAAAATTGCACCTTTTCAAAATTGTAATTTCTCATTGGTGTTTTAAACTTATGTAAAAAACAAAAGAGTTGGTTTTGCACCATAACCACCCATTTTAGCTTATAAATACAAGTTAGAGCTTTATAATAAGGGTTTGAAATAGATAAGATTTTTGGCAAATCATTGTAAAAGGAGATCATTCTTTCTACCCTTTAGAATCAATACAAGAAAGGTGTTTCTAAACTTTGCATTAGTTATATCTCTTGAATTATGCCTTTTGTTTAATTCATTGTATCTAATTTTCATTATCATTGTTATAAATTTCAACTGTTGAGAATAGGATATTAGATTATAAAGTTCTTATTTCAAGTTGTAATTTACATTTCCACCACACATGAAAATCTCGATGGGAATAGAGGCAATTTCTTAGTTGTTTCTATTATAAAATACAAAAGGTTATTAGTTTTTATTATCAAAGTCAAATAGTCTTTTGGTGTATGTTTCATATCCTTAAAGGTATGGTTATGTATTTTTAACCCATTGAATGAGAGAGATTTTCCTCTTTCAAAAGTCAAACTTTTCTTTCAACACTTTCGTTTAGTCTCAGGTTTCTAACTTGATGAGGTTGTTACTTAAACAAATTTTCCCCTCTCTCTCTCCTTCCATACATATTCCTTTCTCGAACCTCTTTTTTGTACTTTCAAGTTAGAAGTACTACCCATGATTTACATTTTTTTATTTGTAGATATTACCTATTTTCCTATTTTGGCTTTCAATAAAGGTAACTTTGCCTACTAATAGGAGAGGGACTTTGTTCCCCACGCTATTGATGTGAAGTCACCGATTTGTCCTCCTAACAAATTTTCACGCCAACAGGTTGCCAAGTTTCTCATTTGAAAAATCATGTCAATAAAATCATCTCCCTCAATTATGTTTCATTTTAGGATTTACATTTAATTACATATAGGGGCATAACCTACAATGGCATGCATGAGTGGTGGAGTGTAATGTTTGTGACTATGTTCATAAAACTGTTTGGCCTTAAATTTGATGTCTATTTGATCGTCATATGGCAATTTTCCTTTTTGTTTAGAAAAGGGGATAAAAAAATGTTAATATCTTGGCATATGGTGGAGATCAGAGCCCATTTTTCTAGAAATATTGTTTTGAGTTTGATGAAGTGGTGCAACTAGATTGAGGCCATTGTCACAAGTTAGTAGATTTTTTTTTTGGAAAAGGTGACAAATTTTAAAGCAATGTGGAACTCTTCAATGGGCAAAACTATGTGATAAATAAAAGATAGATGCCTCAAAATTGATACAATTTGACATTTTTTAGATATATATATTTTAAAACATCTAAACTAGTTATTTATTATCTCTGTTTATTTTTAAGTCATTACTTATTAGTACCTGTTATGCAGGTACTATTATAATCAATTTGATCAATTAGTTGTATGTTGGGTAATGTGCATCACTAGTTTCTAAAGTTTATGAGTTGTTAAAATATTTATGTTGTAATTTATAAAATAAAAAAATTGAAAACTATTGTTCTCCTGACTTCTAATTGACTGGTGTAAAGGGACAAGACTATTTTCATGGGGAAAACAGCCCTATTTGAATTAAAAAAGAAAAAAACTAAATTATCCAGTCAGAAATTAGAATTAAAACTTAGGTATTTTGATAGTTTTGAGAAATAAATTCACTATTATAGTATGAAAAGAAAAAAAAACAAGAAAATAAATAAATAATCTAATTATATCAATTGTTGGAAATTAAATGTATTGAGTGTTGGAAAATAAATGCGTAGTAGACAAACCATCAACACTTTGCAAAGTGTTATTTTTTTTGGGTTTTAAAGCCCAAGTAACTCAACTAAAAGCCTAGAAGTTTATGAACCGACATTATTTTTTTGATAACTAATCCTTTTGATTTTGTTGTCGTTGTTGATTTTGTTATCTTACTTGTTGCTGCATAAGTCATCCTTTTGTTTTTGTTGTCTCCATTGCATTTGTTGTATTGCTTTTTGTTGTAATTGGTGGTCTTCTTCAACTAGGTAAGCTTTGCCTTGTAAATGTTGTGAAACCATTTATATGGTAGATTCCATTTTATTCTTTAAAATATAGCATTCTCAAGGAATTGTGTAAAGTTCAAAGATTGCTCTTTAATTAGATATTATTTGTCTGTAAACTTTTAATACACTTGCACAAGAGAATAGTGGGGTTTTCAAATTAATAGATGCACAATCCTTCAACCTATGCTTAAAACTACATACTCTTAAACTTACAACTTAAGCCTTTTAAAGGCATTTAAATTACTATCTCAGTTGAATTTACAAAATAGCCTAAGCAGGGTTTACAATACAATCGAGGCTCTTAGGACCATCTATTTGTTGGCTTAAAATTCTTGTTTTAGCCAATCATTCTCTTAGCTCAGGCTACACTCACACACAAAATCACAAAGCTATATACTCTTCATGCTCTAGTTAGGAGTGCATAAATAAACACATGCTTTTAGCTTGTTCCTATACTGGGTAGTTTTCATTAAAAAAATGCTATCTATTACTTAGCACTAACTCTGTTCATACAGGTCTAGAATCAAAATAAGAGGGAAAAAAATTTCATAATTTAATATCAGACGCACCTAATTATAATCACAGTAGTATCTAATTTAGAAGATACATTTTGATAATCAAGCTTACCTAGATCTATGACCACAGTCTAAAAAAGAGACATATAGATAATAACACCCCCTTCTTTTATGATCAGTAGATAAAGTGCATGATGAATTACACTGATGGTGCATATTAGCTACAACATAGGAATTTGTGACCCTAACTACTAGAGAGGAATTCAACAAAAATGGATGAAATTAAAACCCTGAGGAAGCTTTAACAAGTACTAAGCTTAATTATACAACATGAGATGAATTGAAATTCATCATTCAAAAAAGGTTTATTTTGTTCAAAATAAATAAACTGAAGAATTAAAGCTTGCAATAAAGCTACATTAGGTCAATAAAAGTAGAAAAAAATATGTTTAAAAACTATAATTCAAGAGCAATACGTGTCAGTCTAAGCAACTAACTTGATAGGTGTTGTGCAAGCAACTCAACATATGTTTATGGTATGGCATTTGGGCATTATCCTGTTTCTACAGGGTGCTTATATGGTTCACCTTCCTTTTTCTAATTAACTATCTTTGCCAATTAGAATTTTTTAAAACAATTTTGATGTTTCAAAATTTAAAACTATATTAAAATAACCTTTTTTATTATTATTATTTGAAAATTTATGTCAAATATTAAATATTACAATTGCAATGTAATATAATACTATAGTAAACAATATTATATAATTATAATATAACATTTTACAATATATATATGCGAATAATAAAATACATTATCAATACAATAACATATTAATCTCATATCCTTGTTAATAGATCAAACATATTGAGAAAAGATAGTAACAGGGATGGGAAGACTGATTGGAATCTACCTCCCACGGGCAAATTCAAACTTAATTTTGATATGGTTGCTAGAGGAAACCTTGGTGCATCGAGAGTTCATTGTGTCATTAGAGATTGTGTTGGCTCACTCATTAGAACAACATCTAAGAAACTAGTGGATGGTTCAAACAATACAATAGAGGCTCAAGATCTAGTTCTAGGGCTTGAGCTTGCCTGTCAATGTGGGATTGATCAAATTGTTATAGAAGGGGACTCCATGGTAATCATTTAGGCATTATAGAACAATAAAATGGGATCCTATAATTTAGAAAATATCTTGTGTAGGGCCTGTAAATATATTACCACATTATTGGAATGAGAGACTATTCATTGATTCCATGAGGCTAACTAGGTGGTGGACAAATTAGCCAACAAAGGCATTAATTAAACTATGGCTTTAATTAGTGATAATCATTGGGGGGCTTGGGATGTGATGGCAACCCTTTAATGACAAGTGTGTGACGGTTGTCGTAATGGATTATAGTGACTCATGGGAGGTGTAGACATTGGAGATATCCCTTCACAATTTGATGTATGGGAATTCATTGTGGCGTGTTGGTGGTGCAGCTATTTAAGCTCAACAAGGACCCATTGCCAAGTGTTTAAACCTATGTGGGAAGGTGGTAGTTGGTTTATTAACATGTACCAAATGTTTCAAATGACTTTGAGAGAGCCTCCATTGTGTGTCTTCATAGTTAAGAGGGAGATGGCTTTAGAGGGCCACTTATATGATGCCAAGCTAAAACACATCTTCATCATCCATATTGGTAATATAATTCAAGAAATTAAGGAGGTAGTGGGATTTATCTTTCTAGAATATTTGGATAGAGTGAAGGTAAATTCCTTAGTTACTTCAACTTTTATGTGGAATTTCCTTCTATCATCTAAGGATAAAATTTTAACAGTGGAGTTCTTGCAAAAATTGATTTGGAAAGGATATGGGGTGGGTTTAGAAGCTGTTGTGGTGAATTTTGAGATGGAGGAATAGAGTCTAAGGGCATTTCTAGGTTTGGCCTTCTTTAACTGATTTCTTTCAAAGCTTTTCAATATTTGGACAATCGTTATGATAATCTCCTCGGTCACATTGAGTCATTGTAAAATCATTTACAAAACCCAGGGCCCTCTAGGTTTAAGGTGTCATTTTTAGACATTGGAGCATTGTAATCTCCTATAGCATCTATGATGGTGGCCTTCTAAGGTCAATTTTCTCCTAGTCTTTTGTCGATAGTGAAGATGCTCTCATGGCTCTATGGAAAAGCAACTCTAATGTCGTCATTGACTGTAGATTTCAGTGGTGAGGGACCTATTACCAGGTGTAGAGTGATCTCAACCCACATTCAAGCTATACCGATATGTATGCAAGTGGCCCCAAGCCTTGGAGGGCAGATAATTATAGACCAAGGTAACAAGGTGAAATGCATGTGAAAAGTCTCCCAAGTGAAAGGTCTGGAGGTGGATAATGAAATCAATGCATCAATTGGTTCCTTGTGAATGGAGGAAGTGGCAACGGTTGGTGTCGAGGACACCATCCAAGATGGTGGTGGTTAGGTGGACGTTGTTGGGGTTGGTAGGTAATTTATGGGTGGTAGTTTGGCAATTTTGGCACTGATAGCATGATTCTAGTAGTCACTTTATTTTTTTATTGTTTTGTTTGTCTGTTGGTCTAGTAGGGTATCCTTTTTTAGCTTCAGTGATTGCCTTTGGCTTCCTTGTTGTTTTAGGATTTGTAATCTAGTTTTTTAAATTAATAAAATGGGTAAGGGACCCTATAAAGTTTTATCTAACAAAAAAAACATATTAATCTCATACAATAATGTATAAAATATAATGCAATATTTGATAATACTAAAATAATATTATATTAAATATGATTTAAATATATACCAAATTTAAAAAAGTATTTAAAATTTATTTTTTTATAATCTGTATAAAAAATTCAAATAATGTTTTTAAAATTGTTAATTAATTTTAAATATATAAAACTATATATGTTACATTTGTTCCTATCATTCAAATAAATAATAAAATAAAACCTAATTAAATTCATGTATATTTTATTATTATTATTATTATTATTATTAAAACATGACAAAATTTAAGTACATTTTATTATTATTATTATTTTTGGTAACCGAGGGTATCTTGTTATTCTCGGACAAAATTAACATCATTTTGGACCTAGTGACCTATCACATACTTAGGCATGCAACTTGCAGGGCAAGTCCAATAGAATAATCCCTTAGGCTTATGCCATTTCTCCACCCAAAGCTCGCGGTTCAATCAGGCTTAAACACGTGACCTAGTGGTCATAATTGTAATGACATATCATTGAGGTGCAACCCTGGGGGCACATTTTATTATTATTATCTATAAATATTATATTTTAGCAAGTTAAAAAAATAGTTTAAACTTTTAAAAAACTTAAGCAAAAGTGAATTAATAATTGGAGCACATTATTGTTGCAACCATTCCACAATGCATAAAATAAGTTGTTTGTACTAATTAATTAAGTCAAGGCCATGTAGTTATTCTTCTTTTGATTATGTTATTTATATACACTTTAAAAGTCTTCACACATTCAATCTATATTAGTTGAAGTATATATATTTAGTATATTGTGCATGATTTAGAGTAATCAGTTAGGCATTAACCATAAATTTATATCCTCTATAAAACTAATTTAAACTGTTTATAGAAAAACATAAAGATAGAGAAGTGCATGTGTCCCCTAAAGCTCTCAACCAAAACACACAATTATAAAATATATAACACAAAACATCAAGACAATAAAAATAGTGCCTTCTAGTCACTATCTAGGGTCTTTCCCCATTTATAATTGAAGTACTGCATAAAGATTGTATTGGAATTTCCAAATTTTAATGTTTTGCTTTATTGCAGACATATGTTGGAGAATGGTAAAATCTAGTCAGAGTTTCAAAAACCTTTATAAAAATAACATACCAAACTAGGTATTATTCCTATAATTAAAGTCTTTACACCAAATAAATTCAAATATTATTCCTAGCTATAGTGAAATAAAAATTCATAACAAAGCCATCAACCAAAATAACAATACAAGCCAAAAAAAAGAGGCCAAGTGATACTGCAAAGAGAATGGGTACGTAGACCAAGCTAAGAGAAAGGGCTCATGAAGGCTTATAATTATCAGTATTGAGACTATGTTTTGCCTTGGATAATTTTTGAATCTGTTACAATTTGAGCTCAAGCTTGTTCTATGTGAAGATTGAATTACTCTATGTTTTTGAATGTTATTTGCTTAGTTTGTCAAGCAGTCCATTTATGTGAGCAATGTCCTACTTGTTTAATTAGTATCCTTTGATGATTATGCATAATAATATAACAATCTAAATACTCCAAAGAATCATTGGATAATTTAAATACTAGATTTTTGTTGTTAAAATAAATTACACTTCGTACTTCTTTTAGTCTTGTTAGAAGATGTTATATTTAAACTCAGGGGCAAGAACTGTGTCATGAATGCTATGTTGTTACTTGCACTATAATTATTTGTGTCAAAAGTATATGTCAATGCCAATAACAAACAACTTAGACATGATATGTAAACTTTTATTCTTGGCCTACTTCATCCTTTGGAAGATTTTATAATTTTTGCTACTTTTTTCCCTTGTGCATATACATTTGTTTGTTATGATGCAAATTATCATTTGTCTAAGCAAAATGGTATTTAGATGCAAAGGCATTGTGCAGCCTATTTTTTATGTTTAGGCGAACATATGAACAATATTATAAATGAAAAATACTATGAGTAGGTTAGATACTATATTTAAGAAATAATTTCAGATTTGTGCGTGTAAAGTCTTCAGTAATAAACTATGTAATGCTTAAAGCTATAGTTTCACGTAACATTGGTAAGATAAAAACTATGACTAGGTTGTAGACTATATTTAACAAATAATTAATAACTTCGCTTGCATTTTGATATGTAGATTCTTTGTCTATGTTATGAAAGAGTGTAAAAAGGTTGTCATTATTAAAAAAATTGTACTCTACTTTGTCATGATCATGCTTCCATGCTTTTGAAACAACAACAAAAAAGAGAAAGAAAAATGAGAAAACAAATTACATTAGATAGTTTGAAAATTTTAGTTGATGTAGATGCATTTAAGGCTGAAGCATTGCTTTGCAACCATTGACCATGCCTTAAATCATGAAAATATCATTCAATTATACTATTGGTGATTATCTTTTTGACACGCTTCAAGTCTTATTGCATTTTTGTTACAGATCGAGCATGATATGAACTAGTATCTTTGATTATTTTTTAAACTCTTTGAACAATGGAGATACAAAAGTAATAAACTAGTAAGCTCATTAATTACATCCAGATGTGTTATGTGATTTGCATCATATACATAACAAAGACGTATTTTCTTAGAATGAGAATTTTGCAAAAGAAGTTACAACTAAAGGTGAAACTGGTTTTTGGGGTGATATATTTTGTGTCCAATGGCTTAGCAAATAACTAAAGATACCAATTTATATTTGGTTTCTAACAAAGAAACAAAAATATTTACAATTCAACAAAGACAGTTGCAATCCATTGTACCCAATTTTGTTTCATGACATAAACCTGACACATGACCATTATGAACCATTATTCTACAAAAAAATATGCATTGACAGTCCAATCTTTCATAGACAACTATCAAATACTTGTAATAATATTTATTTGTATTGGAATACTATGGTTGATGAAATAAAATCATGTGGCATAGATAAAGTAAGTACATTTGACTCAAACTATGGAGAAAGCTTCTTCAATGCCCTTGCTTTCTTGACTAAATAAGGATTTAATGGGCATGCTCTTCACCGATATATGGCTCCATATTTTTTCAATAAAATAGTTGGAACAAATAAAAATGCAATGACTTCTTTGGTAGTTTGTGAACAAGAACTAGCAAAATAAAATCCCAAAACCTCCTTTGATTGGTGAACATACATGGGGACAATTGGAATGCCATATGAATAAAATGGCATTGAAGGGAATGACTTCTACTGCTCATGGCTCTCAAGCATTTTAGAGACCAAGATTCAGATTTGGTTAGCAAAAATTTAAAAAAAATTAAAAGTGTTTTACAATTGCCCTCAGCCACCAAACACATACAACATCATTTGTTTTGAAAAAGATACAAATCATATTCACTATGAGTCATTGGAAATAATATGTGCAACTAACGTTATAATTAGAATAGTTGATGGCATTGACAGAAGGCCAACAATTATTGATACGTCTAAACCTTTTGAAATAAAATAAATGGCCGATTCAACTTTCAAACATCATGTGAATTAGTATTGTGCTACAAGTATAGCTCAGTCTAAGAACAACTATAAAAAATCATTACACTTTCTAAAACAAAACATTCCTGATAAAAAAAACAAAAAAACATGTAGCTACAACATGCAACGAAAAAACTAGAAAAATATTGACAAAAATAAATACAAAGTATCGCTATGATCTATAAAAGCAATGATACATAGTCAAGAATCTTGGCACTTTGCATGCAACAAACTTAAACAACAAGCTGGAAAAAACATAAATATGTATCTATCATCAATCAAAGATGTACCCATTTATGCTTGTGTGATTTTCAAATTCTTAAATTTTAAAAAATATATTGTCACAATTGATAATACTATTATGCAAACATTTTATTCCATTTTTGGTGATACAATGTAAAAAATAATTACATTGGGCCAAAAAGTATGTGAGTAATGCAAAAGATCTATTAATAGTGAAAAATTGTCGACATTTGTTGTTCCTTTTAGCATTAGGATAAATGAAAAGCTAAATAATGTTGTGCAAAAGTTAACATTTTTAGAAGAGAGACTAGTTGCCTTGAGAATGCCATTTTCATAGATACATGAATTTGGCTACAAACATTCGCAATATGGCTTGACAAGAATAATTATAAATGTTCTAATTGATTTTGATTGAGTACAAAAAGAGTTACCTAGACAATTGAATAAAACTAAAATAATCGCAATCAAGATAAAGCAAAAATTGGAATACAAAGATGCATATTTCACAAGAAATGTCAGACCTACATATGTCATGAGTGCATTGTAAGAACTTTTACAAACTCCACTAAACAAGCAATATTGTAATTGACCAAGATTGGAAAATTAGTTTCCACCAAAAAATTGAATAAGCATCAATTCATATTGTTCCTACTAATAAAGGATTTACAAGATGAAATCATTGAATTTGATCCATATAAAAGATTCAAATAATTGGGTATATTCCAAGACAAATTCTCACAGGAAATGAGCTTTCCAACTTTATACTATGGTTCTAGTCATTCTAATGATGTGACAAAGAAAATCTCATAGTAAAAAATAGCAAAGTAGGAGCTACTACAAAAATAAAATGGCATTGCAACACACATCACTAACATCTTCTTCAAAGCCATTAAAATCATTATACACCAGGTTTCAACTTGTGCTTGGATATGTATACACAAAGGTAAATTGAATGGAAAAAATTGTATGCCAAAGATGTTAAAGACAACAATAACTTAGAAAATTTTATAAAAGCACCAATAGCTTATTGAGCTTTCAAAATCATTCGAACATCACCTGACTATTTTGAAAATTCTAAAAAAGTATTTTTGTGTTGATTAGACAGCTTGGCCCAATGACATTTTTGGCTACATTAACAAGTGTAGAACAATTTTGGGAGCCATTATGCCATGCATTACAAAACATGTCTTCCAAAATCAATGAAAAGCATAGTGAGAACATTGAAGAAGAAAACATTGATACAATGATTAGAAAAATCTATTTCTAATCATTCTAATGATGTGACAAAGAAAATTCATACTAAAAAATAGCAAAGTGGGAGATACTACACAAAGAAAATGGCATTGCAACACACATCACTAACGTCTTCTTGAAAGTTGTTAAAATCATTATACACCAAATTTTGACTTGTGCTTGGATATGCATACGCAAAGGGGAATTGAATGGAAAAAACTTTATGCCTAAGATGTTAGAGACAACAATAACTTAGAAAAATTTATAAGAGCATCAATAGCTTATCAAGCTTTCAAAAGCATTTGAACATCACTTGACTATTTTGAAAATTTTAGAAAAATATTTTTGTAATGGTCAGACAGTTGGGCCCATTGACTTTTTTGCTACATTAACAAGTGTAGAATAGTTTTGGGAGCCATTATGCCATGCATTACAAAACATGTCTTCCAAAATCAATGAAAAATATAGTGAGAACATTAAAGAAGAAAACATTGATACAATGATATGAAAAATCTAGTTCTAATCATTCTAATGATGTGACAAAGAAAATCTCATACTAAAAAATAAAAAAGTGGGAGTTACTACAGAAAGAAAATGAAATTGTAACACACATCACTAACATCTTCTTCAAAGCCATTAAAATCATTATACACATGGTTTCAACTTGTGCTTGGATATACATACGCAAAGGTGAATTGAATGGAAAATAAATTATGCCAAAAATGTTAGAGACAACAATAACTTAGAAAAAATTATAAAAGTACCAATAGCTTCTCGAACTTTCAAAAGCATTTGAACATCACCTAACTATTTTGAAAATTCTATAAAAATATTTTTGTAATGATCAAAAAATTGGGCCCATCAACATTTTTTGCTACATTGACAAGTGCAAAATAATTTTGGGAGCCATTGTGTCATGCATTACAAAACATGTCTTCCAAAATTAGTGAAAAGCATAGTGAGAACATTGAAGAAGAAAACATTGATAGAATGATCAAAAAAAATCTAGTTCTAGTCGATCTGATGATGTGACAAATAAAATATCATACTAAAAAATAACAAAGTGGGAACTACTACACAAAGAAAATGGCATCGCAACACACTTCATTAATGTCTTCTTCAAAGTTGTTAAAATCATTATACACCAGGTTTCGACTCGTGCTTGGATGTGCATATACAAAGGTGAATTGAATGGAAAAAACTTTATGTCAAAGATGTTAGAGACAACAACAACTTATAAAAAATAATAAAAGCACCAATAGCTTATCGAGCTTTCAAAAGCATTCGAACATCACCCGACTATTTTGAAAATTCTAGAAAAATATTTTTGTAATGATCAAACAATTGGGCCCACTGACATTTTTTGGAAGCCATTATGCATTACAAAACATGTCTTCTAAAATCAGTGAAAAGCATAGTGAGAACACTGAAGAAGAAAACATTGATACAATGATAAGAAAAAATCCAGTTCTTTGCAGTTACTACTTCAATCATTGATCAAAGCATTCAAGAAAATGATGTTACAAAATAAATAATTATTTGGAAAAGTTTTGGATTATTTTTTTATAACATAATTCCAAAATAGAGGATATGAGCATTTGCATTTCATGCTTTAGATGCATGATGCACCTATATATGGACAATGCTCAAATACTAAAATCAAAGATTTTGTAGACACGTACATATGTTGTGATTCAACATTGCCTAATCACAACTTGATGAAAATGCAAATGCATACCATACAAGTACATGCAAGAAATATAAAAAATCCCATTGTAGATTTAACTTTCCACTGACTCTAATGCGAAAGGCCACAATATTAGAGCCATTGGGTGAAAGCAATGAGCTTTATAAGGAAAATGCTATAATTTTTTCTCTCAACTTGAGCATAAAAAATATATCAAGATTGCAACATTCGAAATGTTTTTAAAAGATATAAGTTTGTCTAAAATAAAACATGTACTTTCATTATGATCTTGTATTTTGTGACCTACCATAATGTTAAAAAGGCATCCATCAGATATTTGGATAAATGGTTTTGAAAAAATAGTTCCTGCATTATGATACACAAACACATACACAATTCAATTTTGATGCATATGTTGCTACAACATTTTGCTGCTCTTACATGAAAATTTTTTATCGTACATTGACAACTGCATTTTGAAAAGTTCATGTTGAGTTTGCTTATAATAATGACAATAAGCAATAAACAATAAGAAAACCAGGAAACACTCTTTTGAAACATCAACAAATGTCTAGTTATCAAACAATCCACATTGTGCTTTCATTGCCATTACATTATATTTCAAGGAAAATAGTGTTCATAAACACATCACCATAGGCAAAGAGAACATACAGTTTGAATAATCCAAAACTATTAGAATAGGAACTAGATAGTTTAGAAGATATAATATGTGCATCCTATAGAAAAATACATTGTAAGACTAGTGCATTTGGAACACATATGTTTAGTTGAGTATTTAGCATATTATCTAATAAAATCATCAAAAAGTAAGAAACAAAAAAAGCGATACATCATTTGACATGTCAGATACAATATGCATATAGATCCTGAAAACGAGTGTAAAGAGAAGATAATGTTGTTTATACCATATCGTGAGAGTGAGGATACCTTGAAATATGATTCAAACACTTGGACTGACACATACCTTATGCATAAGACATAAATAGACAAAATTGAAACTATGTTTACTTCTAGGTCTACAACAAAATGGGGCAATATCGATGTTGTTATAGAAAATATTGATGTTGCTTGCACCATGCTTTTTGACATTGACAAAGATAAAACAATCAAATATATGCTAATAGTGAAACATATGACATTAATTTTGATTTGCAATGCATAAGAGGTCACAATTTATCCAAGAATATACAATTGAATACGTTTTAGCTAGTCAAAAAACAATTTATAGCAAGCAAAGAGGAGTACTTCAATTTGCTAAAATAATTGAGTAAAGAGAAACAACTTATTGTCAAAGACATTGTAATGAGAAAAAGACTAGCGCCAACTATGTCTCTCCATTTATTTTTAAAAGCAGGAGCAAGCATAGAGAAACCATTCATAGCAAAAGTAATATATCAAACATTATCATGATTCTACAACAAGTAACTACATAATGGTCCTTTAAAAATAAAAGGAGTGACTATTGCATATAATTGAAAAGCAGCACATAATGCAAATGGTGTAATTGCACATTATATTTTTCAATTGCCATACAAAGCCACATAAATGTTGCCATTAGATTCAAATAATTTGGATGCTCTAAGCAAACATTATCAATAATTGTAATTATTGCTCATTGACGATGTATCTTTATCGGGTAGTCGCATTCTCTTTAATATAGATAAAAGACTCCGACAAATTATGCATACACCTATAAAACCATTTGTAAAACTTGACATTATCTTCATTGGTGACTTTTATAAAATGGAATCGATTCAAGATAAATGGATTTTTGAGCAACCAATCTTGGATGGAAATTTGATTCTGTACAATTTCTAGCTTGACAATGTAAATGTTATGAACTACAACAAGTCATTCAACAAAGCGACTTATAATTTGTTTCCATTTTGAATCATATCATAACTTGTCACCAAATTACATTGGATATTGATTACTCAAATAACACATGTTATAGGCTTGCTCCTTATGGCCCAACATTTCCATACTTATTTCATAAAAATGATGATGTGAAAAAACATAATGCCAAAATGCTTTTGCTTCTAAATGAAGAAACATATGTTTCAAATGCTATTGACAAAAAATCAATTTTATGCATGAAAGCATTACAAATAATGAGAAACATTACTTGCTTGACATAATAAGCTTGAAACGAAACATATTGGTTGAATTGATTGGGGGAAACTTTGACATACAAGATAGACTACTAAATGGTGCAGATGGAATGGTCAATCATTATACACCTAGAGATTTAGACATAATTTGGACCCGATTCAATGATAGTAGGATTGGAATATTACAACAAAAAAATGCAAAGCTTTTACACTAACCAAATTACCAAAAACTGGACTCTCACAACAAGGATCTCAAGAAAAATTTCTATTAAGAAATCAATAATTATTGTATGTGAACAATTTCTAATACAAATAGCATTTCATGCACAATACATATATTACAAGGGCTTACAATGGATGTATTAGCTTTTGATCCTTTTGGTATCAATCGGCATGGGCTTGTCTATACTACACTTTCACGAGTGAAAAACACTAAATCATCGTATCTTGTCTATAAATTAAATCTTTAGCATTTTGTCATATCTAAAAAATTGAATACTGAAATGCAAAGACTGAGAACCTTTACACAATGGGTGCCGCTTTTCACAATTGGTTCTGAACCATATAATAGTTTTGTGATTTTCACATTGAATATGTGGAGTTTGAAATTACATTTAGAAAGCATAATTCATGAATATGGCCTCATAAACGCAAACATTTTATGTTTCCAAGAAACAAAAACAATGGCAACACCAAAGAACTCAATTCTTACACAAAATTTCATTATTATTCCTTGATGAAATTGCATGGAAGAATGTCATGTTTTAGAAAAACCATTGTTTTGAAAAATACTACAGCATTTGTTACACTGCAAATAGAAACTATGACACATGATATACTTTATTTAGACACATCCATGCGAATAGTTAATATATACTTAGTTCCACATGCTCCAGTTTATCTAATATTGTAATTTATAGAGATAATATAATTTAGTTTATTACATGATACAAATATTGTAATTCTTAGTGACTTCAAGATTGATATGCTTGACCAAACACCATCACAAAAATAACTTTCTGAGATAATACATATGCATAATATTTCTTTAATATCAAAATTGGCAACCACATGTGTAGGTACTTTGATAGACCACTTTTGGATATATATGTATGTATGTGTGTGTGTGTGTGTGTGTAAGAAAATGGGCGCTGAGGAAGAGGGAGCGGAGGAACCATTTCAAAACATCGACTGAAATAGCCACAATTATACACTAGTGGATCTATCCAGGGGACCACAAAAATTATAGATAGAGGTCAGAGGCATCCTCCATCAGATACTACAAAAGAAAATTAAAAAAGGGTATGACATAACAAACAAAAATGCTTTAAGCTGTCTACATTCCCTATGCAGGCTACTATCAGCCCATGTCTTTTACAAGAAAATGTCATCAGATACATAGAACAGGATTTAATCAAGTATTTCCATAATAAGATCTTTAAATATCTGGATCTCATGAGGTGGGTTCAACATACATGGGTATCCCTCTTGAGATATGAACCGATCATCCACGGAGGGGAAAAAGGCTTCATTATTTTTGTTTTCAGATCGATGGAGGATAGATTAAATATTGTTGAGGAAGGCCTGTGGTTATGGGATAATTCAACTCTCACTCTCTCCAAGTGGATTGATAGTTTTGACTCAAATTAGGAGCAGGTAAAATCATTGGCTTTGTGGGTTAAGATGCTAAGGTTACCTCTTACACTGTGGGAGCCACAAATACTAAAAATCATTAGGGATTCTCTGGATACCTACTTGAAATCAGATCCCTGCACCTCCTCCAAAAAAATCACCACTATTACTCTAATATGTGTTGAAATGGAGATTTTAGAGGGACTTTTGGCATCCATTGAAATACATACAGGTGCCCGATGCATCAAACAAATCCTAGACTACAAAAATGTGCCATTTTCTTACACATATTACTGCCAATATGGTCATCTAAAGTTTTATTTTCCTCTTAGACCACGGCTTACTCCATATGTGAGATCCTATTATTTTCATACATTAGGGGATATGGTAGACACCTACCCTTCAAATGAACCACCACTTTTCAAATCAGTGAGGAATACACCTATACCTAGATCCATCAATCTTGATATTGACACTAGGCAAACTTCCACTCAAGATAAATCATGGCTACATCAACATACCACATCTAGCATTTTTCAATCGGAGCATAATATTTCTAGTGCTTCAGGTACTCTTCACCCTCACCCTTTTTTCCCCAAACTCTGTTGTGATTCTAGAAATTTACTCAGGCAAAACTCCCCCATGTCTAAATGCTTTTTGCCCATTGGAGGCACCCCAGTTTCATACTACTCTGAAATCTATTATGGATTGCTTTGGAAAAAAAATTGGGGGTTCTTCTTCAAAGAACACATACCCTACTACATCTGGGGAACTTAGTAACATATTGATCACATGGATGAACCTAAGCAACTCTATTTTACTTGAAAATATGGGCACTAAGGAACATATTATCTCTGCTGACAAGTTGGGTTTTTTAGCCAACTTACTTGAATCGAATTTGAAGATCTTTTCTCATATCGACTCTCCCTCTCCCTTACTATGCCAATCCAGGTATTTTTCACATTTTTCTCTCCTATGCATGAAGGGATAATACAGATTTCAGATAAGTATAACTTTTGGCACCAATGGGCACACAACAAGATGACCTTTTGCATAATTTCCTCTCCCAAAAGGCTACCCCCCTTTCACTGCAAATCCCCACCACGTTGCAATCTAAATACTAGATAGAGCTTTGGGATATTATTCATGGGCTGACCTCAAACACAAATTTTATGAACATTGAGCTATCCACAAGCCATAAATACAGGAGTAGGTCTCAAACAAAATCTATCCAAAAGTTGGATTTCAAATATATTTCTAGAGGTCTAGAATATATTGTGGGACACATTACTATAACTAGCAGATGCATACGTATAAATTTTTCTCATGCCCAACGAGAGGTTAAAAAAGACATCCTCACTGGAAAATAAGTAACTATTACCAAGACCCTTAGCAAAGCAACCCCTAAGAAGGTGAAATAATGATTATTACATCCTATAATATTTGTGGCATTGGGATGGCCAATAAACAATGGTCCCTGATGAGATTGGTATTTTGTCATAATCCTAGAATTGTAATTATACAGGAAACTATGTGTTTGCATGATATCTCTAAACAACTTCTACTCAAATGTTTTCTATACTAGTCATTCATTACCAGTTGTCCATAGGGCAACTCAAGAGGCCTGTCTCTTGGATGGAACCACACCATCGAATTGAGGTCCTCCCTTCAGGATACTAATTTCATCTTGGGCTCTTTATTTTCCAAAGAACTTAATTTTCCTATTGATCTTCTAAATGTATATGCCCCTTACCTACACAAAAAATATTTTTGGTTGGCTCTGGAGACCTTTGGCATTCTGTAAATGCCTCACCTAATTCTTGGGGGTGATCTCAATTTCACCACACATCAGCATGAGGTATTGGGTGACCTTGCTAGACAAGATCCTGTGGTGGATTTTTTCTTACATTTCATAAACAACCACTTCTTGGTGGATGCTACCCCCTCTAAAATGGAACCCACCTAGTCAAACCACAGAACTGTTTCACAAGGCATATCCAAATGGCTTGATAGGTTTCTCATTAATATCTTACACTCTAGCTAAATGTATATAAAGCTTACACTATCAAGATGTCTACATCTGATCGCTTCCCCATTCAGATTCAACTTTTTATGGGTTTAAAATAGCCTCCATCACCTTTCAAGTTTAACCCACATTGGTTACTTTATGCAAAGTTTAGGCAGCTTATTACACAAGGATGGGTTCCATAACAGCCTGATCAAGATGAACATACCATGTATTATCTTCAAAGGAATCTTATCAATGCAAAATCCACTGCAAAAGCTTGGGCAAAAAATATTTTTGATGACAATGAGAAAAAGTTACTATAGGTTGAGGCTAATATAAAAGTATGCCTTGAATCATATCAACATGATGACTTCCAGGTAGAAACTCTATTGAAACTTGAGGCTTTGGAGTAGGAAAAAGCAAGGTTATTGGCATAGAAAGAGGTTAAATGGAAGATGAAAAGCAGGGCCACCTGGCTCGATGAGTGGGTTGAAAATACAAAATTCTTTCATAGACAGAGTATGGCTCGCAGGACAAAAAATGCTATTTGTAAAATCAAGGTTGGTGATGGACTAGACTGTACAGACTTTTATTCTATCTCACAAGCTACTATCAAATATTATAAGAAGATTTACACTAAATAGCCCAGGGAGAATATCAGGGATATTATGGTTGTGGCTACTTTATTTGATAGTTGGGTCAATGACCAACAAAATCAACAACTCCTCAAGCCCATTTCTTTTGAAGAACTTCTCTTGACTCTTAAAATTTTCAACATGGGAAAGCTCTCAGACTGGATGGGTGGACTGTGGAATTCTATTTGGGCTTTTGGGATCTTATTGCAACTGATCTAATACACACAGTTGAAGAATTTGGTACATCGGGCAACATAGATGCTCCTTTCTCCTCTACTTTTATTGTAAATATTCCAAAATATGTTGCTCTTACTTGCTTTGAACACTTTCAGCGTATATCAATGTGTAACTACATATACAAGATTATCTCAAAAATTATTGTTTTTCTCCTCAAACCCATCCTCTCAAAGTATATTTCACCTAAGCAATTTGGTTTCCTCGATAATCAACTTATTAACAATGCTATTGGTATTACTCAGTAAAACATTAAAGACTGTCAAGACTTTGTATAGATCTACTTTCCTTCCTTAAAATCGATCTGTCAAAAGCTTTTGACAGGGTCAATTGGTTATGTTTGAGGCTCACCCTCACCCAATTAGGTTCTGTCCCCTTTTTATCAATTGGATGGAAGCATGTTACCAATCTACCTCTTTTTTTGTTCTCATTAATGGTTCGACTTCCTCTTCTTTCTCTCCCTCATGAGGGCTTAGATAGGCCGCCCACTCCCACCTATTTTGTTTTTTATCATCAAAAAAACCCTCAACTAACATATACAACATGAGACTATAGTTGGAAACATCAAAGAGGTGGAGATTGCTCACACTTCACATATCTCACATATTCTCTTTGTTGATGATATACTCATTTTTGGGAATGACACCATACATGAAGAAAATTTTTTGGACAAGATTCTTAAACTTTTCTCTTCGACCATGGGTATGGTTATCAACATGCAAAAATTGGCCATTTATTTCATTCACATTGTTGATCCTACACCATATTCACATTGTGTTGCCCTTCTCCACTCCTCCTTTCAATGAAGGCATAAAATATTTGGGTTTTTTCCTCAAAGCAAATGATTATGGATGCAAGGACTGGAACTGGCTAGTAGACAAGATTAAGCAATGTATCACCTTATGGTATAATAAATGGATCTTCATGGTTGGTAGACTAGATCTTATCAAGAGTGTTTTGGAAGCAATTCATGTTTACTGGATTTCCTTGGCTTTGCTCCCTCGATTGATCCTCAACCAGATTAGGAAGTTGTGTTTACACTTCTTATGGGTTGGTAACAAGGATACTAGGAGTATCCCTCTCATCAAGTGGAGTGTCATATCACTTCCAAAATCTTTAGGTGGCTGGGGTATTAAGGATTTATCTATTTTATCTACTACCTTGGATACTAAGGGAGCTTTGAGCCTCATTACAAAACATGGTTTATGGCCAAAAATTCTACATCAAAAGTACATTCATCCACTGACCATCAAAGACTAGATACATACTTATCCTAAAAATTTCTTAGGCAACACTATTTTTTAGAAAGCACTAGTTCAAAGCTTTGTGATTATTAGTGATTCACTTAATTGGGACCTTAGAGATGGTATTGAGGTACACCTAGGAGGAGATGTTATCTTTGGCATTAAAGATGACATACAATTCATGACCTCTCTCTAGGTTTCACTACAACAAAAAAACCTACATACTCTAGTTGATGTTTATGATAGTAATCTTTCTAATCACTGGAGATTTGGTTGGCAAAGTGTATCAGATTTGAGTCTTGATCTACAAGATGCTTCTTGTTGAGAGAATTTTTGTAGAGAATTGATCAACAACTCCACCACCCTTTACTAGGCTAACAAGGGGGAGGATGGACAATACTTGGTCAAGCTAGGATACAAATCACTCATATCTCAGCATGTACAATCGATCACTCTATGGTGGTGGCAAGGTTTATGGAAAACATAGGGACCTTTGAAAGCAAAACTACATTTTTGATTGGCAATGCAGGACAAAATTCTCACATGGGACAATCTCATGAGGCGTGGATACAATGGGCCTAACATATGCCTTATGTGTAAGGAATGCGAGGAAACCACTGCCCATATTTTCATCCACTACAAATTTGATAAGGAGGTCTAGGTGGCATCTTCTTTACCACAACCCTCTCCAAAAGGGGATGGCAAGACTATGGAGGATGCTTGGAAAAATTAGAATAGCTACTGCTTCTCTTTAGAATCTCATGTCTTCCAATCCTATTGATTTGGAGTATTTGGAGTACCTGTAACAAAGCTATTTTTGATGACTAAAAGCCTTAGATACTCACTAATATTTATAGATATAAGTATTCCATTCATCATAGGCACAAAAAGATTCAAAAACCACTCATTTTTCACATCCTCCACAGATCGATCACACACTCCCATTTGGTTTCACTGATGGTGCCTCAAAGGGTGACCTAGTACTTAACAGAGGTGGTGGAATTTTATACTTTGGTAATAACACTATTCTTTTTTTTCATGGGATTGACACACACACCAATAATTTTTCTCAGATACTGTAGTCATATAAAATGTCCAAATTGGTAGTTTGAGTGTGGCTTACAACACCCCATCCATAGGTCCTTTTTGCATGCTCTTGCGACCCTTCTCAACACCTTTTTGCTCATTGTTAGTCATTCAAAACCTTTTGAACGGTCATTCCACCTCAGTGAAACAATATTCCCCATGTTAATCCTATTCTCCCAGGTCTCGAGCTTGTAGAACAAGAGTGCCCCATTTGGACTATAGTGCCCCATACAGAATTGTCTCATTTTTTGTAGTCCTATCCATTTGCACTTTGAGCCCCAATGATTATTTTCATCTGGTCCTTATCCTTAATTAGGTCAGCTTAGTATGAATACATCTGACCCATGACCAATTATTCCCCATAAAATCCCACTCAAAGCTCATTTACAAAGGAGGTGACCAAACTTAAAAAATAAACAAGAATACAAACAAAGCACTAAGGCAAACCTCCCTATTCTTTGCACACAATCACCTAACACAGCTGCAATACCTACTCAAATCCTCATACCGATTCCTAGCCACCTCAAACACTATCAATTTAGCATTTGCATCTACATCACACTATTGCACAAAGCACACTAGGTGGGAGAACTACATATGACTTGATCCTTCTTCAAAGTATTGGTATGTAGGCACCGTACCCACACAAGGGGTGTGGATTGCACATTCAGTACATCTTTCACACTAACCCCCCTCTTTCTCAATGACTCAAATATCATTTCATAAGGCATGATAGAGGGCTAGGGTTTGAAGACAAAACCAGCTCCATGATGAGTTTTGTCGACAACCAGCACTCAATTTTTCATAAGCATGATCACACGGGTACAATGCAACTACCTAGAAAGTTTCAAGTCTTTGTGATCAGTTTGGATAACAATTGTAGGAACAGACAAAAGCGTTGGACACCAAAGCATCCACTTTTTGGTGCTCTTATCCTTTCACGCAATGAAAGATAGATTCACGTTTATGACACCTTCCCAGTCCTACATAGCTATTTTCAACCTCTGTATCAGTTGTCTCGGTCTATTTTCTAGCTAAGTTATTTTTCTTCTTATTTATTGCTATTTTTAGAAAGGTGAAAAAGATAAATAGTTGCACATATCAAGATTGTATTTAATACTATATTTTGTATTTATTTATTAATCTAGACCCTTAACTAAAATAGGAATAAAAGTCCATTATTATTAAAATATGTTAAATCATTTGGTGAACCCAACTTACTTCATTTGTGCACAAAAGCCCTAAAAATGCTAGGGAAAATTCTTTGCTGATTTTAGCAGTACTTTTTTTATTTTTCCTACATATAAATAAGAATTTCACATTTAATTTTTAAAATTCACCATAGTAATTTTAAAAATCATTTCTTTTAAACCCTAGTAGAATATACTAGGTCCCTATGTTTTTGGAGGTATCACCTTATATGTTAGTGAATTTTGTATCCTTTTTATACATATTCTAGTTTGTTTTTTTTAGGAATTTATATTTCCTTTATTTAGTACTTTCCTGTTAGGGTGTGGAGCTAAAAGCTTCACCAAGGAGCATACATTATCAGTTTTGGGTCTACACAGACACCGGCGTCGGTCAGGAGCGATCGACGTCGGTCAGGAGCAGTTGCAGAGACGCCGACATCGGCAGAGGATCGGCTGACGGCGGTCACAGACAAGAAGCAGGAACCAACGTCGGTTACCTGCGTGTCCAGAGAGCTATTTTCGTGGACAGAAGCGAGTGTTTGCATGATGAGTTTGAGTTGTAGTCTCAAGCTCGCGTCTCTATTATTGGCAATACTATTTTTAGAGCCCTTTTTCAAGTGGCTTAACTGCTTGTTGGAAGTGCATGCTCAAGTCTCCTAATTCTATATGTAGAATTAGATCTTCCTAGCTTATTGTAGTGGTAGTAGTTATTGTGAATTATTGTTGTAATTCATTGTATGAGAAGAACAGTACAGAATTGAATCAATCCAGGTTTGTTGGAGTTGATTGTTCTTGAGAGAGAGAGCTCTTGAGGAATAGAGATCTATTGAGAGATCTATACATCTAGGAGAGGTGTGGAAGAAAGAAGTTTCTTCAATTGTATTCCTTTTGTAAAGAGTTTGTTAATACAAGTTTTCAAGGTGTTTTCTTGTATCTCTTGTTCTTGTTATTATCTCATTCTAATTACTTGTCTATCTGATATTTAATTCCGCGTTTATTGCTTTCACAAGTGTAATCTATTGTTGGTTGATATCCAACAAGTGGTATCAAAGCCTTGGTTGCAGGTTCAGAGCTTGATATCCAACAATTGGTATCAAAGCTCAAGTTCACTAACAGGTGGTTCAGATCTGTGTAGTGTGTATCGATTACAGGTTCTCACAGGGGTTTCTGTGGGGATTTCTGTTTGAGTGGGAGAAGCAATGGCAGATGAAAGTAAACTGAGAATGGAAAAGTTCAATGGCAAAAATTACCAACATTGGAGAATGTAGATAGAGGATTATCTGTATCAGAAAGATCTCTACTTACCGTTAGGTGGGGTTGCAAAGAAGCCCAAAGACATGGAGGATGAAGAATGGGAAGTTCTTGACAGAAAGGCTCTGGGGTCTATAAGACTGAGTCTAGCATCCACTGTGATATCTAATTTATCACAGGCAAAGTCTACGATAGAGTTGATGACTACGTTAGCAAATTTGTATGAAAAACTCTCAGCTTCTAATAAGGTATATCTTATGAAGCAGTTATTTAATTTGCATATGAATGAAGGTGGATCTGTTTCTACTCATCTGAATGATTTCAATGGAATTGTGAATCAATTAAGTTCAGTGAATATAGTGTTTGATGATGAAATAAAAGCTCTTTTAATATTATGTTCTTTCCTTGAAAGCTGGCATGGCTTAGTAATGGCAGTAAGTAATACTGCATCTGCATCAAATATTTTGAAAGTAGAGGATGTTGTTAGTGTTATCTTGAATGAAGAAATACGCAGGAAAAGCACAGAAGAGGCATCCGAGAACGCTTTAAGTTTTGAGAGCAGGGGAAGGCAGAAAGAGAAGAGCAAGAAAGGCAGATCAAAATCCAAGTCAAAGGGGAAAGGCAGATCTAAATCTAGAAATGGCAGAAGGCCACAATGCTGGAATTGTGGAAAGATGGGGCACATAAGCAGAGATTGTTGGTCAAAGCCTAAGGAGGACAATCAGCACGAAGGAAAGGAAGAAGCCAAGGTTGCAGGTATTACACAAGATGCTTTAATTTTCTCTCTACATAATAATATAGAATCTTGGGTATTAGATTCTGGTGCATCTTTTCATGCTACCCCTAACAGGGAATATTTTAGTGACTATATCCATGGAGATTTTGGAATAGTGTATCTAGGGGATGATGAGCCCTGTAAAATAGTTGGCAAAGGTAAAGTGCAGCTGAAGATGCAAAATAGCAACACATGGGTGTTGAGAGATTACAGTTTTGGGCACAAGCTGTTGACACTGCAGTGTACCTGATTAACAGAGGACCCTCTATAGCTTTGGATGGTGGTATTCCAGAAGAGGCATGGACAGGTAAAAAGGTTAATCTCTCATATCTCAAAGTCTTTGGTTGTGAAGCCTTTGTGCACATAGATAAAGAAAATAGAAAGAAGCTTGATGCTAAGTCTATGAGGTGCACGTTTATTGGCTATGGCTCAGATGATTTTGGTTACAGATTGTAGAATCTAGAAACTAACAAGGTAATCAGGAGCTGTGATGTTGTTTTCAACGAAAGAGTGATGTATTGTGATCAGCTAAGGAAGCTAAATCAATCTGAGCAGAGCAATGGTGAATTGGACGAGGTGAAAGTCCAAGATGAGCTCGTGGGAAAAAGAAATAATCACTTGCAGGAAAACACAGAGACTGGTGTCGACAGGTTAGGAACCGGCGTCGGCAGTACAGAAATCGACGTCGGCCGTACAGAGACCGATGTCGGTAGGACAGGCACCGAGGTCGGTCAGGAAGAACTGACGTCGGCCAGTAACAGGTCTGGAGGTGACCGAGGTCGGTCACTGTCAGAGAATTTGGGTGGACAGCGTGTTGTGAACGAGTCTCAAACACCCATCAGGAGGTCAGAAAGGGTGAGTAAGCCTCCAATTAGATATTCTCCTTCTTTATTTTACTTATTGCTAACTGATGGTGGAGAACCAGAGAGTTTTGAAGAAGCAATACAGGTGGAGTCCAAGAGTCAGTGGGAGCATGGCATGGTTGAGGAGTTGGAGTCCTTAAGAGAGAACCAAACATGGGATTTGGTTGAATTGCTAGCTGGTAAGAGAACACTCAAGAACAGATGGACCTACAGGTTGAAGGAAGGTGAGAATGGACAAATGAGATACAAGGCCAGATTGGTAGTAAAAGGATTTGCACAAAAGCCAGGTATTGACTTTGGTGAGATTTTTTCTCCTGTTGTTAAAATGACTTCTATAAGGGTTGTATTGTCTTTGGTTGCTTTTGAGGATTTGCATCTTGAGCAGCTAGATATTAAGACAGCGTTTCTTCATGGAGATTTGGATGAGGAAATATATATGGAATAGCCAGAAGGATTTGAGGTCAAGGGTAAGGAGAAGTTTATGTGCAGATTGAAGAAAAGCTTGTATGGCCTCAAGCAAGCTCCTAGGCAATGGTATTTAAAATTTGACAGGTTTATGACTGAGCATGGCTACAGTAGGTGTCAATCTGACCATTGCATGTATTTCAAGAGATTTGATAACGGTAGATATATTATTCTATTGTTGTATGTAGACGATATGTTGGTTGCAGGATCTCACATGCAGGATATCTCAGAGCTCAAGGTGAAATTAGCTCAAACGTTTGCTATGAAGGATTTGGGAGCAGCAAAGAAAATCCTTGGCATGAGCATTAAGAGAGACAGGAAAAATCACAGGTTGATATTGTCTCAAGAAGATTATGTGGACAAGGTGTTGAAACAGTTCAATATGCAGGATGCTAAACCGGTAAGCACACCTTTGGCTGGACATTTCAAGTTGAGTAAAGAACAATGTCCTAATTCATATGATGAGGTAGAGTACATGAGTAAGGTTCCATATTCTTCCGCAGTATGGAGTTTGATGTATGCAATGGTGTGTACTAGACCGGATATTGCCCAAGCAGTGGGAGTGGTAAGTAAGTATATGGCCAATCCAGGTAAGGAACATTGGAAAGCAGTTTAGTGGATCCTTAGATATCTGAGAGGAACCAGCAGTAGGCACTTGTGCTATGGAGGTTCAGATACTTCTCTACATGGCTATGTAGATTCAGATATGGCAGGTGATTTGGATGGCAGGAGGAGCACTACATGTTATGTTTTCACTGTAGGTGGAACAGCGGTTAGCTGGATATCTAAGTTGCAAAAGGTTGTTGCCTTGTCAACTACAGAAGCAGAGTATATTGCAGCCACAGAGGCTAGCAAATAGATGATATGGATGACACGATTCATGGATGAGCTTGGTAAAAAGCATGAGAGTTGCAGATTGTATAGTGACAGTCAGAGTGCAATCCATTTGGCTAAGAATTCAGCCTTTCATTCAAGAACAAAGCACATACAACTAAGGTATCACTTCATACGACAGGTATTGGAAGATGGTGAGTTAAAGCTGGAGAAGATCCATACAGATAAGAATCCTGCTGATATGTTAACCAAGCCAGTTACAAAGGAGAAGTTGAATCTCCATTCAACTTCTGTTGGTCTTCATGATTGAGTTGAAGATGGAGGAGCTAGAAGATGTTGTATAGGTATTGGTGCAGCTGTTTATCTCCAAGTGGGAGATTGCTAGGGTGTGGAGCTAAAAGCTTCACCAAGGAGCATACATTATCAGTTTCAGGTCTACACAGACATTGGCATCGGTCAGGAGCAACCGATGTCGGCCAGGAGCAGTTGCAGAGACGCCAACGTCCGCAGAGGATTGGCCAATGGCAGTCACAGACAAGCAGCAAGAACCGACGTCGGTTACCTGCGTGTCCAGAGAGCTATTTCTGTGGACAGAAGCGAGTGTTTGCATGATGAGTTTGAGTTGTAGTCTCAAGCTCGCATCTCTATTATTGGCAATACTATTTTAGAGCCCTTGTTCAAGTGGCTTAACTGCTTGTTGGAAGTGCATGCTCAAGTCTCCTAATTCTATATGTAGAATTAGATCTTCCTAGCTTATTGTAGTGGTAGTAGTTATTGTGAATTATTGTTGTAATTCATTGTATGAGAAGAACAGTACATAATTGAATCAATCCAGGTTTGTTGGAGTTGATTGTTCTTGAGAGAGAGAGCTCTTGAGGAATAGAGATCTATTGAGAGATCTATACATCTAGGAGAGGTGTGGAAGAAAGAAGTTTCTTCAATTGTATTCCTTTTGTAAAGAGTTTGTTAATACAAGTTTTCAGGGTGTTTTCTTGTATCTCTTGTTCTTGTTATTATCTCATTCTAATTACTTGTCTATCTGATATTTAATTCCGCGTTTATTGCTTTCACAAGTGTAATCTATTGTTGGTTGATATCCAACATTTCCTTCCATCACATTTTTATTATTACAACTTATTGCAAAAAATTCAATCCACTTTTTCTTTGTTTTCCTACTTTAATAATGGCCCAATATACCAGCTTTGATGAAATTGATAAGAGGGAACTTCAAGACCTTTTAACTAAAAATCTTGATATGTAAGATGATATGATTAAAATACTACAAGAAGAACAACAAAAAACAAACAATGGTTAATCCCCTCAAACCACATAACAACCAATTGCAAATGACACTATGGGGGCAACTATGTCTCAATAACCCCCTATAGCAGCCCAGCCTTCATATGTGGCACCACCAATTACGACTAGTACATCTTCGCCTCTTGATGTGGTTGCCCTTGTGTAAGAGATCAAATCTCTTCAATCCAAGGTGCTACATCTTGAGCAAGGTCCCTCTAAACCAACGTAGGATTTGGACTCTTTTGATATCCTTCATACACCATTGGCATGCCAGATTGCTTCTACACCCTTGCCACCAAGTTTTGTTCAACATAACAACCAATTGCAAATGACACTATGGGGGCAACTATGTCTCAATAACCCCCTATAGCAACCCAGCCTTCATATGTGGCACCACCAATTACGACTAGTACATCTTCGCCTCTTGATGTGGTTGCCCTTGTGTAAGAGATCAAATCTCTTCAATCCAAGGTGTTACATCTTGAGCAAGGTCCCTCTAAACCAACGTAGGATTTGGACTCTTTTGATATCCTTCATACACCATTGGCATGCCAGATTGCTTCTACACCCTTGCCACCAAGTTTTGTTCAACCCAAGATCACTCTATATGATGGCAAGGGTGATCCAGAGACACACTTGAGAGCTTTTCATTCAACATGCTTGGACTATGTGCCAAATGACTGGTTATTAACCAAGCTATTTCTATGGAGTTTAAATAATTATGCTCTATGGTGGTTTAATAGTCTATCAAATCAATCAATCAAAGCATTCAACCCTTTAGCTGACATGTTTCTAGCTCATTTTAGCATTAACATATGTGACAAGGTTTCTTATGCCTAAGTTGCACAATAGAAACAAAGGTCAAATGAGCATCTCACATATTATGTTCTTAGATATAAGACTATCTTGGCTAAAATGACTAGCCCCATGACCGATCAAGAATTACAAGATCTCTTCAAACATAGTCTTTTGACAGCGTTGCACGAGTCAATAATGCTAAAAAAATTTCTTCCTTCACTGAATTATGTCATACACTAAAGGAAAGGGAATTCAAATTACTTTCAATGGGCAAACTCAGGTACACAAGCATATAAAAAACAACAAACAAGAGTAATAGTAAAGTCCCTACAAAGTAAAGGTTAATGATAGCAAAAATCAAAATCAACCTACAGTTAATGTGGCTTTATAGCCCCCTCAGTGAGTTGTTTTATCAGCACCTCCTCAACAAGCCTTTACCAATCTACAAGTATCTCTAGCTATAGTCTTATAACAACTATTAGAATGTAATGTCCTATCTCTCCCTCCTATTCAGGAAGTTGATACGACAAATCCTCTTCCATGAGGATATGATCAGAATGCATTATGTGATTTTCACAAGGCACCGGGACACACAATGAAT
Organism: Torreya grandis; assembly: GCA_037957365.1. Classification (NCBI taxonomy): domain Eukaryota; kingdom Viridiplantae; phylum Streptophyta; class Pinopsida; order Cupressales; family Taxaceae; genus Torreya; species Torreya grandis. The sequence continues at coordinate 3,814,214 of JARHVA010000531.1, forward strand.
AGATGCATCAATTTGTGACACAAGATACATGACTTGATAGATGGCAACCTTATTAATCTTGGCACTCTAATTGAGCCTTCTCAGGCAAAGCAAACACAAGACAAGGCTCTAAAATTTTTATCAGATCTTTTCCCAAAACATTCTAAATAAGAGATAGGGGGCACATCAAGTGTTCACCATGCATATCATGCACACCCTCCACCAACTACATACTAGACACCTTTAGCTGAGTCACATCCTTTGAGTAACATGATTGGCGTGTATAATTCTAGAGTTATAGCTACAACTTCAATCTCCTTCTCAGAGCATGAGATAGTTGAGGATGATTCAAATTACTATGCACTCTTTATCAAAGCCTACATTGATCACCATCCCATTCATAGTGTTCTCGTAGATAATGGATCTAGTGTGAACATGTGCACTATGACATTACTTTAGCATTTGAGATATTCAGAGCAGGATATCACCTCGATGAACATAGTTATCAGTGGATTTAGTGGACACATATAGATTTCATTGGGTGAGATTATAGTTCCTCTACAGGTTGGTCTAGCACATGTGGCCACATCATTCATTATTGTTCTTAGTGCAGGAGTCTTTGACATGTTTCTTGGTTGACCATGGATCCAAAAACTTCATGCAGTACCTTTTATAGTTCACAAATGCATGAAATACATTCACGTTAATCAGGTTGTTACAATTGATGGAGTTCTATATGAGTTACCACTCAACACTTTAGAGCCATATCCTACTTTACAGTCACTAGTGTTAGCTCCTCCACTAGTTACAATTCTTCCTCCAATCAAGATTTAGACACAGTCTAGGCCTCCCTCGCTAGCACATAGAGTTTATACACTTCCACGGATGCCTCTCTTAGAGCGACCACTACATCAACGATAGTTTTAGGACTCTAAATAGTTTCTAGCTACAACATTCACATCCAAATCAGTATCATTAAGGTCTCATACCTCTACACATGGAACACATTTTTAGAGAGCTTCTTCTACTACCAGATGGGTCCCTAAGAGACCCACATTTACATCTACTTCTCAGAGGTACAGGGGGACCCCATAGTCAGTTTCCACTATAGAGATTTCAAAGCACTTACAACATACACAATTTTCAAAGTCACAGTCTCAACCCTTTCATCGTGCTTCATGATCATACAGGATCCCTCTCCTTGATATAGGACACCATAATAGGGAGTCTCTTATGAGACTCATCGATTAGTATCATTTATTCTCAGTCTTTCTTGTACATAATTTCTCAGCTTACTTATACATAGTTTCTTTTCACTTTCTTGTACATAGTTTCCTTATGATTACTTGTACATAACTTATTTAAAAATACCAAAAACAATACAATATTTCAAAATAACAAAATTAATATAGTGTTTCAAAATACAAAAACATTCAAATAACTCAAAACACCAAAAACTTTTTAACTGTATGCATTATCCATGCTTTACATTTATACTACCATGATAGACTTACATTTTGTTGTTATATGGTTTTTTTTGTTGATTTATCTACATTACTATGTTTCACTTGATCTTCTTTGAGTGTGTGCAATGACACCCAGGTCCTTGATTACTTCACTCTACCCATTGATGGGGCATCTTACTTCTACATTCAAGACATACATTGACATATCTACCCACTTGAGGCATCTTATACATGACCACCATCTAGGTTATGTCATTCCTACACCAAACACTCTAGTTACCATGTTGATGTACATTACTTACTAGCTTACACAGATTATTCTATCGACACTCACTAGTATATAGCACTTGTGTATTTCTTAGCATCTACCTAGTCTTGTACTACATGTTTTGCATACTTTCACTTCTTGCTTTGATCAGTTATATGTGATAGTATTTCCATCATTTACATGCCTTCCTTTATTGCTTTGAGTAGCCAGATGTGATTGCATTTCTCAATTCCTATTTTGTTACTTATGTGTGCCTTAGAACATTTTCCAATATCCTTTGTTTGTACTCTTATATGCGCTTACAACCCTCGTGCCAATCTTGCTTGTTTGTAATTGTATGTGTATGTGGGTATTTGAACATGCCTTGTATGCTTGCTTTCCTAGTTTGAGTGACATGTGCCCATGTCCCTTATTTTCTTGGTCCCTTGGCCTCTTTATTATGATTCTTGCTTCTTGCCTTGTGTGCTTGTTTGCTTCTTAGTTGTTTGTAATGCCATGATCCACATCAGGCATTATCTTGCCTTCTTAAATGCCATGATGGACATCATGCTATATCCATCCTTGACAACTAACCAGATTTCTAGTTTTAGTTCAGTATATTGCACATGTTATTACATTGTTACACTATCTAGGCATACCCCTGTTGATCTAACAATCTCCAACACAAATTATGCTATATCTTGAGACATCTTTTTTATCATCATTTTTATATCATGTATTTCTTAGCATAACACACTTACAGGCTCTTTCTTCTAAGGGCAGTCATTACAGGGTCTTCATTCCTATCCTCAAAAGAGGGGGCAATAAATAGGGGTTTTGTTACAAAGATCAGAGCCCTCTACTGGTCAAAATTATTTTTTAGAACACTCAGAACAACAATCAAAATTCAAAACACATAGAACAAACCAAAAAAATAAGAATGAATGCAAAACAATGATAAAAAATAGTAAAGGATAAGATCACCCCATTCAGAGTACAGTGCCCTACAACAAACTCTCCACTTTTTGGCACTCATATCCAAACAATTGAAAACCCATAATTTTTAGAAATAGATAGAAAGGTAAGGTCAATTATAGTTTTATCAGCTACAGTCTAGTTCATATTGGGCAATTTTAGTATAGTTTTACTCAAATTATCTAGATATAGGGGGCATCATGGATGGCATGATGGATCTCGCTTCTAGTTTCAGATTGGGTAGTTTATACAACTTCCAGATCAAAATCCATGTTACAGACACCAGTGATTGGGGGTAATGTGCATGACACATTTTCCTTATTTTATTTCTAGTTCATTGTATTACCCAGGTATTCTTATTAGTTGTGTACCTTATTCCATTTGTAGGTGGTTGACATCATTTTAGAGTGGCTTTCATATAAGCCTAGTTCTCAATTTTGAAGTGGCTTTCATACAAACATAATATCTACCTTTCAGAGTGGCCAAGATTGGCCTAGTTCTCAATACACATTCGACTATCCATGTCATATTATCATATTACAGAGCATTCATGGGCTTCATGAGCCATCTCATATGACACATTCATATCAGTATCAGTTCAGAGTTCACACTTAGTAGACAATTATGGAGCTAAAGGACTAGCTAGCCTTTGTATTCTTTAGCCATCTACTCAGAGGGATTAGACACATGATCCAAACATCGATTAACACACACATGATCACATAGCTTCACATGATCACATGGACCAAAGGTACAACCTTTATATTCTTGAGCCGTCCTCAGGGAATTGAGCACTCAACTCCATTCACAATATTACTCTTGGTGCAGTACATACCCAACATCACTCAACATTACAACAAGTTTTGTATTGGTTTGCATACTTGATGAGGTGTATTCATTCCTTTCTCTTCCTCTCTCTTTTACCTAGCCTTTGTACATTCTTATTTTAGACATAGCATGTCTAGTAAGAATTGATCTAGTCCTTGTTGTCTCTTACAGATATATGTTTCATGATGTGCTCTCTCTACACACACTCAACATCACACATCTTCATGGGCTTCACCCTTGTAGGTAAGTTTAGGTACACTTTCTATTTTTTTTATCCTAGTATTTTGCTTTGCTACATCACTAGAATAAAAGGGGGCAAATGTAGTCATATAAAATGTCCAAATTGGTAGTTTAAGTGTGGAATATGACACCCCATCCATAGGTCTTTTTTACATGCTCTTACGACCCTTCTAGACACCTTTTTGCTCATTATCAGTCATCTAAAACCTTCTAAACGATCATTCCACCTCAGCCAAACAGTATTCACCATGTTAATCTTGTTCTCCTAGGTCTCAAGCCTATAGGATAGGATCACCCCATTTGGACTATAGTGTCCCATAGAGAAAAGTCTCATTTTTGGTAGTCTTATCCATTTGCACTTTGAGCCCCAATGGTCATTTTCATCCAATCGTTATCCTTAATTAAGTTAGCCTAGCATGAATACATTTGACCCATGACCAATTATTCCCTATAAAATCCCACTCAAAGCTCATTTATAAAGGAGGTGACCAAGCTTAAAAAGTAAGAAAGAATATGAATAAAGCACTAAGGCAAACTTCCCTATTCTTTACACATACTCACCCAACATAGCTACAAAACCTACTCAAATCTTCATACCAGTCCCTAGCCACCTCAAACACTATCAATTTGACATTTTCATCTGCATCACACTATTGCACAAAGTACACTAGGTGGGAGAACTACATATGACTTGATCCCTCTTCAGAGTATTAGTATGTAAATAACGTGCCCACACAAGGGGTGTGGATTACATGTTCAATATATCTTTCACACTAACCCCTCTCTTTCTCAAGTGACTCAAATGTCATTTTATCAAGCATGATGGAGGGTTAGGGTTTGAAGACAAAATCAACTCCACTATGAGTTTTGTCGACAACTAGTGCTCAATTTTTCATAGGCACTCTCACACAGGCACAATGCAACTACTCAAAAAAATTTAGGTCTCTATAATCAGTTTGGACAATAGTGGCAGGAATGAACAATAGTGTCAGACACCAAAGCATCCACTTTTTGATGCTCATGTCCTTTCACCCAATGAAATCCAAACTCAGGTTTACAACACCTTCTCAGTCCTGCATAACCATTTTCAACCTTTGTATTAGCCATCTCAATCTATTTTTTAGCTAAGTTATATTTCTTCTTATTTATTTCTATTTTTAGAAAGGTGAAAAGACAAACAATTATACAAATTAGGACTGTATTTATTGATACATTATGTACCAATTTATTAATCTATACCCTTAACTAAAATAGGAATAAAACTCCATTATTCCTAAAAAAAGTTAAATTAGATACAAGTGGTGGTTACATCCCTTACCATCGCTCTAGAATGGAAGTTTCCTTCTTTATCCATCTTTTTAGATTCCAAATTGGTTTGTGATTGGCTCAATGGTAAAGTGATGTATAGACAAAGGATTTTATATCATCACATTAATAGTGCTCGACATCTGGCGTCACACCTTCTGACTTTCAACATCACTCATATCTTTGGGGAATACAACCAGGTAGTGGATGGACTGGTGAAGCAGGCATGTTTTTTGGATGTTGGTAAGGTTTTACTATAGGTGAACATTGAGGATTCATCCTCTCTACAGGAACATTTATTTGCCTAATTATCTCTCTTCACACTTATTGCCTACGTGGCTTCATGCAAATTTTTAGGTTTGCACTCTTAGGTTTTTGACACATGATCAAAATTCTGCCAAGGTTGAATTTTTAAATTCTTTGGGCTTTAGAATTTCCATTATATTTTTTATGACTTACCCCTATTCAATGGGGTTTTCTCGCTGGGTGGCTATTGTCATTTACACACCCCTTTATTTATTACCTATTTTTTGCTTGCTGGCATTTTAGCTGTAAATTTTCACCAATTTTCTGGAATAAAAATTATAGCCATTTTTCTTGGTGAATATATATATATATATATATATATATATATATATATATATATATATATATATATATATATATATATATATATATATATATATATATATATATATATAAAATTAGACTAATCATCATGCAAACTACTTTCAATTTATTATTTAAATGTGCAACAATAATTGCTTTGTCCATAAAAAAATAGCTTGATACCTTACATCATGTTATTAATGTAAAATAAATAGCTATAGATAATGCAATTTGTAAATAGCAATCACCATTAGCAAATTTGTAATATATATTGTCTCTACACAAAATGGTAATTTAACATGTTTATCTTATGCATTCATTTTTATTTTTTTCTTTCCAATACAAAATCTTAACACATTGTCATAATCATTGTAGGAAGCTAAATATGGAACATATAAAGCACACCAACCAAGAAATAAAAACTGCACAATAAAAGCCAACAAAACGATGATGTTTTTTCTTTTAACTTTGTCTAGATAATGAAAACTAACAAAAGTCACCAGTTATTGTCTTATGGAACTTACTATCACTTTTTCTTGACTTTCTCTGCTTAACATTACCACAAGAAAAAATTGTTCTTCCCCTTATGAATGCAAACAGGAAACTATATATGAAACATGTGCTGCAAAACCTTTTAGAAAGAGAAATAGATCAACTAGAAGTGCCAAAACAATGAGTTTTTATCTTTTTTACTTGCTTCAAAAAACTGCAATCCACAAAAATATGTTTTTTATTTATTTTTATTATGCAGTTTACAATTTGATTTTCCTCCCATAATTCAAAATAGAATTAAATATATTTTAGTAAAAAAATATTGTACTAGAACATTGCATTTTAACACCACTATTGTAGGCCAAACAGAGGGCAACATATCCCAATTTCAATTATTGACCTCTCAACAAAAATATGTGGTAATGTTTTCAAAGGTGATGTATTGGTTGTATATGGTCCTAGTTTCATAAAGAATCCAAATTCACCATCAAATATAGAAATAGTGCATGTTGATCTCGTTGATACATTTGGTCAATTGACAATAACTGTAAACATCAACAAAAAACTAGTTGAAAAAATGTTACCACATCTTTTTCTTGGTAACAATATTCGGATCACAGACTTCACTATAAAAAATAGAACCTAATATGAAAGAGGAGATGTTGAATGTTGTCTTTTATCAAACACATACAACATTATGGAAAACATTGCAAATGTATGCAAAGAATGAAGGCTTACTCTGGATACCACTATACATGATCTTGTACAATCAAGCAACACATATGCAGTGGGTTCAGTGGGTGCCATTGTAATTTCATATCAAAAATGCTATAACCAATATGAACTCCATCTCAAAGATGGTGACTCTGAACAAGACATGGAAATAGTAAGCACTCACAGTCAAACATCTTAGATCTTTTTCTTCATCATTTGCAGCACTATTTACTTTGTCTAAAGATATATGAATCTATGTTATTTTCCAAAACAATATAATATTTTCCAAAACAATATAATTTAACAATTGTTTTACAACTTATAATAAATGACAACTACAAACATTTACATTCTGCCTTGCAACAAATGTTGTCATTAGCAAACACACCAATAATGTTATTCAAAAACATTGTTAGAAATGGAGGTAAAGGCACTCCCTTGCTTCGTCCAAGCCAATTGATTTTCCTAGATATATTAAATGACAAGTACACAAAATCCCATCTACAACCTCTGACATAATCAAATGTTAAGATAAGTATCTATGATGGATTCACTACTTTGCTTACAAAAAAAGGTAGGGTTTTAATGATCTATAGACTTTCAATAATTTTGTGACATGACAAATAACAATTTTTATTGTAGGTGAAAGTTTTGTTAAAAGCAAAAAATGTTCATGCATCACCTTTCTAACCATTCTACAATGATTTCAGACATTTGATGTTGGGTAATATGACTCCAACAGATGCTTTTGCACACTATCGAAATAGTTAATGAAGTCGAATGTACTCATACCAACATTCACTGCAATGCATTATACAAATAAAAAAAGAACAAATTGATTGCAATTTGAATCAAATACAACTAAAGGAAAACCTACCATAATTAACTAAAATATCCTTCCATGAATATAAGTAAGACATATCAACAGCTACATTTTTGCTCTAGCTATTCCAACTACATGGCAACTTCACACTTGCCATTAAAAATACCATCATATCCATCAAGAAATAGTACACGATTTTAAACAACAATCCCTATTTTCTATAGTTTTTGTTGGTACCTTTATTTCCATTTGTTATTTCTATGTTTGCATTTGTTCTTCAATTTTTTTCATGCAAAATTTGATTTTTGTAAATTGACTTCCCAATTGTCATTTAATATTCAAATCTAAACCATAAAATGTATACATGTATAAGGCCTTGATTACATATTAATATAGCACCATTAAAAATAAATTCATAATATTTTCAACTGAGTAATAACTAGTTATTGGTCGCTTTAGATTTGCTACAAACTGATTATTTTTAGGTGTCTAGACAACAACCATAACTTACTAAACCTTAACCCTTAATGCTATGAAGTTCTTTATCTTCTCATCTACTTTAGTGAACTTGATTTCTTTGCCAATATACATCAAGCATTTGCATTTAGTTAGGTTTTTATAATGATTTTCCACCAAGGGATTACTCTAGGTCACCATTTTTTTAGGTGTTCATATAGTTATGTGTATGTATCAAACAAACTTCAACTTGGCCAAAAAATATTACTTATCTGAATAATGGCTTCTTTTCTTTCTTTCTTTGCAGTCTAGTCTTATGCTCAACTTGAACAACCTTACCAAAACCAAACAACACTTGCCAAAACTTAGAGGACCTGAATAAGATAATTGTTCTTTGCTCATTTTGCATCATTTTCTACCTTTATTAGTGAATTTTCAGACTATCTCAGAGAGTTACTTAGTGTTTAATATGTACATTGACCTGTCTATTGATCTTTATGCTTACAAATTATTTTGTAAACCATGATTGTATGCAATGTATACGATACTACCACAACATCAAATAGAAGTTACAGAGATTACTAAAAATCACAACTTACATTTATTTTATTGAGAATTATGGTTTCTAACAAAAATCCAACATTTGAAACATGGTTGGAGGCCTACCTTTTTCAGATATAGTGTTAATTTTTCAAAATCTATAAAATTGGAAAACTGTTTATTTTCTAGATTTTAGCTCTGTGCAAAGGATACATGGGTTTGTAATAATTTGTATTGTGCTTAATGATTTTCCATTTTTTGTCTGGGCTAGCAAGTAGCTAAATACAAAGAATCTTCTGAATCTAACAGCCAAAACCATAACACACATGATTAAACACATAAGCTCAGAAGAAACTTCCAAAAGTCAGTTAGCATTTCAAGCAGCCTAGAGATTGAAATCACAGTAATTATATACATTTTTGTTAGATAAGACTTTTTTTTGTCTATAATTTTACAATGAGTCATGTTTCAAAAACATCGACATAACACCTCCTAATGATAATTATATATTCTCTAAAACTAAACTCATATTAAACTAAGTTGTTTTTGTTTTCACATGATATTTAACAATGTTTCAACAATAAGCACAATCTTCCATCTTAGTTTCATTATGTTTTAAAGATATAAATTGAACATGTTTTATGTAATAATTAATAATTGTTGCAGTGGCATTGCCAATACACTATTCAATCATTTGATAATTTCATATCATTATTCTTCTTTGATACATGTTCCTAATAATATAAATGTTGATATGAATGTTGACTGGCTTGTTGACACACATTATATAGTTCAATTTTTTATGAATTGAATCTATCATGGGAATTGGATATCTATTAGCTTGATTTTTATATGGTTTTAGGTTTTTTATATATAGTTGTAATTCTTTTTTTTTTTTTTTTGCTTATTACCCAAGTTGTACATTACCTTCATCTTAGAAATTCATAAGTGTGTCTATAGCCTTGCAGAGTATGCTATCAACACAATAAATATATTGGGATGTCAATTACATTGTGACAAGCATGGAGTTTCTTACTTTCCATGGCACAATGGAAAAAATCAACTCTTTATTAAATGCCATCTTACACTACATGAAATCAGTTGTTATATGATTATTATCTATTATGAATTCTTATATTGAACTCCAGGTTTGATTTAAGCCAATACTCCTCTTTATATCTTTCAAATAGTTGTTGATCTCATAATAAAATTATAACATATGTATTTTTTAGCCTTAAAAATGTATAAAATAATATTTTTGAATTGGATAATGTGTGCTTAAACTTTAGCTGAAATCTCAGATGAAGCCTTTAATTATGTAAAACAAATGATTAAAACATTATAATTAAAAATTGATGAAGTTAAAAAAATAATAAAAACACAAATGCACATCTTATTTCTACATTAAATACCATGATACATTGCTTGATTTTGTATTTATGCAATAATGTAGAAACAAAATATCTTAATACACTTAAGTCATACTTTCTTGCAAACATATCTTTATGAGATTTGTGTTCTTAACTTTAATAATTCACTTTCTGGTACTAAATATATGTATCACTTTTGTGCTAAATGAGACAACAAGACAAATACCTGTTACTATCATCTATGCATGTATTTGTTGGTAGCATGAAAGTTTTTCTTAGTATAATGCATATTCCTTGATCTTTTTCAAGTAAATTGGAGTGTTTCTCACTGTCATACATATGCCATGTTAATTCTCATATTTTTTTACAATTTGCAAGTCATATAAAAGAAGATTGAATTCATGTCTTGCTAAATTACATCAATTACCTTGTGTATTATGCTAAGAATTGAAGCATGTGTTTATTAATGCAAAATTCTTTGTTACTAGGTATTAATATGACATATGAAAATCCATAAGCACCACAAAATTGATATCTTTCAAAATAAAATCATATATATATATAAACCTTAATCTCTCATTAGTTGCTCCAATGTGTGACACTATTTCATAGGTGTAGTGAAAATGCTTTTGCATAATATGCAACATATTAAAGGAGTTTGAATTTCAAAAGATGATAATTCTTTAGAACATAAAGCATATTATTTGGATTCAGTATGGACTCTTTAAAAGTTTTCAGAAATAAACCACATCCAGTGAGTTACAAACCAAACACTCTAACAAAATATATAAACAAATTCAGATTCTAAATTAATAAAGGCCAAATTCATGATGTGAATTGAAAGTGAGTGCATCATCCAAGACAAGTAAATTGAACATAACAAAACAAAACAAAACAACTACTGTCAAAACAAAATAATTATAAATTTTATATATCACATCACTTTGCATACACACCCATATAAATTGAGGTGCAAAAAGTTATTGATAGACATCACTTCTAATGTTTTGTCACCCTTGTATTTTTATCAATAATAATTAAAAAAGGTTTTTAAAATCTTACAAAAGAATGATGCCTAGTTATCCAATTTTCAAATCCAAATATATATGGATTAGAACTAATTCATCCAAACAACCCATATAACTCGGTTGTGCAACATCCCAATACCGAGAAATAACATGATTGGAAGGCCAATCCAAAGTAGGCCAATTACAAAGAATTAGAATGTATCCTTAAGAAAAAACATAAGTAAGATATTAGTCATAACTTCACATTTTAAGAATATATGTGTCAAGCATGTCCTAGAGTAGCCAACAAATCAAAGGCATGAACTATTTAGGTTATCAAATAGGTTGTTTTAGAAACTCAAAGATACTACTACAAGAGCAATAGACAAACCAAGATGTTGTAGTGAAAAACTTCATTCCTTTACCCACTTTCTATCTCTATTTTTACCCATGCAACTTCCTTTATTTATGTGAACACGAATCATTTGTTTTTTAATTTTTCTTGTAAAAAATAATTTCTAGATTGATAAAGTATACTTGTGACTCAATCTCACCTAAAATGTAACGCCACATTTACAACGCTTCATAAAATACATAAGCACCTCAAAAATGATATCTTTCAAACATTTTTTAGATATGTATATTCTACAAAGTATATCACCATTTGTAAAAGCTTGAATCTAGCATTAGTTGTTCCAATGTGTGATATTATTTCACAAGTGCACTGAAAATACTCTTGCATAAACATAAAAATAGAAATATATCTATTTACATTTGGCCTTGATTAACAAAGCCTCATGCTTAGCCTCATTTTGTATTACCAATTACAATCCCCCAATACTTAGTAATGTGTGTTCTATCATGCTAACAAGCCATGTTGGCCATGTCCTTGGTTTGTTTAGACTTGCACTTTGGCACCTATACAATTAATATCCATGAACACTCTTAGCCCAATGAAGCTTATTCATAAAAAGTATTTTGTTGATATTCACTAAAACCACATTCACTATACTACCATATATCTATATTTTTATTTCTAACAGCGTGCCTAGCTATCAAAGGCATAACAAATAGGAGCAGAACCAACAATGTACCCATTGGGGGATAATTTTGGGTCTAAACAATGTTAACATTTGACTAAAAAAGGTACCATAGAGTAAAGAAAAAAATTGAATCATTTTTGAAATTTACAATAAAGAAAGCAAGCATAATTGATGCACTATCAAGTTGAGAGGAAGAATGGAAGAAAGATCCAATCATATGGAGACATATACAAAACTTGAAACAACGTAAGCTTTAAGGCCCTTTATTTTGTAATGTCCCCATTCCTATGCAAGAGGCTAGGAGGCTTAATTCAGTCTTAGCCTTGGTTATATCCAAGAGGCTAGAGACTTTGGGGGTTATTGGGTATGGATTTTCATTACCACCTTCACTTTATGTTATAATTCGTCATTGACTTAAGTGATGGGTGAAAAGGTGGTACTTTATGTTATATTCTTTCATTGGGACAACTTAAGTGTTTTTTATAGCATGTGCACAATGAAGTCACTTAAGTTATATTTATGCACATGGTAATTTCCCAAATGGGGGCGTTAGGGTTTCTTTTGCCTCTTTTGAGATATTAAAGGCTTCTTTATGGTGGGCATTGGATTTGGATCAATCCAATAGTGGAGATTATAACATTTTTTTGGAGGATGATTATATATATATATATATATATATATATATATATATATATATATATATATATATATATATATATCCCCTTGTGGTCATTTTTGGAGCATTCATACACTCAATCATTTTCAGCTACTTCTATTTTCAGTCTTTTTACTTGTGGAGGTCAGATTCTATAGGATCCCTAGCTTCGATGGTGAGATATCCACTCCTAGCTGGAAGAGCATTCTTTAGTGAGGGTTTCAAACCCATATCCATAGCTTGCAGTTCATTCGGTTCAACATTTTTGTTCAGATTTGGAGTAGGGTCAAAGGATACATTAGAGATTTCAAATCTGGAGGAAATGGACAACCATTTATCATTCAAGATCATCTATTTTTTGATTTGGAGTTGTTGGGTGTCTCCCATAAGTGGGATGACTCATTTGGGAGATTTAGGAGGATTTTAGAAGTGGTTTCAAGGGGTATTTTTTTCCAGATTTTAGAGCTAGAGCTTGCTACCATCACCTTGATGCCCTAAGGATTTATTTAGGGCAATTTCTCTTTCTATTTTAGAGTTTATGGTTAGATGCAATTTTCCCCATTTGCAGTCATGAAAATAAGGAAATAAATTTAGATTTTGGCCAAAAATTATTTTTCAGTTGTTTAATATTTTACTTATTTTTTTAGGTCATTTGAAGCATCTAGGTATTATCAAAAGTGAATATTTTGAGAAATATAAATTATTTTAGAATTATATACCTTACTATTTTAAAAAAATAGTTTTCAATTTTGAGGGTTTTTAGTAATTTTTTTGCATTTTAAGGAGATATCCTAAAAGGGATATTTCATTGGTATTAGAGCCACCTTTCTTGCACCCTGTTGGGTAGTGTATGAAGGTATATTGTAAGAGGAATACACCTCAAAAGGAAGGTCAAAACATGGCAGACAAGGAAGAGTTGAATGATGAGTTTATGAAGAAAATGTTCATCAACATGGTGAAACAACAGGTGACAACCAATCTCTATTTGAGCCATCTCACATAGAATATGAATCAGATAAAATCTGGGGATAATAGGGAAAAGGGTGAGAACAACAATTTGAGGTAACGATCCCCCTGCTCTTCTAACAAATATTTAATTCTTCATGAACCCTCTTTATTCAAAGATTCTGAAGCATCACTTATGGGGCAATCAATAGATACACTTGATGAGGAGTCTTGTTAGATAAAATACCAATCTTTGATTAAGTATTTCAGAGATAATATGCCATTTCTAGATTATTACAGGATGAAGATTGGAAACAAGCTCAAGAGAGATCATCACATATTGATACCTGAATTACAAAGGTGTTTGGGGAAGATTTTTATTCTGCACTTTGATGGCTCTAAGAAGTGTACTGCATGATCATGGGTACAAAAGCTGAAGACCTATTTTGATTTGAACCCCATGTATGAGGAGGATGTCATTAAGTTTGAAATCTTACATCTTGAGGGAGATGCACATGATTGGTGGTATCATAGACTAGTGACCCAGGGGCACCTACACATTACCACATATACAAAGTTCACATATAGGTTAGAGGACATATTTGATAGGAGAGATCTAGATATATTTTTTAAGGAGTTGACTCACTTGAGATAGACAGGCTCCTTAGATGTCTACATTACAAATTTTTAGAGACTTTTAGTGATGGTTCCTAACATTTCAGATATGAGGTTGACTTCATTATTCATACTAAGATTGACAGATACTTTGGTTGGATTCGCAAAGGAATTTGCACCTCCTTCATTACATGAGGCCATTAGGAGAGCTCGAGATTCGGAGTTGTCTACTCCAAAATCTAAATTTCCACCCAAAGTTTAGCAAATAGTGCCTCCGCCTAGGCAAGATGATAGGAGACAAGACTCGACTAAGAAACCATTCATTTCACCAGAGTTTAGGGATGAGTTGAGGCAAAAGAAATTATGTTTCGATTGTCATCAACCATGGACACGTGGACATAATTATTTTGGGAAGAGTAAGGCCAATATATTGAGGTCTATGAGGATAGTGATGATGAGGGAGTTAAGGTATTAGAACCTCGTGAGCTTAATATGGTGATGCATTGGATAGTATTGAATTTGAGACTGTAGAGGAGACTTTTCCTATCAAGACCATAACTACATTGTCTAGTACCCTTAGGTACAAAGCATTTAGGGTTTGAGGGGTCATGTAAGGACAATGCATGATGGTGCTTATTGATAGTGGAGTTTCCCACAATTTCATTGATGCTACTTTGGTAGAGAGATGGGGCCTGCAATCAAAAGATTTTGAGGGTTTCAACATGGTGGTAGCTAATGGTGAGTCCATGAGATGCACATAGAGGGTTCTAAAGTTGATCATCACTATGGGTAATTATATAGTTACTGATGTTTTCTATATTGTTGGTATTGGATAGACAAACATATTGCTTGTAGTGTAGTGGTTTTACTCACTTGGTGAGTTTCAGACTAACTTCCAGATAATGGAGCTGAAGTTTGAGTCTGAGGATAAGAATATGGTCTTGAGATGATTATCTTCAGAAGCACTCAGAGTGGTCATGACCAAACAGATGGAGAGGACATTTAGGCACAATTATGTGGAATAGGTAATTCAGTGCTTGGTTTTAACCAAGAGTTTAGATGATGATAGGCTAGAGTATCATATTGATGTTTAGGGTCTATTGAACAAGCACAATGTAGTTTTCAATGATATACCTCCAAGTGTACCTCCTGATAGAGAGTTTGAGCATGTGATCAAGCTTGAGGATAGCAAGCCCATGGTCACCAATCCTTATCGTCACCCCAAACAGTTTAAAAATGAGATTGAGAGGACCATATGTAAGCTCTTAGAGATGAGACATATCAAGCCCAGTTCCAGTCTCTTTACTTCTTTGATTATTTTGGTGAAGAAGAAGGATGGAACCATTTATATGTGTATAGATTACCATGCCTTGAATAAGAAAACCATTAAGAATAAGTATCATGTGCCTCATATCGATGAGCTGATGGATGAGCTACATGGTGTAATCTATTTTTCCAAAATAGATATGTGATCAAGATACCATCAAATCAAGGTCAGAGAGGGGGATATGCATAAGACATATTTTAAATGCCACAATGTTCACTTTGAGTTTCTTGTGATGCCATTTGGTTTGTTAAATGCATCAGCTACATTTCAATCCTATATGAACTATGTGTTTAACCACCACCTGTAGAAGTTTGTGTTGGTATTCTTTGATGACATCTTATTCTATAGCAAGACATGGGATGATCACATGAGACATCTTAATGAAATTTTGGGTATTTTGGAGGTTAGTTCACTATACATAAAGGCTTCTAAGTGTGAATTCAACATGACAGAGCTATTGTACTTGGGCTATGTGATTGGAAGAGGTGTAATCAAGGTTGATAGGGAAAATATTTAGGCGATATTGGATTGCCCATTGTTAAGGACTTTGATGCACTTGAGAGGGTTCTTAGGTCTATATATTTACTACAGGAGGTTCGTGAAGGGATTCTCTTGATTGGCTACTCCATTGATAGACTTGACCACGAAGGGAGCTTTTGCTTGGTCAGATTCAACACAATAGGTTTTTTATCACCTTAAGGAGGTGATGAGTTCATGTCTAATTCTTGCACTACCAAACTTCACTCGGCCATTTATACTTGAGTGTGATGCATTAGGGGAGGGCATTGGAGTAGTACTTATGCAGGATAGGAATCCCATTGCCTATGAGAGTTGAAAATTGAGTCTTGTGGAGAGGGCTTACTCAATTTATGATAAGGAGATGTTGAACATTATGCATGCATTGGTCAAATTCAAGCAATATCTTGTGAGCAGTAGATTTTTTGTTCATACTAATCACAACAATTTGAGGTTTTTCTTGGGGTAGAACAATCTCAATGATTGCCAACAAAGATGGGTGAACATAGTAAAAGATTATGACTTTGACATAAAGTACACAAAAGGTAAGAATAATGTGGTAGTTAATGCTTTATCTAGGAGACCTTACCTCGATTCTATGATTAGTTCTATGTCAGAGATTTTAGCTGATTGGAAGGCTCACATACTTGTTGAGTATTCCAAGAGTCAGTTTGCTTGTGAGATCATGGATGGCATTATCCGGGATGATAGAGACAAAGTCTTGGATGACCTCATATACTACAAGGATAGGATATTCCTTGTACCAGAGTCCAAGATGAAGAAGAAGATCCTTCGAGGAGTGCATGATACACCTTTAATGGGACATCTTGGGTATTTTAAGACCTACAGATACATCAGAGAGAGGTTCACATGGAAAAGGTAAAAGGATGATGTCCTTATCCATATTAAGGAGTGTTTGGTTTGTTAGCAAACCAAGGTAGAACATACTTTTCCAGCAAGGCTTCTACAACCTCTTCCTATCCCTAAGCATAAATGGGAGAGCATATCTATGGACTTTATTATAGGCCTTCCCTTAGTACATGGGCACAATTGCATCTATGTAGTGGTTGATCAATTGACCAAGTATGCCCATTTCTTTTGTATGCCTTTTGGGCATACAACAATGTAGGCAACATAGACATTATTCACAAGTGTTTTTAGGCTTCATGGCTTGCCTAAGAACATTATCAATGATCGGGATAGTCATTTCATGAGCACATTTTGGTAGGATATTTTCCAACTTGCAGGTACTGAGTTGACTCCTAGTACTAGCTATTATCCACAGATATATGGGTAGACAATAAGTGGAGAGAGGGATACTTGATTAACTATGTAGCAAGACATCAATGGGCATGGATTAGATGGCTACACTTGGGTGAGTATTTTTATAATACCACCTCTCATATGAGTATTGGCATGAGTCCTTTTCATGCATTGTATAGATGTGATGCTTAATCATTTGTGGACCTGGTACTTCAAATAGCCAAGCTCCCAAAGCTCGTGATTGGTTATAGGAGAATTGAGATATTTTGAAGGCCCTCGAGGAGAATCTATAGAAAGCACATAATTAGAAAAAGATTTATGTAGACAGACACAGGGTTGATAGGTATTTTGAGGTAGGAGATTTGGTCTTTCTACATTTGCGACCCTACAGGCAATCCTCACTTAAGAAGAGCAATGTTGAGAAGTTGAAACTATGATTCTATGGGCCATACTGGATAGTTCGAAGGGTCAGGGTAGTTGCATATGAGTTAGAGCTTCCAGAACAGAGCAAGATCCACAATGTCTTTCATGTTTCATGCCTCAAAAGGACACTTGGATAACATATTGTACCTTCTATAGACTTGCCACCTTTGAACAAGGAGGGAAAGCTAGTTTTAGAACCAGAGACTATCATTGAGGTGAGGTAGAGAAAGCTCAGGAACATGGTGATTATAGAATATCTAGTGCAATGGAAGGATTTGCCACTTGACGATGTTACTTTAGAGGGATAACAAATTTTACAACATCTTGGTTTGCATTTGCTTGTGGGCAAGCAAATTTTAGGAAGGGAGGACTATAATGTCCCCATTCCTATGCAGGAGGCCTACTAAGCTTAATTTAGTCTTAGCCTTGGTCATATCCAAGAGGCCAGAGACGTTGGGGGTTATTGTGTATGGATTTTCATTACCACCTTCACTTTATGTTATAATTTGTCATTGACTTAAGTGATGGGTGAAATGGCGGTACTTTATATTATATTCTCTCGTTGGGATAATTTAAGTGTTTTTTCTAACATGTGCACAATAAAGTAACTTAAGTTATATTTATGCACATGGTAATTTCCCAAAAGGGGGCATTAGGGTTTCTTTTACCTCTTCTGAGATATTAAAAGCTTCTTTATGGTGGGTGTTGGATTTGGATCAATCCAACGGTGGAACTTATAACATTTTTTTTGGAGGATGATTATATATATCCCTTTGTAGTCATTTTTGGGGCATCCATACAATCAATCAATTTTAGCTACTGCTATTTTCAGTCTTTTTGGTTGTGGAGGTTAGATTCTGCATGGTCCCTAGCTTCGGTGGTGAGATATCCACTCCTAGCTAGAAGAGCATTCTTCGATGAGGGTTTAAACCCATATCCTTAGCTTGCGGTTCGTTTGGTTCAAATTTGGAGTACGATCAAAAGATATGTTAGAGATTTTAGATTTGGAGGAGAGGGATAGCCATTCATCATTCAAGCTCATCTATTTTTTGATTTGGAGTTGTTGGGTGTCTCCCATAAGTGGGGCAACTCATTTGGCAGATTTAAGGGGATTTTAGGAGGGGTTTTAGTGGGTATTTTTCAAATATTTCAGATTTAGAGCTTGCTACCATCACCTTGATGCCCTAAGGATTTATTTTAGGTAATTTCTTTTTATATTTTAGAGTTTACAGTTAGTTGTAATTTTCTCCATTTACAGTCATGAAAATAAGGAAATAAATTCAACATTTGGCCATAAAAAATATTTTTCAGTTATTTAATATGTACTTATTTTTTTACATCATTTAAAGCATAATGGGTATTGTCAAAAGGGAATATTTTGAGAAATATTAATTATTTTAGAATTATGTACCTTGCTGTTATGAAAAATCAATTTTCAATTTTGAGGGTTTTTAGTAATTTTTTTGAGTT
This sequence comes from Torreya grandis, assembly GCA_037957365.1. Lineage (NCBI taxonomy): Eukaryota > Viridiplantae > Streptophyta > Pinopsida > Cupressales > Taxaceae > Torreya > Torreya grandis. Next base: position 3,833,522 of record JARHVA010000531.1, read on the forward strand.
TTAAGGAGATATCCTAAAAGGGATATTTCATTCTAATAACGTGCATAGTTATCAAAGGCATAACAAATAGAAGTAGAACCAACAATGTATCCATTGGGGGATAAATTTGGGTCTAAACAATGTTAACATTTGACTAAAAAAAGTACCACAAAGTAAAGAAAGAAATTGATTCAATTTTGAAATTTACAATAAAGAAAACAAGCATAGTTGATGCACTATCATGTTTAGAGGAAGAATGGAAGAAAGATCCAGTCATATGGTGATAGATACAAAACTTGAAACAATGTAAGTTTTAAGGCCCTTTGTTTTAAAACCCAACAAACTATGGTTCAGGCATTAGATATGCCTCATCTCTAATTTGTGTTTGATTGTGATCTATAAGAGATATCAAGGAGAAACATTCACAACTTTAATCACATGTATATGTTAAATACTCTAATAGAAACCTATCTAATTCTATGTAATCACTTATAATCCCAAAGGGAAATTCTAGGCTTAGAGGATCTGTGAGTTTCAATCTCCCAGTAGCTCCATTTTTTCAAAGAAGCGCTTTGACACTTAGCCATTTCAAGGTTTTTTCTTAGTGACGACTTAAGGAGGTGAGAGCTTAAATTTGGCAGGCCCTGAGTGACGTATTAAAGCTTCTCAGTTTGTTAGTCTCAACATGACTTAGCCATTTATTTTGAAGGTTGCTTGGTGTCACGTGTTAGTCTCACAATGGTCTTGAGCCCTTTCAAATGATTTTGACACTTAGTTAATTTTTCAAAAGTTGCCTTGGCCACGTGTCAATCTCCCAGCAGTCTTGATCCTATTCAAAAGTCTTTTAAAGACAATCAATTTTCAAAAAAGTTGCTCAATAAGGCAATGACGTCAGAAAGGTAGCGAGCAAGTGGGATGCTTCCACATGTTCCAATCCCAATGACCCACTGAACCAGAACCATCCATATAAGTTCAAATCTTTCCAGGCTAATGGGATGATGCCATGTGGTAAAATGCTACTGCCCTGCTCTCTTAGATATTTTTGTGCAACACAAAGAGATGGCAGAGCCTTCGAGCTAGTGGGTGAGCGAAATGGCACCACATGGCATGATGTCGCTGCTCAACATCCTTGTGATGGTTTATGTAAGTAAAGCATTGTGTCAGAGTAAAAGGTGAACGAGATGATGCCACAAGGAAAAATATCACTTCACCATAGAAGGAACAATCTGCATCCATTTAAAGCCTCTATTGAGCAAAGGGTGAGCGAGAATGAGCCACATGGAAATGGCAGGCCCTGAGTACACAATAATAGGAGTGCCCAATGAATAGGAGAGCACCAACTAGCACTCGACATAGCCTAGCCGACAGAACCCAGGGAATGAGTAAGTAAAAATTTGCCACATGGCCCAACTATCACAACCCAACCGAGATTTAATGAATTTACTTAGTGGTTATTACTACTTGTAGGGATTATCTAACATGCATATTTTAGGATTTTAAACCTAATTGGAGGGTTTTACATTTAATTGCATTTGAATGCCCATTGTATCAATTAATAATGATTTATTTGATATGTTCCCGAATAATGAATTCAAGTTATTCATCTGTAAAATCTTGTTAACATGCTCTAATTGAATCCATTAAAAATACATCTACTAGAAAAATTATTGTTAGAAATGCAATTCTCTAAGATTTTTGACTTGCAACATTGAGCCCTCAAATTTGAGGCCTCCAATTATTTATGGATGTCCAACACATGTTAAAATTGGGTAGTTGCAAAAGTAATGAAGATCTTTAATTACATTTTATCAATTGCACTTGTGGTAGGTTTAGAGCCAAACTCATCAGCATTTACCAAACTTACCAACAAGTATGCAAAGTCTAGAAGTTTGGTGGATATAATTACATCTTTTTACTATATGAAGTTTTTTTTGGTTGATAAGAGGCAAAGTTTAAGATGTAGCAAATGACTGCCCTAACTGTTGTAGTCCAATGGACAAGCCAAGGCTGCATGAAAACCTACTTGAAGACCAATATCAAAGTGTTGTAGCATAAAAAACCACATCATATTGTATAGGATCTAGTCTAGTTCATTTTGCATGCAAGTCATAACTCATAATAATAATATTAGTCAAAGCATTTAATTCAAACCCTCGCTGTGAGTTTTTAGTTCCTTGAAATTATTATTCTAAAATATGTAGATTACAAATAAAATCTCTGATTTTTTCACAGTTTATGAGATTGAGAATGAGATTTTTGGGAATAAACAGTGTATAAATTTTTGGATAGACACGTTTCAAATCACCACTCTTGATTCATTATCAGGAAATTATTTTGTGAGTTTTGGTCTCCCAACAGCTCCATTTTTTCAAAGAAGAGCTTCAACACTTAGTCATTTCAGGGGTATTTCCCACTGACAGCTTTAGGAGGAGAAGAGCTTAAATCTGACAGGCCTCAAATGGTGTCTCGACAACTTATTGGTTTGTTAGTCATAGTAGGACTTATCCATTTCTTTTGAAGGTTGCCCGATGCCACATGTCAGTCTCACAACAATCTCGAGTCCTTTCAAATACTTTCGACACTTAACCAATTTTTTTAAATTTTCCCGGGCCATGTGTTAATATCCTAGCGGTCTTGGGCCTATTCAAAAGTCATTTAAAGACTTAGTCAATTTTCAAGAAGTTGCCTAGTGAGACAAAGACATCATCAAGGCAGTGGGCAAATGGGATGCTTTCACATGTCACAATCCTAGTGATTTGATAACCTGGAAATGTCTGTACAAGTTCAAATCCCTTCGAGCTAACATGTTAGTGGGATGAAGCCACATGGCAAAATCCCACTACCCCAATCTCCCAGAGATTTTTGTGCAACCTAGAGAAATGTTAGAGCCTCTGGGCTAGTAGGTGAGTGGGATGGCACTATGTGGCACGATCCTGCTGCTCTACAACCCCAGGGAAGTCCATGTAAGAAAAGTAGTGTGTCAGAGCAGTGGGTGAGTAGGATTATGCCACACAGTGAAATCTCGCTTCATCATAGGAGGAACAATCAACATCTGTTTGAATCCTCTACCGAGTAAAGGAGAAGCAAGGAGTAACGTGGAAATGGTAGGCCCTGAGGACATAGTGGTAAGAGCACCCAACAAATATGAGAGCACCCCAGAATGCAGATTAAGGTGAACATTGCAACATAGTTATTGAAAATGGTCAAATAATTTTGAAATCAAGCTTAAATTTCATTGATGTCATTGATATATCTGCATTGCCATCTCTAAGTGAAGAGGTAGATTAAACTACTAATTGGCTAAAATCCTCTTGCACAAAGTAAAGCCTTGATTATCTATATGATTGAGCTTCCCTGAGGTCCCAGAGTGTCAAGATCCTACCACATGACATGATCTCAAGGACGTAGGTTCTTGGGAGGTTGACTACATTTCACTGGGCCCTCCAACCTCTAACTTTCTATGATCCTGCCATGTGGCACCAACTCGAAGATTCAGTGTACCAGGGGTTTGACTTCCCTGCCTTGTTCGTCAATCCTCAATCACCCGAGATTGTACCATGGAACACGATCTCGATGATCCAAATACTCTATGCAAACCTTTATATCTAGATCAAACATGGAGATGCCCAAGAAATTGAATATATGAAATTTTTTAATGCGAAAAACTTTGTTTTTAAAAACTTTGGGTCAACTTTTTGAGGTTGACCTCTACACCTCTATACAAACACCTGCAAAAATATCTAGTGTCCCAAACAAAATTAAACACTCTCTCCATAGCCGTGAAGACATAGAGTTGTTTTCCCTTAAAACTCTACATCACTCCATAATGCATCAACATAGATTATTATTATTATTTTATTTTACACATATACAACAAAGCCCAAACAATAAAAAATCATATATACAACCACACAACCACTACCCACCCCTTGCTAATTTGCAAAACTTAGCATAAACCCTTTTGTGAAAATTGCATTTGCTTAAATGCCTCTGCTCTCTTTTCACAATACACAGATTTTGCATACCCTTTAACCTTGCCATTCCAACAAATTACATATGCTCAACTGATCTCATTCGAAAGCCTTAAAACCTCATCTGAGAAGCCACTCTATACAAACCATTTGCCTCCCTTTATAACATACAAAAATCAAAATCTTAGTACTGGAGGAATGTTGATGTTCCCATCAATAGAGCAGTCACTCAAGACACTGATTCAACAACAAGGTGTAAGCTTATATGGAAATTGTTTTCTTTATTTAATATATATAAAAAAATAGAAAGAACAATCAACTCATTCACATTAAAAATAAGGCACATGACCAAAAACAATATTTGGGATTCTCTAAAAAATTAAGTATCAAAAGCATTAATTATCAAGTCTGGGTCGTGCAATGCATAAAAAATCTGTCTCAAATCTTACAATTTTTTTGATTCTGACCAAATCATGCATATAATTTATGTCCATCGGGAAACATAGAAAGCCGGAGATCTGTTGAATTTTTTGACATGTTTTACAGTTCCTTGCTTTTTTAATTCCCTTAAAAAAGAAATATATGGAAAAGCAATGGTGGAACTTGCATATCCTTGAATCTATTTTACATTAATTTTGACTACCATTTGTGCGATGTTGTGAGACAGGTTTCTAATTAGCAAAGTTTATTTGCTAGTGAATTTGTTTGCTTGTTACTTGCCTTTCCTTACACTGCAATACATGTCAACTTAAGAAAATCAACAGGGGTTGTGCGAGTAGCTCAACAAATAAACCCACAGTTTTTCCACAAATAAATCAATCCACCACAACCATAGCCTTTGTGCTTTTTTCGTTTTACTTATCTATGTATTTTAATGCATAGAACATAAATACAATCAACATGAATAATATATACCATTACTGTATACATTACTATATCCATTACTAACATGTTGGCACATTTTCTACCATAACCTCCACTAGAAATATCAAATTCTTCTTATTTAATGCTTCACGTACTAAAACTAAAACAATTTGCCATTGCTATATACATTACTATATCCATTACTAACATGTTGGCACATTTTCTACCATAACCTCCACTAGAAATATCAAATTCTTCTTATTCAATGCTTCATGCACTGAAACTAAAACAATGCGATTGCTCATTGGTTTCATCTGCAAATGGCATATAAATTCGCAATTTTTACATGTGGTTTGATGACACAGTACATGCAAAGCTCAAGCCCCTCACCTTAGCATCCTCAACTATGTTCAATATGTCCTAAATAATTGCCACCGAATTTAATTATAGATTATAGATATGACTTTGCACAAGATCGAGACACATCACATATTTATAGCTTCCCCAAATTACACACTATGACACTAGTACCCACACATCAAATTTATCTTCACGTAAATTGTTCAACTCACCCAAATTACAATGCATATACGCATCAACCCACAAATCAAATGTTCTAGAGACCCAACTACTACCATTGCACTCAATCTCAAGACACCATGCCAAAAAATCTATCCATACGAACACTAATATTTTTAAATTTTGAACTTTAAGAGCAATATATTAAAACGGAGGGGCATTTCAAACAAAATGGCAAAAGAAACCTGTGGCGCCTTTACTCCCCTCTCAAAGTTGGTGGATTTAACCAATGCCGAGAGATCACCTCAAACGTCCCTCCGCGCAAATGTTCAATGCTGTGGCCGAAGAAGACAAAGCAGCAGCAGCAGCCGCCAATTTGGAACCATGCAAGGCCGGTCGGAAGAGAAAAAGAGGTCAACTCGCAATTCTACACCAACCCAGAAGATCTGTCAGGCTTTTGGAGATTTCTCAGATTACAAATCGTCTTTCAGAATTGCCCACAAAACCCATGAAGATGAAGAAATATGCTACAAGAAGTGTGTTTTCTCAAGAGGAGGGGTATGAGAGCCCTGATGATAAGAAAATTATACCTAGGAATATGGGTATGCCCCTGTTGGGTGGTACAAGAAGCGAGGGATGGAGCAAGGAGCAAGATGTGGCGCTTCACAATGCCTATTACACACTCAAGCTTTCTGCCACCTTCTGGAAAGATGTTGCCAAGTTGGTTGGTATATCCTTGCCCCAAATTCTCTCTAAACATTTTCCTTTTTATGTTTTTTTTCCGAGATAAATGTCCTTTGATCACCTAGAGGTTACTTTCTGAGATTAAATGCGCTTTAAATTACTACTGATACCAATTTGGTGAATGCAATATCTTTTATGGAAGCCTATGAGAAGATTTTTTTTCATTTATTTTATATATTATTTAAATTTTGTGCGCTTAGGGTTCAACCTCTAACCAAGTTGAAGAGAACAGAAACTTGCCAATCTGCTTGTACATGTACTACTAAATTGGAGTAGTTAGATCACAAACCAATTGACTTCCCTTAAGAATATCTTTTTGAGCTACCTTATCAATGTGGATTCAGACTGTGGGTCACCTTACTGCCATGTGGGTTTGAACTTGGATCATATAATTTCAAGTGTGAACTCCATTTTTAGTAATCCACAACCTTACCTATCCCTATTTTAATACTCCACATCTTCCAGGTTAGGGTCATTTTAGTGTAATTTTAAGAATTTTTGATATAATTTTTGGGTTCATATTTTGTTTGAATTTTAGAATTTGAAAAATCAAAAGTTGAAAATATTTTTAAATAAAACAATTGTGAAAGACTATTTTTTATATTTTAGTTATGATTTTTAATCAGTAAAGAGGTAAATACTGGCACCCACATCTCTACCTAAATATGCATGGGACTTACACTTCCACTAAACCTTGTCTAGTTTTTGGCTCACATTATCGTGCCCTGTTATAACACAAGAAGCATGTCAACTAAATTTTAACTTATCTTATAAAGGAGAAATTGAGTTATGTGTGACCATGCAAGGATATCAATTCAATAAATTGAACAGATTGACAAAACTAAAGTAATAACATTCACCATAAATGTATGGAAGTGTAGAACTGTGGGCTAGAGGCCAAAATTAATTTATAACAGAATTCGCAACCACTTCAAGGGGGTAACCTCCCAAATACTTAAGACATGATACTAGACTGTAGAATATTCCACGGATCAATTAGGACCTGAACTTAGGATCTTCATGGTGTACAATGGGTGCTCTTACCATCTAAGTCACCCCATTCGAATTCGCCAAGGAAAAAAATCAGAACGAAAAAAATTGAAATAAAATTTGTAATTAAATTCAGCTAATAGAAACATACTTATTTTTAAAAATATACTTAATATATTTAATGTTTGTGAGTTTTACCTTTGCTCTAATTGGGTATATTTAATGTATTTTTTGTCTGCCTTTCACTTTTAATTACTAGTTACTAAGTTAGTGTGCTTCTTTGATTGTAAAATTCACAGAGTATTATATTATGTGGTCCGTAATGAGTTGGACGCAGTCACACAGTGTTGAGTGGATTGCTCAGAGCGTGTTTGTCTGGAAATCACAATTCGCATGGAGTTGACTCTGGGAATTGCTTGGAGTCTGTTAGAGCCTGGGAGTGACACGTGTGGAGTCTGCTGGGAGTGAAGACCGTCTGGGAATTGTGTGGAGTCTACTGGGAGTGAAACGCATCGCCAAAAAAGACAGAAATTAAAAAACATGGCAAAAACCTTGATAAAACCATGTAACCTTAAAAACACGAATTTCAATTTGCAACGAATTTTGGCGATTTTCAAGATGAATTTTAACGGATTCCATATTTTTGTGGAGTTCGACGAATTCCAAACTTCTGCCTTCGAGTTCGCCAAATGCAGTGACTATGCTTACTGCTGAACTACTAGCCCTTTACATGGTTCAGAATGCCGATTACTCCAACAACCCACCCAAGCAACATTTATGTGATTGGTGCTTATAGTCCAGCTCTAATACCATGTTAAGTTTTCTACAGACCATGGCTGGAAATTGACAATCTGTAGCCTGTTATTAGTGTTTCAAACTGTCTATCACAGTCAAAAAAATTAGCTGTAAATGTTTACAGCTTAAAAAATTAGGAAGCCATCCGAATTTTCTAATAAACATTGATTAAATATATATAAGCATCAAATAAACTATTGTTAACTGTTTATATAAGTAGTGTATTTTTATTAAGGAAACACTAATTTCAAACTATTTTAACAGGTATTTTAAAGCTATGGTTGTCAATAAATTTTGAATTGACAGGCATAGTTAATTTGAAATTCCAGGCCTGCTACGGACCAATTAGGACTCAAACCAAGTTTCTGGTTCGAGTGCACAATAGGTGTTCTTACCACTGTGGGTGTTCTTACCACTGAGCTACAAGCCCTATGTATGGTTCAGAATGTGGATTGTTTTAAGTTTTAACATTGACTTATACAAAGGGTTATGCATTCACCATATAGGTTCCTCCATAACCCACCATACAAATGATATGTGTACACCTAAAAGTGGAACATGCTCCATCCCTTTGAGGTCATTGCCCTCAACCCCTGCTAGGTGAGGATGCTTTTACATGAAATATTTGTCCTTCCATGGCAAATTCTTCCATAACCCATCATACAGATATGCGTACACCGAAAAGTGGAACATGCTCTGTCCCTTCTGAAGATCATTACCCTCAACACCTGCTAGGTGTCGATGCTTTTACATGAAATATTTGTCCTCTCATGGAAAATTCTTCCATTTAGTAAGATAATTGTGATTCATTGTATGACTACCCCCTACCATAGTCACAAGATTCTGCGATTTTTAAGGATAAAATATGAAATTCACTGATTTTCAGGCGGCCCAAAAAAAATCACCAAAAATCATCAAAGTTCGCCAAAAAATGTCATAGTTCATTGGGTTATTACTGGAACAGGTGTCTGCACTTTTTGACCATGTGTATTGTGCCCTATTGGTGGGTCTGTATGTACATCATGCTGTGTCTTTGGGTCTGCACTTGGGCTGTGTTCAGCAATGGCGACCGTGGAAGGAGTCGTACCGAGTGAGGACAGACATCAGACAATGATAAACAAATTCAAAATCTCAAACCCTAAAGTTTGTTCATGTTTATTAATATTTTTATAAGGATTTCATAACAATAAATGTGTTTGTCAAACTTATAAGATTTCATTTGCTTTATATAATTTTTTTTTGGATAGATACAGGGTTATTATTAGGTCCCCAGCAGTAAAAAGAACAGCTATAGAAGGCTTGACACAAAGACTAGCCAAAAGGCATAAAGCCAAAAACAGACTATTGAGGACACAAAGATAGCAATCCTATCTACTATCCAAAAACTAGTAACCAACATCAACTTGTGGGATAATAGTCTAGTAGATTAACTATTTTGGCTTTTTTACTTTTTTGCTTTTAAACTACCGGCCACATTTCTTGTTCAGCAATCACCATAACTAATTGTTTATTTGAGCCATGTGTTTCCGAAGCCCCATTTTCCTGCAAGGCGTTGTCTGAATCTGAGCTTTTAGACACATGACCTCTTTTCATTCCCCTGACTGGTTGCTTCGAAGGGGAATTCTGAATAGTTTTTGTCATCTCGTCTATGTGCACTTTGCCATTAGCTGAAGCAACTTTTTCTCCTCTTTTACTATCTCTCAATTTAGTGTCAACTTGTATTTCTAGATTCTCAAAAACATCCTCTGCCACTTGGGATGGATCAGGGGCATTCCATTTGTTTGATTTTGACTTTTCTCCCTTCTTTTTCATTGCTTGAGAACGCCCCTGTGGACAAAATGCATAAAGATGTCCTGGTAATATGCAATTATGGCATCTAAAAGCAGTATTCTCACAGTCAAGAATTTGAGTATGTTGAGTTTCACCATATTTTAGAATGATTTTATCAAGAACCCCGTTGCTTAAATCTAACTCAACACGAAAATGGGCATAAGTGCATAAACCTGTATCACCCCGCTCATTACATTTTTCAAGAAAGTCCCCAAAGCATTAGCTATATCTATGTGAGCGTGCCAAAAATGCAAAGGCAAATTGGGTAAATGAACCCAAACTGGGACCTTAGTGACTGAGAGAGAGAGGGTTAAATTTTGGAAACTGGGGTGTGATGAACAAGCCTATAGTGCCCCAAAACCAAGGGCCTTCCACGAGGCATTTCTGGGAATCTTGCTGTTCACAGAAATGGACAACAAAAAAGCCCTTAGAACACAGAGAAATTTCTCATTGGCTTGTCCATGTCTCATGAACCCATTTATATAACGTTGATGTAGATGGCCAAATACCATTAAATCTGCAAATGACTGCATCTCTCACTAGATTATTGAAATAAACATCCACCTCCTTGTTTAAGAACTCCACAAAAGGGACCTCCTTCGCTTGATCAACAATGTAGACAGGGCGACGGCTTCTCGCCGGATTTGGGATATGGGCAGCATTTCTGATTGCCGCATCTGGGGATGCTTTAACTGCCTCCTTGAAAGACGAAGGTTTCATGGAAGAAACCCCGTTTTGGTCCCGCAGCACCCCCCTGCAATCATGAGGTCAATACAATGGTGGAATCCTTGCATATCTGATAACAAGATAAAGGAAAAAAGCCTTGGAGCTCCTTTCCTTTGTAATCTAGACTTTGTACAGTTTTAGGGATCCGGATCAATTGCTCTAAATGCCCTTTTAAATCCAAAACCAGATCAAAAACTTTTGCCCAAAGACAGAGTATTACTTGATAGAGATTTTATCATCAGGGGGAAGCTATTCCTCTCTTCAGGATCCGCGTTTGGAGGATGCAGTCGTGCGTTTTGATGCACAATATCTAGCAAAAGGCAAGCGTTCTCCTCTGCGGCATGATTGGCATCCAGTGAGAATGCTTGGTGTCGGCCATAAGTATTATCTTGAATTTCAACAGGGTAAGAATTTAGACGCCCCTCTAATGGATTTGCAGGTCTCTTAAATAGGAGATTTTTCTTCTGATAGCCACAACAATGCAAACTCCTTTCCAAAACCCTAGTTTTCGTGCGCCTGGTCTTTGTCTGTGAGCTCCTTCCACCGCCGACCTCACCCTCAGGTGCTGCCATTGATTCATAAGGCAGATCGTTGAAAACCCTAGCGGACACCGTTGCTGTGGGTGCTGTCGTCTAGCCAGAGACTGCCGTTGAGCCATCAGCAAAAACTGTCGCCACACCATCTCCAATGCTTGAGATTAGGGTTTGTTGAGTCATCATCAGGTTTCATATAAGTTTCTTTTTTATTGTTATTTTTATTTTGTCTTTATTTTCTTTTTTATTTGTTGTTATTTTTTTTTTTAAAATGTTTTTTTTATTTTTTTAATTGTTTTTAAAAAAAAAGTAGTTGTTTTTATAAGATTTTTATTTTTATTTTATGTTTTTTATTTTCTTTCTTTTTTTAATTAATATTTTTATATTTATTATTATTTTATATACTGATCAAATTTAATAGCAATTTTTTTTTAAAATTTCTATTCAAAATCGAACTAGGACTAAATTTTATCCCCATCGAACTTATGACTTAGCCCCCCACAATCCACTACTTCATATCTGCATAAGTGTGTTTGCCTGACAAGCACATTTTCCCTACATGATTTCCTGTCAGTTCGGAGGCTCTACGCAATTAAATTTAGCACAGATTCCACATGCCTGCAACATTGCCACCCTGCTGTTCCACAACACGGTTTCATGGCTGGATATATGCCCAAGTGAAATGAATACAATGATGCTAGATGACATCCCTAACATCTCTTATCACTACCTCAAACTAGGAGCGTTTCTCTAATCATTTCAATATGAAGGATTTTAGCTGCCTTCTTCTCTGCCATTTGCCGCATTCCTGGTTCCACCAAATGCAGGTTTAGCTTTTAAATAGCGGCTACAGCCTTGTAAGGTAGCTATTGCCATGGAATCTCATGAATTGACTGCCAAGCTTGGAAAACATATTGATTATAAATTAAACCACGTGGAGCAACTAATTACATAGTTGAATATCTCAACATGGATACGAGGCTTACACATATTGAGCAGTGGCACGAGAGCATTTTTTCCCCCAACGGGGATTGTGGATATTCCTGAATTCTAGCATTTCTAACATTTGAGTGTCCAACTCCCAGCTGGATGGACTCCTTTAAAGTTTACCTCTTCACGGGCCATCGAGCCTGAAGACTGCCCACAATTTCTGTAAATGGAAACTGCGATCCACTGTTTCAATATGGTGATTGATTATCTGACCCATCATATGCAGCCCTCTTCCTCTGATTAGATTATGAACATACAATCTTCGGTTTTTGTATATGGCTCTCGTAGCAGCTTTTAACGTTTTTAACTTTTTCCTTCAGTTATGTTAGTATCATATGCTGCATATGTGTTTTTGTATCATCAGTTTTAGGCTTGTATGCGGTACGTGTCCACAATTTTTTTGAATTGTGTTTAATTCAGGTTGCTGGAGACATTTTCAGTATTTTGCTTTTTGTACTCCTATTTGGCTTTGGCCCAAAAGCTTTAATTTTTCCTTTACCCCAGCAAAAAAATAAAAAAAAATCCATGTGTAAGAATATCTGAAGATCTTATTTTATTTTTATTTTTTAATTCTAAGGCATATCACTTTTCCAGGTTCCCGGCAAATCCTCCAAGGAATGCTTTGATAGATTTTACTCAGCCTATCCAACTCCACGGATTTCTCGATCAAAGTCAAGGTTGAATGACAAAGTTCGTGGATCCTTGATCAGGCCATCAAATGCCCATAGCTTGTTAAAGTCTACTGTGTCACTGGGTAGAAGGTTTCGCAACAATCAACTAAAAATTCTGCAAGCACATAGGACTGTGAGGTGGATGCTGGGCAGATATAAAACTGCTGATAAGGGGTATGAAACAGATTTATTTTCTGCCATGGAGTCTGCAGATTCGTCAGTCCAGCCTCTTTTACTTCCAACTAGTAAGCCCATCTCTCCAGATCTATTACTCAAATCCATTGGGGATTCAAACGAAACACGGTCAGATGATAATAGAAAACCATTATCTGAATTAAAACTGCAACTTTTTAGTCCTGAAGTTTTGAAGAAAATAAAAGATCCTGCCCAACATGAAAAGTATATTGACTTGTTACATTTCAGAGAGGCAGCAAGAAGAAAAACTTGGACCCAAAATGCAAAAGTCCCAGTCAGTCAGATTGTAACAGAGATTCCAAAACTGCCACAAACAGAGGCAGTTTATGCGGCAAAAGCTGCTATGGTTGCTAAGGCTCAGCAAATGCTTATACAATCACAGAATTCTGTGTTCAGTGAAAATGGGGAGGATATAAGTGAAGAGGAAGATGAAGACTATGCTGATGATGATGATGATGAAATAATTGATTACACTTAACAATATAACACGTTTCTGCTTAAACTGCTTAAAATGGTTCAATCTGGATGCTAACGTTCCTTGGTTTCTCCATGTATATCATTTCTGTTAGAAACGGAGCTGAAAGCCATGAAAAACTGCATGGATATGTCTGCAAAGTGTTAAATCTTTCTGTCAGCTCTTTTCCCTTGTGGACTAGTAATTACTTTAGAACTCTGCTATGGAAATCATTGAACAACGAATATTGGTATGGTCATTACTCTTAGAACCCATTTTCTGTAATTGTGCGTGGCTGAGACTTATATATATTTATATATAAGTCTCAGCCACAGCCTCGCACAATTATATATATTTATATATAAGTCTTAGCCATGCACAATTATAGAAAATGGGTTCTAAGAGTAATGATCATACCAATATTATATATATATCTTGAAGTTGATGGAAAAAATATAACAGGATGAGATGTAGGTTGATTGGTTAAATGGGTGGGTTGTTTCTAGCTCCACCCAAATTCAATTTTGACACGCATCATGTTAAATGGATATGTGGATATGTGTGGCTAATTTTGGTTGATTGTAAGATGAGTTCATAGCTCTGGTCAAAAGTGTTTACCCTTAACAGATTTTTTTTTAATAAATAACATGCACAATGATATATTCAAAGCAGGCGTTGCAACAAATTGAGATTGATCTGCTAAGTTACAGTCTGGGAAAGCTATATTAGGGTTGGCCGGAAATCTAAATGTGACCAACAATAAGGCAATGCAATTACATGTGACTGAAAGATTGTACAAGCATCTAATGAAGTTGATCAAAGTGCTTGGTGCAGCAACGGAAGAGAAATAAAACTGAAATAGAATAAAAACAGAGAGTAGCCAAAAGCTCCAAAGAAAGTAGTAAGACAGTAATATTTTTATCAACAAGGATAAAGCTATAAGAATGGGTAGTCTGTGTAGCCAACAGCAGGGTCAGCATTAGGGTCAGTAAAGTAAAAAGTGTCTCTGTCGTATTTGTTGAGAGGGGCATTTAGCTCAAATCTTCTAGGCAAATCCGGATTTGCCAAAAAATGTCGACCATAAACTACAAGATCAGCCTTACCGCTTGCAATTGCCGCATTGCCATCTTCTCTATCATAACCCCCTGCAACCAAGAATGTTCCCTTAAATGCTTTCCTCATTGGAAGCAGACTTTTGTCTGTGGAAACAGACTCCCCCACATACAGCATTCGGGGCTCCACACAGTGGGCATATAAGATGCCATATTTATTTAAGGCCTTGGCCATGTAAAGTCCCAAGGCCTCAGGATTTGAGTCGTCAGATTCTAAATAATTGGCAAATGGAGATAGCCGGATCCCAACTCTATCTGCACCAATTTCATCTGCCACTGCTTTAACAACCTCAAGAACGAACCTGCAACGGTTTTGTAGTGTACCACCAAACTGATCAGTCCTGTCATTGATGCTGTCTTTCATAAATTGATCAAGAAGATACCCATGAGCCCCATGGATTTCTACACCATCAAAACCTGTTGGCAGATGAGAACCCGATAAGCTCCCCTTTGAAGATATGAACAAGCCTAAGGGCCCCATGTTGTGTGTGCAGATGATGCAATTTTATTGGAATCGAAAGCAATCATGTGAACTATTGACCTCAACAATACCAATACAAAGCATTAATAGGCAAACCCTGCGTTGACTGAATGTTGAGTTTGCAATTTGCTCAAGAACAGTTGTCACCTGCAGCCCTAGCATTTCTGGCAGAAATCCGGAAGTCGTCAACAATGTGTGGAATTTCTTCTGTTCTTAGAGCTCGAGGAATAGCAAAATCTACAAATCCCCCTGATAGTTTTTTGCTTGATGATGAGATTGGAGGTTGCCCGTTAGGTTGATATTCTGCATGCATATTACTTAGTGATATTACCAAAAACTGAAAATACTTTTCATCTTAATAGAAAAAGGAGGCAATAACATCCATGAAATGGGTACTGAAAAGCTGACCTACAAAAAATTTAGTTCAACAAAGCACAAACTAGTCCCTGCCAGCCACTCTTATCAGAGGCTATTCTTAAAACAAGTGAAACAAAGGGCTTGGCCAAATGAATCGGAACATGTCTACTGCATTGGATTTGGGATCGGCAGCCCTCCATTTACTTCCAAACGTGGTCATGAGATTGAAATCTATGTAGTACAGCAATACATAAGGTAATGCAAAGTGAGAAAGTTCCCTTGTTCCCACCCAGGAAGTCTCATACACCAAATTGACCTGTTAGCTTGGTTGTGACCATAAAAATTAGCTTATCTTTTATTTTGGAGCTCCTTGTAAGCCTAATTGATTGAATTTAACTAGGAGATCCTACGTAGGTGCATCATACAACTATAATTAGAAAATGATAAAAGAAAATTTGCACTATGGATTGAAGGGTATCCATTCCACTAAATTTTCCCGGGACTCAAATCCAGCCTTATCCCTTCTTAGTATCCTTCGTACCCCCAATACCAAAGGATGCTAAAAGTTTCCAAATGATACCACATTCCATGTAATACGTGTTGTAGCTGGTTAAGTTCCTTCCTATCAAAAGGGGTTTCTCATTTATTGAAAAAAAGGGAAATTGCACTTGCCCAGTGGGGAAGCCCTCCCAGCGTGCCAAAGTTGACAGAAGAAAACAGCTCCTTTCTGGTGGACAGCATTGACAATGGGCTTCCAGGCCTCCACTTGATCCTCTCTCCATATTCCAGCAGTATTGGGCAACCTATTAACACACTTTTATACATTGTCATCAATCATTCTGATCTGGATTCATATGATATGCTTACAGTAATGAATTATGTTACCCTCGGGCAGTGTTTGAAATGCAAGTGGCTTCTGCAATGAGGAAGCCTCCTGGACTGGCTCTTTGGCTGTAGTAAACAACTGCAAGCGGTTGGGGCATGCAATTGAATGATCTCATTCTTGTTAAAGGTGCTAAAACTACTCTGCACAGGCCATCAAGTGCCAAGGTACTGAGATACAGAAATTAATCTGAGAGAAGGAAAAGAACAGAAGTGAAACATGCATACCTGTGAGACAAACTGAAGGGGCCTAGTTGATATGGTGTTATCAATGGGATAGGATTAAAATTTTCTTCCCTGAGTTGATTTTGTTCAAAATTAATGGCTCCTCCTGCAGCTTCTTCTCCCATGTTCATTACAGTTTCGTCTCCTTTCTTACATAAGTTAGTATATAAATGGATAACTATAATGGTCCTGGTCCAAACCATGTATTACATTTTTACATAGTTATTTAAAGAAAAAGTAAACATTATTCTTTTTAATGAATCTTCTTAGTAAGATTTTCTTGTATAAAGTGGGCTGGTTCATAGAAGAGTGTATTCAATGCATAATGTTGTACAACTAATAATTTAATTATTATGAGGAACCATTCAGGAACCCTATTAAGCATGGGAGGACCCCACTGGACGACATGTGACTTTTGATTTTAGCTAATGATGGTAGTTGGTGGTTCTGATATCATATCATTATCATTTACAGATGAGTGAAAAGGTTATGTCAAATGAAGTAACTTGTAAGGTTGCTTAGAATTTTATTTTCTTGACATTTTCTTTTTTTTAAAGCAATTTGGAAAGGAGATATTAATTATGATTGAGAAATACCAACTACATTAAAGTTTTTATTTAGGATTATGAAGTCACAAAGGAGGAGAGGGGAAGGCCCATTTAGGATTATGAAGTCATAAAGGAGGAGAGGGGAAGGCTCATTAAGTAAACATATTCATCCACAACCATTATGTTAGACGGAGGGCCACATTATCGTGGCATCACACCATGGACCTAAGGAGCATAGTGTATAGTCACTTTTATAAACAAGGGCTATAACTACACATTAGTTGGTCCTTGTGTAAGTGTAAATTTTCAATCTTATTTTCCTTCTAATATAATTTATATGTAATGATTGTGACTATACATTACAATCATTAATTATGTTTTTTTAATGCATATTCAATGATGCTTATTGTTAGTCATAATGTTGATCAATTTTATAAATTATGACTATATATTTTAGAGTGAGACCATGTGTTAGTTGTTGCAACATAGTGTAGAATGAGTTTATATGTTGGGAATTGCAATATAAAAATTTAATGTTAATTCTAAAACTTAATTATAAATAATACAAAATTTAACAAGTTTTACTAGAAAAAGTAAAGTATCCTTTCGAGAAAGTGAACTTTGAATCAAAACTAAACATTGAAGAGATTAATCCAAAGTGGATGTCCTTGAGAATACCATTATCACTCATTCATCACTCATCTAAGCCATGAAATAGAGTAACCATCATCATCAATTGCCATAAAAAGTCCAATGCCAAATATGATCAATAATATATGAGATTACTTAGGGATAGAGGCACATACTTGATGATTCCATTGGAATGTAGGGTATTGCCCCCAAAAACTCTTTTTGCCAACGTAGTCAATATAAATCATTTATACTAGAAAGTTGGCTAAAAGATGAGACATATTGATGCGAATAGAGTTAAAGTGTCCATTGCGACCTAGGCTTACTCCCTCAAATAATGGACAAAAATACATCATTGTAATTAGACTTGAAAACAACACTCACATTTTATTTCATTCATTCGAATATTATAAAGCATGACACACACATTACATTTGACTTCTTAATTGAAATACAATAATGCAAATGGAAACTAAGAGTGCCTAAAAAGAAAATGATACACTATTGGTTCCTTTCTTGGAACATAAACAAACTCTCCCCACAAGCCCCTAGTAAATGATTATCTCTCACACTTGCTGTCATCAGTGAACTTCACTTCCAACTGATTCTCTTCAACACTTTTAAAAACTAATTTGAATCCCCTCTAACTTCCTTTGATAGTTGGAGTCTCTCTTCAAACTCCCAAGTATCTTGGAAATGCTCAACGATTGAGAATTCATCATTTTGGTTAGTTGCTTTCTTTTCATATTTGATGCAAGTGAAACCACCGATTAATGTATAGTGATGGTTGTGTAATTGCCCCTTAATGCAGAAGACACTTTCAAAACTGTTTTTTTAGCTTACAACCTTATCGTGGTGGTTTCATCATTGTCTAATTCTTGTGAGGTTCCATCTTGATGCCTTCATGAGAGACAATGTGACCCATTTATTCCACCTCCTTGACGCCAAAAGTGCACTTGGAAGGCTTGGCATAATGTTGACATTGTTCTAAAGTCTCCAAAATCTTATTCACATGATGTAGGTGTTCCTCCCATGTTCTCATGTAGATTAAGATATCATCGAAGAACACTAAGACAAACTTCCATATAAATGGGTTTAAAACGTAGTTCATGAAGCTTTGAAACATAAAACATTCATTTGTGAGGCCAAAAAGGCATCACTGTAAATTCATAGTGGCCCTCATGTGTTCATAATGTTGTCATATGAATTTCTTTGTCTTTGTTTTTTATTTAATGATACTTGGAAGAAAATTTAGTTTTATAAAATAAACAACACTATGTACCTCATCTAATAAATCATCAATTATCAGAATAGGAAACATATCTTTGATAATGTACTTATTGAGTTCTCTGCAGTCTAAACACATTCATCAGGTTTCATCTCTTTTACACACCAACACCACTATAGAGGAATAAGCATTCAAACTATGACGAATAATACCTAATTCCAACATCTATTGTATCATCTTCTCAATCTCACTCTTTTGCACATATAATTACCTGTAAGGTCTGATGTTTTGGGTTATTTCTCCCTCGCACCATGATCTCTTTTAGGAGGTAATCCTTTCAATATATCTCTAAAAACTACTGAGTGCCCTTTTACAATTGCAAGTAAATCTAGCAGTGTAGGCACCTTTGACTATTGTGATTTAATGAATAAAATTGTCCCACAAACCCATCTTCATCCTTGTCAAGCATCTTTTTCATTTGATGAGAAATCATCAACTATGGAGACTTTTCATGCAATCCACACAGTTAGAATTTCCTACCCTCTGAATGAAAACATATGAACAACTCTTGGAAGTTCATCTCAATCGTTCCCAAGGTAGTGAGCCATTGGACTCCTAACACAATGTTTGCTCCATCCATGGAAATGGAAAACATATAGAAATCTAGTAGGTAGTCTCCCATGGTGGGTTTGATACTACAATTTTTTTTGAACAACTGATTGTACCCCCATCCACAATCATGACTTGAATTTATAGAATTGGATAAACAAAACAGTTCAAGTACACAACCAACTTATTGTTGATGAAGTTGTGAGTACTTCCCTTGTCAAATAACATTTTCACCTTCTATTATTTCGAGAAACCCACAACCTTGAGGGTTTGTGAGGTGCTAATACCTAAAAGTGCATGTCAAGAGATGGTTGGCTAGGGATCTTTTGAATCCTCTTCTAAGTCATCAACAACCTTGAATGCTACTTCTTCATCATCTTATTTTTCATTAGCACCCTCAATGTAGAACAACTTCTTTTTGGCACATTTATGTCCTCTAATGTATTTATTATCAAAATTAAAACATAACCCCTTTCCATTTTTTTCTTCAATTTGTTGAGGTGTCGGCTTAGTAGGTTGGAGGAATGATGGTGTTGAAGTGCTAAGATCTCTGATGCTAGTGAATGTTGGTTACTTGTTGGCCAAGAATTTTTACTCTAACCTATGCACCATGATAGTAGAATCATACACATCAAGCAAATTAAACATGTGTACCTCATGTTGAATGTGGTCCTTGAGACTGCGAAGAAATAGATCGTTCAAGTTCTCATTTGTTTTCATCTGCACTTGCAAGGATAGGTTTTGGAGTTGATGAATATAATATTTGATTGACCATGTTTGTCACAACTTTGCCAACTTGTTGAATTAATCATCCATCACACTACTACTATATTGCATCTCAACTCCTTAAAAATTGACCAAGTGACACTAAGAGCCTTCTTCTTTTGAGAACATAGGCATCGATACTAGATGAATTGTTCAAGTTCCAGATATAATGATGCCATGGTAACATTTTGCCCACATGGGATCTTATGTGCATAAAAAAAAAATCCATTTGGTTGATCTAGTTGAGTGGATCCTTTCCATCAAACTTACGCATGTCCACCTTCAATAGCAAGTTACTAGGCCTAGAATTAGCGCTACCCACATGATGAGTATGCACAACATTTGGATCAAAATTGGGTTGTGCCTTAGACCCAACTTGATTTAGTGGTGAGACTAATATATTGATGGAAGTCGAGTGTAGCCAATTACATACTGATGCTAGTCATATCTCCTCACTTATTATCCATATCTCATTTCATTTCATTGCACATATTATCCATGTCTCTTTTCATTTCAAAGTGTATGTTGTGCATACTATCATCTATATTATACACTTTATCATCTAGTGAAGAAAAATTCATATCATAAACACCACATGACCCAAAAGTGGACTCTATCTCCTCTTTGTCAGGAGTTTTCCCTAGTGTGTATAAATTCTTTGCCCATCCTCTAGTTTATGAACTTGTCATGTTGAGGCTTGACAATACATAATTTGATTTAACCAAACTTATGACCAACTACTTTCAAACTTAGGTCGACCTGAAATCAAAAACTTGAAATAACATACCCCTTAATATATTTTTGTGAGCTTTTCTAAAATGTAAAGAAATTAGAATAATTCTAAAATTGCACCTTGTGGAATGAATTTATGAAAAACCCTAAAGTTACAATAACTCACTCAAAAACAATCACAAAAAAATGAATAGTGGATTGTACCTTCCTTGAATAAATCTACAACTTTAGTAAAAAAATAGTAGAAAATTTCACAATGGTTTTCAAGATATAGATAGATAAAAAATTAGGGTTTCGACCACACTTTTGTCCACATTGAAGCTCTCATACCACTTGTAATGAAATTACTCTACCATGAAAGTACACTCACAACAAGAGATAATAATATGATTGAAATAGGAGAAGAATAACGAAGTATGTGACTAAGCTAGATTGAGGGGGAAACCTCCACAAACTTACAGTAAGAATAGAATTCACAATATGATTATCAA
Source organism: Torreya grandis (assembly GCA_037957365.1). NCBI lineage: Eukaryota > Viridiplantae > Streptophyta > Pinopsida > Cupressales > Taxaceae > Torreya > Torreya grandis. The sequence continues at coordinate 3,854,843 of JARHVA010000531.1, forward strand.
TTACTACCTACCTCTATATATACCCTACTTATGTTATTTAGACTCTCTCGGCCAATCATACTACCAATATGAAGCTATAAAAATGATCATATGACTTAATTAAAGGTTATGCTAGCCACAAATTGGCCATGCATATCCCAATACAGGGTATAGGTGAAGGACGTAGCAATTGCTTTCATTGTCCTTCAAGGCAATCTTCTTCTCTCTAATCTTAAGCCTCAAGAATTGAATCTTCCTCAACCACTCTACTTGCATTCTTAGAGGCAATATTTTCTTCATGAACATGGGTACCCAACTCTATACGTTTTTCCTACCTTTCTCTTTTCGCCTCTCATGGAGATCTCTCCAACACATAGTTGCACCACCACATAATCTTGTGCTTGCAGACTCTACCCTCTTGGGGTATTCAATATTCTTCTCTTCAAAACAATACTTTAACGCTATTATCCATCTCATTATCTCTTTGGGGCTCTCTTTACTTAAAAACAAAAGGATTTTACTAGTCGGCTTACCTTTTTATTTCACCATGGCCTCTATTGGTCTCTTTTGTTTTCTAGGCTCTTCTCTTCTTGGCTTCATGGTGATCCTTGTATAGCTTTAGTATGGTTTTGTGCACTTCTCACATGGAATTTGAGTCTCCTACATGCCAAGTACCTCACATCTCACATGCAAGATTATGGTATGTTCCCAAGTTTATGTAACGCCTTATTCTTTATCATGCAAAAATGTGATGTGGTACATGCACATCTAAACTCCAAGTGTAACACATCCACTTTAGGCACATGTACATCAATTTCCTTGTTTTGAGATGTCTCCATGAATTTTTGTAGTACCACGTAGTGTGTTGTACAAGTATCTATGGTGTCGCTAGGAACATACAGACTAAACATCCCCATGTCAGGTTTCTCCTACCATGTGGCTTGCCAACTACCATCCTCCATATATGCTATAAGTGAGGGAATATTTCAGTTGAATTGCACAACTAGAAGTCCAACAATGCATCTGCAAGAAGTTCAACCATCACTCAGCAAGATGAGTCATCACTTTTGTAGCCATTGTTAGTTGTAACCATTTCGTGTAATGATGTATAGATTGTAACTGACTAGCCCATAAGGGATCAAAGTTGAGAGAATACACACAAACGAGACAGAAGTTTGTTAGCATGCTTAGTCTATCCAGTATTCACACCCATTTTTAATTCTTCGTTCTTTCATTTTAGATAAATTAATAAGGAAGCATTTGTCGTCTGATCACAAGAACTAAAATTCTTAGTCTTATTAAATATTGTACACATTTGTACTTTAACCTATTATGCATATTGAATAAAAGTTTCAATATTTTGCACAACAGACTTTGGAATGCAATTGTTTGTTTTCTTTTTTGTTGTTTACACCACTTTACGTACACTTTATAATCCACAACTTGCTACCAAGCGTGACATTGCCCAACCACACCCCAACCTAGGCCCCATGGTGCAGATCATGTCAGAGCTCTCATATACCTATAAACACGTGAGCATAATGTGAAAAGGGAATACAATCAGTTTTGTCTCAAAGTATCCTAAAAAATGCCATAGCAAGAGAGATGGTTGATGGCCATAAATTCTCTGAATCATCCATAGACATCTATAAGCTCATTTAGGATGCTATTGAAGAATAATGCACCAAAATTTGGCCAATTTGTTGGACTCATGATACAATTTGGGACATAAGCCTCTCCTTTCACGCATCCTACACATACATTTTCCAACAAAAAAACCCCTTCAATGTACAAGTCAACCTTGACATCCCAATGTTCAAAGGCAAAAATCAGCACCACAACATTGGATGTTTGGATTTGGAAACCTGAGGTAAAAAATTTAGTCAATCATTTTAATGGTGTTGAGAATATCACTTTCCTCATGTTGAAGATGTCCATTTCAGTGTCCTTATAGTGGGAAATCTTCAACGTGCAACATAAACAAGATTGCGAGCCCGTTCAATCTTGGAATTATTTTATTGATGCCTTGAATGATGAATATTATCCCCTCAAACATTATGATGATAAATATACCAAGTTATACTAATTTCACTAATGTAAGGAACAATTAGTCGAAGAATACACCAATGAGTTCCATGACTATACTACACATCTATGTGAGAACTTGACAAGAAACATAAGGTGTTTAAGTACATCAACAACTCTCACCTTATATAAATGTAAAGATGGATTTATTGACTTATGATACAATGGGGCAAGCATTCCACAACACTGCGAAGATTGAAGCAAAAGTTCTCATCTTCATCCATTGGTGTGTGCAAGATTCAACCCATGCACATCGCACCATCCAACCATGCCACGCATAAGCAAAGCCTGTTCCTTAAGGGTGAATAGCCTAAGAAGGTGACACAAAAACATAAAACTTCAATGTCTTTTTCACCAAACAAAGGCAAGGATAACCAAGACGAGAAATTGTGCCATCGACATTGCACAAGCTCACTCAACAATTCTGAATGTCATGCATAACTTTCCTTGATTATGCATTCCTCTACATCAAGTCCCATGTAAATGAATGCCACTAATCTAGATGCCACTTATTTTAGTGCTAATGCCACTGCCATAAACACCTCTAAGAAATGAGTGCATCTCTTCCCCACACTTTTTGGGTGAAGGGTCAACCTCTCCATGTCATCATGACAATGGGACCCAGAAGAACATCAATATAGAAGGCACAACTTAGCGTCTAGGTCGTGCCATTGAATCACACCCTAAACCATACTCTTTGGGTTAGTTTCAACAGGGGAAAGATATATAGGTCTAGTGGCAATGCACTTTCTAGTAAAAAATCAAGCCCGTGGAGGAAAAAGTCATTTGTGAAGTCGTGCCACTTGAGGTTTATGACATTTTGCTTGGGAGGTCATATTTTATAACTGTGATGCTACTCTTAGAATAATTAAATTATTTAAATAATCCTAGTCTAAAATAATGTAACTGAAGTTGCTCTCTTAATACAACACTCATGTTAATTAGAATATATTTTGTTAATGATGCCTAACTATCTTAAGCATCTTAATCATACAATAGATGATCATAAATTTGATCATATTTATCATCCATCTCAGTTGGTATAATAATCACCTATCAAATATGTATAATCTATGAAATGTCGAGGCCTAGAAATTGATAGTTTTTTTTGTACGTGCTAAAACAATATATGTTTAGTTTTAAAAATAATTTTTAATTATATATTTAGATTCCTCTCAAAAAATTATACGATTTCGAAAAAATGCACATCATTTCGAGGTCCTATGCAAAAGTTATGACCGTTTTAAGTTGGCATACTTAAGTTCCAAGATCTCTCTGAAGCTTCAAACTGTTGGACTCCGGAGCTTGGACTGTTGAACTCTAGAGCCAGGGGAGACCACAGGTATTTGAAGTATTGTTTTGGCATTTTAGTTGCTTAGTGGTTCGTTTCAGGTGTTGGGTGAATTCCAAACATATGAGAGCTTTAATACAGGTCTTAGAAGGCAAATGGCAAGAGATGGGTGTACATGAAGATGAAAGGATGTGGGGTGTATTAATTCAGTTTCCAATTCTTGGACTTCTTGAATGCATCCAAGATTTATTATTGTGTTTAAATATGAATCTATAGAGTTCATTCACAAAGGAGAATAGAGGAAACATAACAATAAGTGCAATGGGATGTAGTTTACTTGGATTCACATTGTGTATGGGTAGGTTTGAGTCCTTGTTATTCTTTCCTCATTATTGCTTAGCTATAGGTGATAGAGTGACTACTACACAGCTGGAAAATGTTGAGTTCAGTGTTTTTTTTTTCAAATCTTTTAAAAAATATTGCAAAGATCTTTATGAGTGTATGAGATTATTTTCCTTGTAAGTCTGAGAGGCAGAAAAACTTATAAACTATAGAACATAGTGGAGATGAGGAAACATGGCTTCATTCTTGATGGAGTTTTCTCACATTGAGTTTTTCCAAGGTATGCCTTGTGTTATCTCTCTCTGTGGTTATTGTGTTTGTTTCCTTTGCTTGCATATTTACATTCCTTGCAATTAGACTAATACACAAACATTTAAGAGAGCTCAAGATTTAGCCCTATGATTAAATAACTTCATATTTGGGATTGCACCTCTATGCAAACATATTAATGGTAGTCATGTATGGAGTAGTAGTATGTTTAGAGTGTTGAGTTATTTTCTTATATGCTATATATGATAGTCTTAAGAGCTGGTATACATATTAAAACATTTTAGGTGTTTTCTATGGCATAAATTTAAGGGAAACACCTTAGCTTGAAAGGGCCCGTGTTGGTGGAACTTAGTGTGGAATATCTATCTAGCTTACGAATCATATTGGTATCAGAGGAGGTTATCTTTTTTGTTGTAGAAGGTTTGCTAACATATTTTCGTAGATGTTAATTTTATTTGCGTTCTATTTTGATGGTTGTTGCGGTGACCATTGTGTAGATGTTTCTCATTATCTAGATAACAAGTGCTAGTGGACATATTGTTTTGGTTCATTGAATACAAGGCGGGTTAAAATTCCACTACTATTATTTCTGATGAAAGACGTTTTGGGCTTATATTATATGACGGTATTTAGAAAAAGTCTTTTATGGACCAACAATCTAAGGGACATGAAAAACGTTGAACATTTAGTTTGACAGAAATTACTCTTCCAAATAAAGAATGGTTAAGAGAGTTGCAAAGTGTAGAGTAAGACATGTTCCATGTGGATTTGAGCATAGTTTCCTTGTGACAACAGAGTACGACTTCACTTGAGCAAAGAAAAGACTCTAAACATAACACTATGAAGCTTGAAGAAGAATATTTTTACTTGAAAAACTGATGTTTTATTAGCCTTCCATGTGGAACAAAGGTCTATTCTACCTTTAATTGTATATCCTTGATCCTATTGACCAAGAGGATTCAGTTAATGTTTTTGCTGCAGATGAAGGAAAGAACATCAAAAAGGGGTGAAAAAGAATATCCAAATGACATTCGAAAAAGTGGGGTAAGAAGTCCTCACCACTTGAGTTTCTGAAATTGTAGAATTGAAAGCCTTTAAATTGGAGAGTTGTATATATTGGAACTAAAAAGGGTATTGTCCAAGAACTGATCAAATTGGAATCTGAAGATGGTACCATCCAAAAGATGGTTAAATTGAAACATAAAATGGGTATTGTTTAAGAGGATGATAAGATGGGTTTCTTACTTGGATGATATAAGATAAATTGTCATATGTTTTTATAGCTTTTGTGGGAATCAAAAGCCTTAAATTTTAGGCTGTGATCATAAATTTGATCATGTTTATCATCCATCTCAATTGGTATAATAATTAACTGTCAAATATGTGTAATTTGTGAAATGTTGAGACCTAAAAATTACTAGTTTCTATTGTACAAATTAAAACATCATATGTTTGTTTTCAAAAGTAATTTTAAATTACATGTTTGGTTTCCTCTTGAAAAAGTAGACAATTTAAAAAAAAAAATGACATATTAGTTTGAGGTCGTATGCAAAAATTATGATCATTTTAAGTTTTCATAATTAATCTCTAGGATCTCTCTGAAGCTTCAGACTATTGGACTCTGAGCTTGGACTGTTGAACTCCAAAGCCAACCAAGACCATGGGAATTTTAAGAATTTTTTGGTGTTTTAGCTGCTTAGTGGTTTGTTTTAGGTGCTAGGTGGATTCCAAGCATATGAGAGCTTATATACAGGGCTTAGAAGATAGATGACAAGAGATGGATGCACATAAAGATGAAAGGACATGAGGTGTATTACTTCAGTTTCTAACTCTTGGACTTCTTGAATGTGGCAAAGATGTATTCTTGAGTATAAATATGAACCTATAGAGTTCATTCACAAAGGAAATCAGAGGAAAGACAAAAAGTGCCATTGCAATGACATGTAATTTACTTGGATTCACATTATATATGGACAGGTTTGAGTCTTTGTTATTATTTCCTCATTGTTGCTTAGGTGTGGGTGATAGAGTGAATAACACAACTTGAAAAATTTGAGTTCAATAGTTTTATTTCAAATCTTCCAAAGAATATTTCAATTATCATTATGAGTGTATGGGGTTATTTTCCTTGTAAGTTCAAGAGACAGAAAAACTAGTAAACTACATAACACAGTGGAGATGAGGAAGCATGGCTTCAATCTTGTTGGAGTTTTTTCACATTGAGTTTCTCCAGGGTATGTCTTATGTTATCTCTCTTTGTGGTTATTGTGTTTGTTTTCTTTGCTTGCATATTTACATTCCTTGCAATTAGGCTAATACACAAACATTTAAGAGAGCTCAAGATCTACCCTTATGATTAAAGAACTTCATATTTAGCATTGCACCTCTATACAAACATGTTAATTGCAGTGATGTATGGAGTAATAACATGTTTAGTGTGTCGAGTTATTATTTTATATGTTGTTTATGATAGTCTTAAGAGCTGGAATACATATTAAAACCACATTGTAAGTGTTTTCTATAGCATAGAACTTGAAGGAAACACCTTGGCTTGAAAGGGTGTGGGTGAAACTTAGTGTGGAATATCCACCTAGTTTATAGATCAATAGAAGATAGGTCGATGGGTAGAATATTTGTATGAGACGGACCCCCTAAAATTTAGGGGCTGATATTAGTTTTTATAATTATAAAAATAATGGCTTTCACCATTATTTTTTGATTTGATGAAATAAGATGATGATTTGCTTATGACCAGATTTGGTATAAGAGAAAGAAACTCTATGAGCAAGAGATTGGGATTGAGAGAGAGAGAATATAGGGGAAGCTTCAAGAGCTCTAAATTTCCAATCTTTAGCAAGCTTCAAGCAACAAGGATTAATTTTTATTTTCTTTGTTTTCCTTCATGAAACTTCATAACTTTACTACAAGAAGCATATAATCTCTTTCTAGCCATAAAAGATTGCTCAACATCATCTAAATTAGTGTTGTAAGATAAAGGTGAGAAGTTGCTAGAGGAAGGTTTGAGTGAAACACCATTCTGATAAAATAGTAGAAAGAAAAAGCAAGAAAACCAACAGAGAGCTTTTGGCCATCCATATGCCATCCTTCCAATGTCATATATTTGAAAATATGCATTAAAATGCCCAGCCACTGAGAATTGCAACCAACAATTGTGTTCCAAGGAGAGAGTGAGCTTGGAGGAGCACCTTGCATAGCTTCACTTAGGTTCATTTTAGGTTCATTCTAATTGGCCAACAAACATTTAGTCATTTTAAGCCAAATTTTTAATTTTCATTAAATTTTAGGATTGATATTCTATTTAATTAAAAAAATCCAAAGAAAACTTTATTAAATTAAAGCTTTAAATTTTTTAAAATTGTTGCCCCCAAACAACCCTGAACAAAATTTATTACCTAGCAAACAAACGGTAAATCCCTAGAGGCTGAAAATTTATTTATAGGTTCATAAAATTGTTCTAAAATATCTCTCCATAGGATCTGTATGAAGCCATTATCTATTTTTAATTTTAATTATTTTTTGTATTCGTGTTTAATATTCTTATTAATGCGATATTTAGAACTCCGAAAGGAATTGTTTCCTGAATTTTTGTGAGCATACCTTAAATTTTAGTATTAAAAAAATCATTAAATGAATTTTGTATAGCTCCTATAGTGCTCCAAATTTATTATTTTTCAAAACTAGGTATTTTGGGTCTATATAGTACCCGAAAACAACAATCAATTGGATAACTTGAAAACCAGGAGGGTTAGGCCATAACAATTTGTTCACTTGTGTGAAATAGCATATCAAAACACCTTATCAAATGGTTTTGTTCCATACTACATAAATTTCCATATTTAACTAATTTTCATGATTTTTTTAAGGCATAAAACAAGCCTATACCGGATCAAGAAACTTAAAAATATAACAAAAACTATGCATACCCAAAACCTAAAAATTTGTTTGAAAATATAAAATAAGGGCTTAAACACAATTTCAAATTCATTTTTATTCACTAAGTATTAAATTCATGGATTCAATTATTTTTACATTTGTTTCGTGTTTTTAATAAGACATTCCTTAGGTTTCAACTGTGTTCCAATAGTTGTAAGCTATCACTTTGAGCTACGCAATAATCAATTTTACCCTATCCATGATGTGCAGGGTACTTCCTCAATACTTAAGCCATTATACAAAATTTGTATATATATTTTAGCTTTCGCATACTTCACAGTATATAGGAAGTGTCTAGTTTTTTCTATTTGTCACTAGGAAGCCTTTCAACCATTTGATTATGGGTTGCATCATCAAGTGGTTAGCTCCAAGAAGTTACTTTCTACATACCTCAAAGATAGGATTATGTGGATACAGGATGATGGAAACTTTCATAGTCAGTTCTCTTCGGGTGTGTTTACTATTTATGACTACAAATAAATATATCATAGGACCTATAGATCAAACACACCTCAACGTAATATTTAAAAAAAAAAGATCATTTCATTAACAATAAAATTTAGACACAATGGTAAAAAATGGTCCAAGATTTATTCTATTTGATGCACAATTTATTCATGGTGATAATTATGCTGCGTGAAAAACCAAGGTGAAGACTCACATGTAATTTCAAGATCTTTAGCCGATTGTTAATGACATATTCGATTGACATGCCTTAGACACTAATCAACAATGGAAGTTTAACAAAGCGGACTAGAAGGCAAAGTTGATTATTATGTTCAGGGTATTAGGTGAGGTTTAACCTCGTATTTGAGATGCTACTACAACAAAAAAATGGTTGGTACAAACTCAGTATGTTTATGAGGCTAAGAACCAAAATACCATCCTCCATCTTCAAATCTAATTTCATTGTCTAAAGTTGAAGACAAGTGAGAAAGTTGAAGGCTTTATTCGTTGAGTTGCAACATTTGTAGGCCTCGCTCCTAGCATTGGGTGAGAAAGTGTTAGATAACTCCTTGGTACCCATTGTCCTGTGAACATTGCCCCACACCTACAAGATCTTTGTGACTTCTTTAAGGATATCATAGATGAAACCAACTCTCAAAAGTTGGTAAATATGTTGCAGTAGGAAGAATTCATGCACACAACAAAATAAGATGAAGAAGACCATGCACTTGCATCACATCGGGAAAGGAAAAGGCACTTGAATCCTTCAAAACAATCCTCCAAGTAGAGCAATCAACACAACCAAAATGGAAACAAGCCTCATTCTCAAAAGATCTATATATTCTGTGGAAATATAAACCATGAACTGGAAAATTACTAGTACAATGCATTTACATAAGGCTTATTTAGCAACACGAATTCCACCCCCACCAATCTCTACAAGGACAAAAATAGAAGCCACAATTCATACATAACTAGAAGAATAAACTTTCCCCACAGCGACATGGAAACATTGCTAAAACAATGATCCTTCATATGAGGATTATATCTTTGCTACTCAAACAAATGAGGATATATTTTCTCCAAATGCAATCTAGTACGTATATTTCAGTGCCACAAGGCACATGACCTGACGAAAGGATTCGTTCACTACCTTGAACCATTCAAAATGTTGTGGCAATCTATTTCTTGATGATGATTCATTGTATAATGTCCAAGATTGTAGTTATATTTCTTTATCTCTTAGAAATCATGCATGTAAAATAACAAAAGTCTTATATGTTCCAAGACTAACAAAGAAATATTAGTGATGTTGTCTACAACAACAATCAAGCTCTTGTTGTAAAGGATATAGACTTAGTAAATATGCAATACAAAAGATATGAACGCTTGAGTTTCAGATAACTAGTGAAAAAATGAATGATAAGATCTAACATTGAAAACATAAATGAATTAATGCACAATTGATAAGATATTACCTCAAAGCAACCCGCACTAAATAATGTGAGACACAAAATGATAAGTGGGGAAACCAAATCAACAAAGGAAAAATCCACGTGTATTAAGATGGAAGGCTTACGATAATATTCTCCAAATTACAATCTTCATGAAGAGAAGAGAATAAATAAGAGAATATAAAATAAGAATGAGCCTCAAGCCATAAACAAGTGTTCTGAGAGTGATGTGAAAGAAGAGAGCTCTTTGAATAGAGCTAGTGAGTTTAAATGAGTTACAAAGAATCTTCATCATAACCTTGGCTAACCTTGTTAGTGTGTGCCTAGTGTTATTAATCATCATAAGGTGAGAAGAAAGTGTGTGACAAGTGTAGAAGGAGTTATATGTGACATGAACCTCTAATATTCTCTTCAAAAAGATCAAAAGAGGTGTGACACTTCATAAATCTGAATTATATATCAGATAATCAGATATACACAACTATGATATATTTAATATATCCAAATAAATTATAATCTCAAACACTCCCCCTTATGTTTTATTTTGTGGTTACAAAAGAGGAGAAAACCTTAAACAAAGAAGAGAGGTGACATCACATAAAACTCCCCCTTGATGACAACTTCCTACAAGAAGAATTACAATGATTTAAGAAAATAAAGAAGAAGAGTATAGATGTCACCAAAGAAGCATGAAAAATAGAAGGTGAAATCATCAACAATCTTGTACGGATCCTCTTAAAAAAAGATGGTCAATTTGCATTAGAACAAAGATTAAAAAAAAGATGTTGAAAATAATCCACTGTAACCTACAAAACATAAAAGCTAACACCAATCTTCAGGGTAAGTAAACAATCATGCTATAAAATATGATCTACATATATTTAATGTAATAAATAGATCTAATAAGAGAAAAAAATATTTTCTATAACAATGTTGCATCTTACACGATCAAAAAGAAGTTAGTCAATAAAGAAACTATATGCAATCCTATCTTCAAAAGATTTAAGAATCACCATTGTGGTTAGAAGGTTAAAAAGATTATGCAACAAGTGTTCTTTGTTAACTCCAACAAAGACACATTTTCTTGACAACTTATAAGAAAAAATAGGCACAAAACCAAGAAACAGTCGAAATTTTAAAGCTTATCAAAAGTGAGACCAAAAAAATATGTTTCTCCTTTCATGGAAGATATCATGTGTGAGTAAATTGAATAATTATCAAAAGAAGACATCATTTTCCAATTAAGATCCTATAACTTTAGGGATCCAAATTTGTTTAACCTTAGAAAGAGCGGGTTTATTGTTTTTTCAACAATGAAAAAGATCATGATTTATTTTATCGTAAGATTTATACGGCTGTAATTTTCAATATGTAGTAATATCATGCCCATGTTTATCACAATGCTCACAATTTTTAACATGTTTAACCAAATGATGAGCACAATAAACCTTATAGCCAAAAACACTTGGTGCAATGTTCTTTGATGAGGGGGATAATGCGAATGCACATTAACATTAGAAGCATTAAAACCAAACCTTGCAAAGTTTGAATTAGTATTAAATAAAAGGGGTTCAACAATGCCATGTTCATTCTTACCAAGTCCATTGATAATATAGCCCATTGATTGAATAATTTTCACACCAAAGTTAGAAAAATGAGTTTTCAAAAGAATACATTATTTAGGAAAAACACATTTCATATAATCTTCATAAACTTGAGCGTTTTCAAAAGACACAATTTTAATGGTAATAGTGTCAACTAAAGTTTGCATTTCATTTATTTTTTCATCATGCAAGTTTTAAAATAAAGAATGGTTTGATTTTGACATTCAAATTGACATTTAAGAGCTAAAATTTCATTATTTTTTCAAAAAATTATTGCTTAATTTAATTAATTAAAGGAATTTATTTGAAGAAGCCACATCTTATAAAAAATTAGTATTGAGCTAACTTAAAAAAATGATAAAAGCTTAATGATATAAGATATGTCTTAAATATTTTTCGTATAACTAATAACAATAAGACACTATAATATGGATAAATGTAGCAAATTAACATGAAATGTTAAAGAACGCCAAAAGATTATAACTCCATTTTGTTATAGCTTCAAAGGAGAAAAAGAAGCATTATAGAGTATCAAGATGTTACCATGAGAAACATTAAATAGCCAAACCAATACGTTATAAAAGAAGTGTTACGAATGGATTGGCAAAATAACATTATATACCAAGGCATTAAAAAACTTATACTAAGCTTTACATACCAATTACGAATCTTGATGAATTTAAAGGTTGGAGTTTTGGAAAAACAATGTATCACCACTCATGAAAAAGCATTAAGAAAAACAATAAAATGCCAATTGTCAAGGCTTTGGCAAAGCTTTTAAATAAAATAAACAATATAGAGGTTTCTATTAACAAGATGAAGGCACCACTATATACTTAAAATGTGTTAGATGAAGGAACACGCCTAAATTTTATATCAGGCTATACCTAAAAACTGCCACGTGAGTATTAAAAATGCCAAGTGTGATTAAACATTTGATCATGTTTATCATTCAATTTAGTTGGTAGACAATCAACTGTCAAATATGAATAATATGAAAATATGTTGAGACCTATAAAATGCTAGTTTTTATTGTATGGGATAAAAAGTCATATGTTTGGTATCAAAAGCAATTTTTAATTATATATTCATATTCCTCTCGAAAAACTAGACAAGTTAAAAAAAATCTGATTTCGAGTTTGTATGCAAATGTTATGGTTTTCGGAAGCTAAACAATCTTCTTTCTAGGCGATCTCGAGAGCTTGAATGGTGACCTCTGGAGTCAGACTATTGACCTATGGAGCCAGGGAATATGAAGTATTTTTTGACCTTTGATTTCACTTTGGTGGTTTGGTTGAGTTGTTGTTGAGTTATAACTCTCGGAAAGGACAAATACGGGGCTTGGTAAGGCAGAGAGAATCATGAAAGTTGCATGGTAAGATGAAATGACATGAAACATTTGGCTTCAATTTTTGACTCTTGAACTTCTTGGATGAGTCTAAGAGTTATTCTTGTGTATAAATATGAACCTATAGAGTTCATTCATAGAAGAGACAATCAAGAGAGATCAAAAAATATAGCAAGCGAAGTGAGATGTATAAAAATTGGATTCACATTGCATATGTTCAAGTTTGAGTCTTTGTTTTTTTTTTCTCATCGTTGTTTAGCTATAGGTGACTGTTTTGAAGCTGCGCAATCGAAAAATACTAAGTTTAGTAGTTTTTTCTTCCTTGAGAGATAAGTTTTACACCAAATATTGCAGAGATCATTACGAGTGTATGAGGTTATTTTTTTTGTAAGTCCAAGAAGGCAAAAACTTGTAAACTACAAAACATAGTGGAGATGAGGAAGCATGGCTTCACTCTTACTGGATTTTTCTCACATTGAGTTTCTCTAGGGTATGTCTTGTGTTATCTCTCTTTGTGGTTGATGTGTTGTTTCTTTTACTTGCATGTTTACATTCTGTGCAACTAGGCTAATACACAAACAATTAAGAGAGCTCAAGGCTCAACCCTAAATGTCAAATAACTTCACATTTAGTATTGCACCTCCATGCAAGCATCTTAATTTTATTCGTGTATGGATTGATAACATGTTCAGAGTGTGGAAGAATATATGCAATGCATGTAGCATAATCATATTGCATATGATGGGTTACATATTCTTTTGTATGTTATAGATGACAATCATAAAATTTGGAATACATCTTAAAACAAAATTTTATGTGTTTTTATGTGGCATAGAACTTGAGAGAAGCACCTTGACTTGAAAGGGTCTATGTTGCTAAAACTTAGAGTGGAATATCCACCTAATTTAAAGATCAAATTAATATTAGAGCAGGTTATCATTTTTGTTGTCAAAGGTTTGCTATCATATTTATGAAAATGTTAGTTTTGTTTGTGTTCTATTTTGGTGGTTGTTGTGATGACCATTGTGCAGATGTTTCCCATTGCTTGAATAACAATTGCTAGTGGAGATATTGTCTTGATTTGTTGTCAGCAAAGTGGATTCAAATTATCCGATTGTTGTTTTTGAGATGATGAAAGACATTGTGGGCTTTTGTGATGTAATGGTACTTACCCAAAGTATATGACGGACCAACCATCCAAGGGATATGAAAAATGATGAGCAATTAGCTTAAAAAAAAAACTCTTCCAAAGAAAGAATGGTTAAGAGAGTTGAAAAGTGCAGAACAAGGCATGTTTAATGTTTATTTGAGCATAGTTTCCTTGTGATAACAGGGTATGGTTGTAGTTGAGTGAAGAAATACTCCAAAGATAACACTATGAATTTTAAAAAGGAAATGTTTTGACTTGGATATACGTCTTATTTCTATTTGAAAACTAATATTTCTTTGAGCCTCCCATGTGGAACAAACAAGGTCTTTTATACCTTAGATTGTAGATCCTTGCTCCCATTGGCCAAGAGGAATGGGACAAAGATTTTACTGCAGATGAAGGTAAGAGCATCAAGAAGGGGAGATGAAGAAAATCCAAATGACATTCAAAGAAGTGGGGTAAAAAAATTCCTCACCACTTGAGTTTTTGAAATTGTAGGATTGAAAGCCTTCAAATTGGAGAGTTTATTATATTGAAACTTGAATAAAGTACTATCCAAAATATGATCAAATTGGACCCTGAACAAGATATTATCTGAAAGCTGACTATATTACAACTTGAAATGAGTATTGTCCAAGAGGATGATAAAATGAGTTTCTCAGTTGGGTGATAAAAGGTAAATTTTCATCTTATTTTTATAGCTTTTGTGGGACCCAAAAGCCTTTAAATTTTGGGCATGCGATCTAAAACTTGATCATGTTTATCATTCAACTCAGTTGATAGGAAAAATCAACCATCAAATATGAGTAATCTGCAAAAATGCCAAGACTTGGAAAATAATAGTTTTTTGTTGTATGGGATAAAACAACATATGTTTGGTTTCAAAAGTAAATTTTAATTATATATTTGGATTCTTCTCAAAAAATTAGACAAGTTAAAAAAATAGCATCTGATTTTGAATTCGTATGCAAAAGTTATGGCCTTTAGAACTTAAACGATCTTATTTCTAGGTGACTTCCGGAGCCAGACCGATGACCTTTGGAGCTAGATTGTTGACCTCCAAAGCTAGGAAATATGAAGCATTTTTTGATGTTTGACTTCACTTTGGTGGTTTGGTTGAATTTTGGTAGGTTATAAGGTTGGGAAAGGATAAATATAGGTCTTAGAAGATAGAAAGAATCATGAAAGATGGATGGGAAGATGAAAGGACATGAAACATTTGACTTCAGTTTCTGACTTTTGGACTTCTTGAATGAGTCTAAGAGATACTCTTGTGTATAAATATGAACCTATAGAGTTCATTCAGGGAATAAACAATCATGGGAGATTAGAAAACAACAACAAATGCAGTGAGATATATGAAAGTTGGAATCACGTTGCATATGTGCAAGTTTGAGACTTTGATCTTGTTTTCTCATTATTGTTTAGTTGTAGGTGAATATTTTGAAGACTACACAACTAAAAAAGACTGAGTTTAGTAATTTTTTCCTTCCTTGAGAGGCAAATATTCCATCAAATGTAGAGATCATTACGAGTGTATGAGGTTGTTTTCCTTGTAAAACCAAGAAGGCAAAAGCTTTTAAACTGCAAAACTAAGATGATGAAACATGGATTCACTCTTGCTAGAGTTTTTTCACATTGACTTTATTCATAGTATGTCTTGTGTTATCTCTATTTGTGCTTGATGTGTTGTTTCCTTTACTTGCATGTTTACATTCCTTGTAACTAGGCTAATACACAAACAATTAAGAGAGCTCAAGACTCAGCTCTAACGGTTGAAGAACTCAACATTTTGTATTGCACTTTTATGCAAGCATGTCAATTTTAGTCATGTATGGATTAATATCATGTTTAGAGTTTGGAGGAATATAGACAATGTATCTAGCATGATCAAATTACATGTGATGGGTTGCATATTCTTTTGTATGTTGTAGATGACAATCATAAAAGCCATAATACATCTTAAAACAACATTTTAGGTGTTTTTATATGGCATAAAATTTGAGAGAAACACCATGAATTGACAGGGTCCATGTTGGTGAAACTTAGAGTGGAATATCCACCTAATTTATGAATCAAAGTGTCTTATTCGCAAAAATATTGCTCGCTAGAAATGGAAAATGCCAATGCCACTCTACTACATATGATGCCAAAGACAAACCCTAATGGAAAGTGTTATAATAGAAAACAAATTGTTAGAGAGAACAAAATTATAAAATAATAATAGAATGAAAATAGTATTATAATGCATCAAAGAAAATAAATTGGTTAAGCTACTGAGGCATTATGCATTACTAAAAAAATGCACCCAGGTTGAACTGTACTCCAATAAAGTGAGAAAACAGAAGGTGTAACTTATTGGTTAAGACACATGTTATCAATTAGATTTTGCACACGTTTGTATTTGTAGCATTATGAGTAGCATGAGTTGCAATACATAGGAAATCTAATGGCACAATGGGATCACCTCCAAGTTATGGAACCTTGACAAATTGAGGTGAACCTCCAGATAATGTTGACTTCCTTTCACTGAGCTTAATGCAACTAGTATATGACTAGTTCACATCAAACTACTACCTTTTAGTGATCTTCCTCCTAACTAAGGTTTTGACTTGTGAAGAAAAGAGTTTTATGATGAGTTTTAAAAACTGAAAAATGGGGATTGCACCAAAGGGTTTATAGTGGAAATTAATGCTTGCTTTGTTTGAATGTAGTTGAATATTTAATATACTAAGTTTATTAAAGCACAATCTTGCACAAATATGAGATCAAAGGTAATATTGAATATTGATCAAATAAGGAACAAAGTTATTTATTTTTTATCTATAAGCTTTCCAAAGGGCAAAAACAATACCACAGATGAATCTTATGTCTGAAACAAGACTTAGAGCATTCACAAATTTAATAAATAGTCACACATACACAAAGGCAACACAATACAAAGACGACAAAACATCAGTCTATTAGCATTCTCTAGGTTATAACATGTAGATCAATTCTTCAAAGGTAGAATAATTTCTCTAACAAATAAAAAGATAGATGGGCTACGTAGGGAACCCATATTTATACAAAAATCACTCCCTTGAGAGAGAGGAAGTTAACAAAACCTTATGCTCAGTACCAGAGCAAGAAGTTTGGGAAACTTCATGCAAATGTCCTCATTTCTAAATTGAAATGGCATCCTTAGTGGAGCAGATGGAGGAAAAGGTATATACAATTACTGGGTGCTTCAACAGGTGTTGAAAGAAGAGAAAAATCTGTTAGTCTTTCAGTTGAACCATTTCTCCTTCAATTCAATTGAAGAAGTTTCTCCACAAAAATTGGGTGCTAAAATGAATTATGACTTGGTCAAAATTGAATTATTTTGGATATTTCAAGTTATAACTTGCAAAACCTTACTTGTAATTTGTAATTGAGACTTTTACAACTTTTAAGTCATTCAACTTGACAAAAGGGAAACTGCAAACTACAACATGAGTTTTTACAACTAAAACAATTCAAACTTTTCAAAAGGAAAAGTGCGAAATACAAGTTGCACTTTTTCAAATTAAAGCTTGACAAAAAGATAATTGAAAATTATAAATAGCTCTTCCTCAAATTAAAGTTAAGAACTATCAAAATGATAGTTGCAATTTGCAACTTGCAACTTTATAATGTATCTTACAGAATGAATTTACAACTAAATTGAAAAAAATCAATCCATAACTATGAATTTTGAAGATTCCTTATCCTTTTTTGCTTGTATCTTCTCGATATAAGTGTCAAAGCTGTTGAATATCTCTTGAAGGCACTCTTCATCAGGACCAAGTGTGTAAAGGTTGTTGATCTCACATTCCGCTATTACTTCAGATAGTTCTCTAGATGCAACTCTGTAGACTTGAGTATCTTTTCCCATTTTATCCAGTGTATTATGATAATTCATGAATCAGTGGATGGAGTTCAAGTTGAAAGTTGCATCAGGAGCTTATTCTTTCTTAACTACCCATTTGAATTTATCTTGGACCTCTTGAACAGGAAAAGGTTCATCTTGGTGATCTGCTACATCACATGACATTTTACTAAGTAAATATTCAATATAATAAATTGTATTTGTGGCCTTGTCACATGTGATCTTGGCCTTCTCAATACTCTCAGTGAGTATTCTGATTTTGAATTTAGCTTCCCTATCCAGCTCTTCATGATCTGCAAAATTATTTAATATCTTTTCTAACATGAGGGTATCAGTCTCAATCAGGGCAACAACTTGTAATTTTAGAAAATATAGGTTCAACCTTTCAATCTCTTCTTGGACTGTTGGAGAAGCTCTTTTTGCCTTCTGCTTATACTTATGCTTGTGAAAGATAATTGGCTCCACTCGCTGATCTATTTGAGTTCCATTACTAGAACCTTCTGTTGCTGCTACTATTGCCTCCACACCCTTATCTTTTACTTCTCTCAATCTATTTGTTACATTTAGGGTCTCTTTGGTTATTTTGACCCCCTTGCTCCTTAACTAGTTCAGTGTTTTGTTTATAACCTTGGTGGTCCTATCTAACAAGGAGAAAGATTCAAGTGTATACCACTTGACTAGAGGAAGAGATTGGAGATAGATTTAAATGTCATAATATACCATGTCTATTGGATTTTCCTCATCTTTCAAATCTTATGGAACTGGTTCCATATTATAGGTCTTGATTTGTTCCAGGGTCATTCTAGAATAATCTCTTAATCTAACCTTTTCTTCACCCTGCATAGCTTCCCAATAATCTTCATAAAAAGGAATGTGAAAATATGTGGCATCCACTATACTAGTAACATAACCGATCACATCATAGAAGGGCCTAACATCAAGAGCTCTCAAGGTCATTTGAGTCATCTCTACATTTGCACATTTGACCTTTTATAGGGAAGGGCGGATGTATCTCCCTATACTGATAGGGAAGTAAATACTTGTCTTATGCCTGCTTGATAAGAACTTGTGGGTTTCCATAAGCTGCCTCACAAGTTCCATTAAGGCCCATTTGCCACTTACATAATTAAGTAGGGTGTAAGGACAACCACTGAAACGATCGACTCTGATGTATGAATATGTTGGGCACTTAATGAAATATGACCCCTATTTTGCAATTTTTGTTGCTGTAGCATCATGAAATTTTCTCCTTCCTAGTTATTTTTCAGATATGATTAGGATATAGTAGACAAAAACATCATTGACCCTTATGAATTGTTGTTTGCTCACCTCTAAGGTGAGATCAAGTTAATAGTTAAAAACTTTGATGATTTGATCGGGCACTGTGTTTAATTCTGGGAATGCCCTCCCTTTTGCTAAGATATAGACAAGGTAGGAAGTCATATAAAACTTGCCTGTAGTGTGGACCTCCATCAATTGTTTGTGAATGGAGTCACTAATCAACTAGGTCTAATGAATATACTATTTGTTCTAATGGATTACCCAGATATATTGGTACATCCAACCCTGATAATTCTTTGCGTTTGGGTTCCCTATAACTTTGTGTAAGAGTATAATGATGTCTCCTACTTCATCTTTGAAGTCTATCCTAGCCAAGGTCTTAGGCATTCTTGTGGCTGTCGGTCTAGGGGTTTTTAACCACTATTTGTTTAAATCCCATAGACAACTGCATTATTATCCTGATATAAATTTTTGGAGGAATTAGGGGTTATATCTATGTAGATTTCATATTTTGGGATCAAGAACACAGTGTCAATGAAATCAGGATTAAGATTCAGAATCTTCTCTCCTTTATCGTTCACTACTTCCCTCTTCTTAGCATCATAGTTTTTAGCCATGATGAGCACAAGCTCAGGGATTTGTACTGAGAGTGGGAAGATTGTATCCTGGGCAAACCATTGTCGTAGATGCTTTGAATCCAATCATTCTTGAATTCTGCATTTACTCTATTCCAGAAGTCTGATAGGTTTATGTGACCTAGATTTATATCAGTGATCTCATTGGTGTTTGAATCCAGGCTGGATGGGACACTAGGTCCATTTGACTTGAACTTCATCTCCTTTCTAAACATATACATTGGGTAATTGGTTGCATAAAATGAACTACAAAGTTGGTTAGGATTTGGACTTATAATTATAGTCTATTTTTTTGCTATGAACTTGGCGGGGTTTTGTTATGCTTTTATAGTTAAAAATTCTAGCAGAGGTATAATGTGCAATTGTAATTGTAAAGTACAACCTAAATGTCCTGCAAGGTTTTGACTTGCAATTGTACTTGCAAAGTCTGATAACATATCTGGTAGAAAAATGGTTTGCAGAAGTAAGTTAGACTTCTGGGGGGAACTCAAAGTTATTAAAACAAGGGGAATCTCCGTTGGGGTTTTTATGTGTTTTTGCAACTAAAAACTCCATGATGTTTAATTTTGTAATAGCAGGAAGGATTTTCATTGGAATTTGCATAGGAGATCTTATAGGAATATTCTAGATTAACAGTGTTGATGCAAACCCTAGATTTCTTAGAAAGATCTAACAAAATCAATAATAGTATTGATAGATTTTAACATCA
Source organism: Torreya grandis (assembly GCA_037957365.1). NCBI lineage: Eukaryota > Viridiplantae > Streptophyta > Pinopsida > Cupressales > Taxaceae > Torreya > Torreya grandis. Next base: position 3,875,281 of record JARHVA010000531.1, read on the forward strand.
AGATTTCAATACATGAATGCAAAACTAAAAATTATGAGCAATGATGACGTTTTAAAAATTATGAAAAAACCCCTAAAATTTAGCACTAAAAACCTAAGCTTTCACTGAAAGAACAATAACAACGATTGAAGGAATGCGAGTGACCTAGAAAAATTCGTGATTACGTCTGCAAGGGTTAGCAATGGTGGATTTAGTATGTGGCATTTGCGTTGCTTGATAATGGCAATAAATGAACTCAACATTAATCATCTTGGGCGGTCTGTTTCACGATCTTACTTGGTAGTAGAGTTTAAACTTTGGTTTGCAATAGTGATAATGATGCAAAAAACCCTAATTATATACCAAACTATGGATTTAATGCTAATCATGGCAACAGATGGATGAAGAATGGAAAAGTGGGTTATCGAAGTTATTTTGCAAGTTGTAAAATTGTGATTTGCTTTTTAATCTCCGCTTTCTACTGAGTGGGTCTATTGGAGGCGAGTAGTGGGTTCTTGGTTACACTTTACAACTTTTCAAAGTTACAAAGTGTAGTAGGAGTTCTGATTCACGCAAGAAATGTTGTGGAGGTGGGTAGTGGGATCTCGATTACACTTTTCAACTTTGTAAAGTTGCAAATTATAGCAAGAGTTCCAATTATCATGGGGTAGTGGAAAACGACGAAAAATGGAGCTCATGTTGCACTTTGCAACTTTACAAAGTTGAAAAGTGTAATCGGAGTTCCTATTTCCATTGATGTCAAGTAAAAGTGGAAGATGAAGACATGATTGCATTTTGAAACTTGCAAAGTTGCAAAATGCACCTGAATCTTTGGTTTCTGTTAGGTAATGGGTAAGCAAGAAAACAAAGGTTTGGGTGCACTTTACAACTTCACAAAGTTACAAACTGCACCTAAGTCTCCGATTTTGGTTTGGGTCCTAAAAAAAGGTGTTTATGTCACTTTCAAATTTTTTTTCAAAATTTTTATGGGTCTCTCTTAAGGTATAAGGTGTTTTGATATTTTTGGCACAAAAAAATCAACATTTTTGACGACCTTTGTGGGTTGATTTCCTGCTAGTCAATTTCTTCCCAATAGCCTTCTAGTTCATTGGGTATGGAGTCATTTTAAACTTAACAAATTCTATTTAGAGAAGAGCAAAAACTGAAAATTTCTTAAACAAGAACAAAATAGGAAAAAATAACACAGAAACAAAACTCCTAATGAGTTGCAGACCTTTGTGAAAGCACTTATCTGGGGAAACAAACTAAACCTAATATATATAATGTTTAGAAATAATTCCAACCTCAGAAGTAAACATTGAGGTATATCCGATCTATCGAGCCTGGATAAATGGAATGCATTGGCTCCTTTGCATTGAGTTATGATATATGAACCACTCCATATTGCATCAAACTTTGTATGTTTGTCTAGCTTGGCTCTTTCAGCGTCTTATTTTAGAACCATGTCTCCTTTGTTGAAGCTTTTATTAGATGATTTTTTATCAAAAATTTTCTTTATTTGAGCCTGATTTACTACTAGAACTTGCATTGACTAGTTCTTGACTTGTTCTATCTCGATGAATTCTGACAACTGTATAATCATTGCATCATTTTTAATTAATTCTAACTGATGATTGAGCTCCAAAAATGGTAACTCTATTGATAATGGAAGTCTAGCTTCCCTTCTATATACCAACATGAATGGAGAATTACCAATGGCTCTGTTAGGAGTGAGCATGTCAGCCCAAAGTGTTGACTTCAACTTAGTGTGTTGTCTTTTGGTTATCCTCCATTGTCTTTTTAATAATCCTTATGATTTTTTGTGAGTATATTTGGCCAAGCCATTACCTTGTGGGTAATAATTGGACGATGTATTCAATTATACATTATGTCTCACTACCCATTCACTCACCTGAGTGCCCACAAAAGCTTTGGCATTGTCTGAGATAATGGTGTAAGGAACACCAAATCTAGTGACAATGTCATCCGTGAATTCCAAGATAGATGATAGCCCAGAGAGCAAGAGAAATAATAGTTAAATTATATCATGAACAAAGTTTTTCCACACAAAAATATTAATATATTATTTCAAGAGATCCTTTTGATAAAGCATGTGAAAAGATTTATAGGCTTTTCACGAGTAGTTACAGGATGCAACTACTTTCTCGTAAAACCAACTTTATTAAAAACAAACTAGTTAAAACATTAAAATAACAACTAATTTAAAATAAAAGACTTTGCATCACAAACCCAACAAACTCCTCCTTGATCCAAAGGGGTATAGATGATGAAGTTCTGGAGCTATAACTATGAAGTCATCAATGACTTTCTGCTACATCTATAAGCTAGCACACTATACATCATAGTACTAATCAAAATTGATACCATTCCATATAGAATCCCGCCATGCGAGTTGTGGCATAAAAGGTTAATGAACACAATCAAGGCCTGCTCATCCCCTGTGATCATCATATCATACTGTATTAGAACCCGATCAAAGCCTATCCAACAACATCGACCCACATAAGGTCCCACACAAGAACCCGTCCAAGTGATCCTCCAATACTCTGTATGGCACATCTCTCAGATGCCCAACAAACGTCAACATCCCATGCATGCCTTTGCTCAACTCTCAAAATGCTAGCAAATCTAATGCTAACTCATATAACCACTGACGATTGATCGAAGGCCATTATGCAATATCTTTCCCCCTATCAAGGGAGAGGTGAGAAACTATGCAACATAAAAACAAATTCAAACTCCTTTGTTTGCTCCTCAACAATCATATCAATGCATTGAAAGAAAATCAAAATTAAGATCAAGAACACAAGCCAAAAATTTCTATCCCAATAGTGAACCCATACTCTGAGCAAACAGTGAACTAGAGAAGGGAAAATATCCTCCAACTTTCATGGATTCTCCAACCTCTAGTTGGCTCTATTTAGTCTGTTAAATCTTTAGGGATTTGTAAATGTCGAAATGTAACACCATCATCATCGACAACACAAGCAGTGGAACATGTCGTTACAATATTAGTTTAGTGTATACAATGCATTTGATTTTTTTTTCAAAGATAGGGTGTCAAATTCCACCGATAATACACCCATACAACATTACGTTCAATATATTTGGCATATAAATCACACAACGAGGCTCAAAAATAGAATTTGACCTTTCAATGTGTTTGGAATGTCAAAAACTATGAAGATCGTCTGGTCACACGACCACCTTTCAACTACAAGAGTCACAAAAATGTCGCAATTACACCTTTATATCACCAAAGTCATTTTACAAAGCCTTTGAAAAAGGAATAATCTGATAAAAAAAGCATCTACCAAAAAGAAAATTCTTCTAAAACGGAGATTGGATGATCCAAAACTTAGAAGTTCTGGTTGATAAATATTTCAATAGCATAGAAATAACACAGTAACAATGAATTCTATGGGAAGAGATGTAGTATTACTCAAGATCACAATACAAATATATGCTTATCTCTGGGAAGAGATGTCTATCTTCACATTTCGGGTTACCTCTTCATTTATACGCATTTTGAAAGCATGGGGAGGATGTGGAAGGTCACTAATCTCGAGGGAGATTAAGTGGTTCGACTTCTAAGATTTAAAACAATACAGAATTTGAGGAATTACTATTTTTAGACTGCACTACTAAAATTGAAATTTGGGGCACTTTCGTTGGGTTTTCGAGGGTCAAACTTCATCTAGCAGAGCTACATGCCATCTAACGACATTCTCCTCATTCTTAGCTTTCCAACGGTTCAAACGGCGAGTCGATTGGAGCTATGGTGCAAAAGTTATGGCTCTCGAAAGTTTCATCATCAATTGAGGTGGAACTATCACTCGAATTGTCGCCTAAATTGTTGCCCGGATCATTGGAACCCTTGACCTCCTTCTTTCAAAACTATACACAAAATAAGCCCTTCTAATTGCTCTAAGAGCATTTACAAGCCCTAAAGACAGAAACTTACATATAAGCTTGATTTTCTGCTCTGTGTAAAATTTAAAAAAAATAAATACTTGGCGTTGTAAAATTGATTTATCTGGAAGGATTTTTCCTAGTAAAAAGAAACAACGCTTTGAATAGCCTAGGACCCACTCAAACCCTATATTTTGACCAAACTATATGAAAGAAACATTATCAAAGTGATATTTATTTTTCTGTACATTTCCAATGCCATTCTGAGCTGGAGGATGCCATGGTTGGTCTTCAAAAATTTCAAATCTGATTTCTTGCACACAGGGCCATACAAAACAAAAATTTTACCAGATTCAAACTTTTAGAAAGGATTTTGATGCATGCAAATGATATTTGTAGCAACTTGAATGTTTTTTAGGTTGTACTTATGAGAAATTTGGCCGTACAACATAGGAAAAATAAATTATAATCTTATCAAGACAATTTGGATGAGTTTTCTGGCATTCAAGGATATGAAAATAACAAAACCACGCAGCAAAAAAATTTCAAAATATTATGGAGGCCATTCCACATTTTCATAGGGATTTTTCCATTGCATATATTCGTAAAAATGACTGATTTGACAATTTTGGACAAAAATTTAGGCTTTTGGATCAAATAACAAGCTTATTCAATTATTTAAATGGAGACCCCTGATTTTTTTTTTTGATTCTCCAAGCAATGGTCGTATAAAACCGATTCTTAGATTTATTCCAGTAAATATGTATTCACAGGGTTTGATAAATATAATATAAATATTTATTTTACATCAAACATTGACCAAAAGCATACCTTATTAATTGTCTAGAATTTGATTTCATTGAAAGTGTTTGTCACCTTTGCTTCTTTTTATCTGGCTCTGATACCACTAATAGCCTAGGGAGCAAGATAATATTAATATATAAACTACATTACATCATGAACAAAGTTTTTTCACACAAAAATATTGATATATTATTTCAAGAGATCTTTTTTACAAAGCACGTGAAAAGCTTTACAGGGTTTTCACGAGTGGTTTCGGGATGCAACCAACTTTCTCTTAAAACCAAATTTATTAAAAAACAAACTAATTAAAACATTAATATAAAAACTAATTTAAAATAAAAGACTTTGGATAATAAACCCAACAATAGTTTCAATGCAACTACTTCAGTCCATCTAATGAAATAATTAGTTGTTGTAAAGACCCATTTGTGGCTTGCACTTAATGGTGGATTGATCATGCTAATGAAGTCCAATCCCCACTGAGCAAATGGTTAGTCAGCTCGGATTGGTTTAAGAGGGAAAGCTGCCAATATTTACTTGCCTGCAAAGTAGACATATTTCTCACAATTATGCACCCATTTATGCACATCTTTAAATAGGCCAGACCAATAGTAGCATGCCCTCATTATTTTGATGGTGGTGGTCCTTGCGGAGAAATGGCCATCTGATAAGCCCTCAAGAAACTCCTCGAGCACCTTGGAAATTTGATCATGCTAGATGCACCTCAACATAACTCCATTAATATCTTTCCTAAATAAGATCCCATCAGCATTAGCATAAGGAATAGATTTGACTCTAAAGTACCTCTTCTTGGATTGCTGGAGCTCATGTAGGTATTCGTTAGTTTGCAGGAAGGTAGTCATGTCATTGATCCAAATGTTGAGCAAATGCGGAGTCATTGGTTGGAATGCTTATTGAATGTATACTGCATTAATAGTCTTTATATCAATGACAATTTATTCACATAAGCCCTTTCTTGTTACAAGCTTAGTTATTTTGATGATCATGTCATATTCCATGACTTTCGTGATCCAATCCACTCTCTTTTCATTTATTTCCTAGCTCAATAGGAACTCCTTAACGCTTTGGTGACTAACCATAAGATGAATTTTTTTATTCGAGAGCATGTCTCTGAACTTTTTGAGAGTTTTTATTACTACATATACTTTCTTCTCAACAAAACAATACCTTTCTTCATAATCTTTCAAGAATTGACTGAAAAAGGCTATAAGCTGCTCCAATTGTTTTTCATTTTATTGGGTCAAAATAGTTGATATGCTTCCTTCCCCTTCAAAAGCATAGAGAATAACATCATTCTCATAGTTGAGATTTACAAGGGTAGGAGCTTGAGAAATAACCTACTTGATGGCTTCAAAATTATCCTTTCCTTCCCTTGTCCAGTTGAAACTGACCCCCTTCTCAAGTATGGAAGTAAGGGGTTTGGCCATGGAGAGAAAATTTGGAACAAACCTCCTTATGAAGTTTTTCTTCCCTAGGAAACTTTGTAACTCTTTCTTATGGCTTGAAACTGCTAGTGAAGATATAACACTTTCTCTTGATCTGTTTCAATACCTTATTTTGAAACTATGTGTCCCAGCAGTTTCCCTTCATGAACTATGAAAACACACTTCTTTGGATTGAGGGAAACTCCAAACTCCCTGCACCTTTCAAAAACTCTCCTAAAGTGATATAGGTGGTCCCTAACATGTTTTGAATAAATAGTAATGTCATATAGATACACCAGAATCATCTCATTTATCAAACCCCTGAAAGCCATATCCATTGCTCTTTGGAATGCAACACCAGCATTGGTTAGATCGAAAATCATCTTTTTATAGGCATATGTGCCCCATTTTATAGTGAAACTAGTCTTGAACTGATCAAATTCCTGGACTAAGATTTGGTTATATCCAGAATAACCATCTAGAAGGGAAAACCTTTCAAATCCAAATACATCTTTAAGTATTTGTTCCATGGGTGGAGGGGGATAATGATCCTTTAAAGATGCTCTGTTTAGGTCCCAAAAATCTACACAAAGCTTGATTTCACCATTCTTTCTCCTAATAGGGACCAAGTTAGCAACCCAGGATAAGTGTTTGATAGGGAAAATGATGTTATTTTCTATCAATTTGGACAGCTCATTTTTCATCAAGGGCTCGATTTTTGGATTGATTGGTCTCTATTTTTGTCTAACTGGTTTGATATTTGGGTCAAGTTCTATTGCATGTTGGGCTAAGTAGGGTCAAAATCCCTAAGATATTTATAACTCCAAGTGAAGTTATCATCAAATTCTTAACACAATCCAATAAAATCTTGCTTTTCCGAAGTGTTGCATACCTTTTAAATCTTTAATGCTTTGCCTTATGAGATGACTATTGGTTCGTAGTCTTCTTCCTTGACTATGAGATTTTTCTTCTCACCCTTAAATTGATCATCTGAGTTGAGGATACTTTCCAAAGTAACAAGACCCATGGGTAACTTGTTTGTCTTCAATTTAATTATTTGCTCCCCATATTGTTCTTGGAGCCTTGACTAATTTTTATCTGAGAATTCAACCTCATCTTGCATAAATATAACAATTTACTGATCACTGTCAACAACTTGTCAGTTGGTTGCATAATTATCCTTGGACTAGCGATAAAGCTACTCTGCAAAATCACTTTGTAATAGACCTTTTGAAGCAAATAAAGATTAATTTTTTACCTATCTCTTTATTTGAATATTGTGTTAAACAAGTTTGTGCACAAAAGCGTTGTGAAGAAGTGTCCTTCCAAGCTCATTGTCCTTCTTTCTTGCCTATTTTTAAGTGTTTTTTAGTTAGTTGCAGCTCTAGACTTGAGCTCTTTCCGCCATTAATGGATGCTTGGTGTGGATTTCTAAATCCCTCTTTGCTTCATGTATGGTTCAATGAATATAGTTTATGAAATACTTATGCAAATTAACTGGTTGTGAGGTTGTGTAAGCAAAATTCATCTTATGTTGAATGAGTGACATTTCCCAAACTAAGTGGATTATTTATTTTGGTGCATCACCTCCCTTAGCTTAGATTTCATTTCATGTTATCCTCCTATCCCTTTTCCTTGGCCAACAATAGATTTTAGTGTGAGAATCAAGAGCTGAAGTGAAGCACCTGAGGAACTAGCTTCATTAAAAAGTCTAGAGGTTCAACCTCACTACAGGATACCCACATCCTAAGGTTGTCATCATGCTAGTAGCTAGAAGTGAGAGAGCTTGAAGAACTCTCCCACAAAGGGTGCAATTTCTAGCTATAACATTTCTGGCATGCCTAGTGGGACTCACTACCATTTTCATTTCCGTTTTTATGAAAGATTGGTCAAGTTTGATGTTGTTTTGATCAATTTTCAGCGGTGGTAGCTTTCATCTTCCATCATCTGGTGACTTTGAAGAACACCCGTCTATCTGGAGGTTGAGTAGTAGTTATCTTTCATGTCAAAGGTGACTACAAGATTGACTTCTGCAGGTATTCCTTTTGAATTTATTGAATTACCTTTAAACTCAACATGTAGGTTAAGGTTTGCTCATACTCACCCTTACGTAAGAAACTACTTTCTTAAACCAGTCATAAGGCATACCTACATGAGAAGATCTTTGTTGTCCCCTCTTGCTACCATGATTTCTCAAAGAGCTTTTGTGGGTTTCAATAACCAAAGTCCTTTAAACTTGCCATAGTATGACCCTAGGCCAATAGCAACCTTCAAAAATGTCTCATATTACACATGACACCAAGTTGTAACTCCTACTGAACACATAACAAATATAGCCAATTTCTGCAACATTCATAATGTCACAATAAAAAACGTAGTTGTTAGGATATTGGTTGTATCCTTCAAGGGAAAGACATTAGATTGGTATAGGGGTCTAGCTCCTAACTCTATCCAATCATGGGACTAGCTGGGAACATCCTTGTGTAAGAGTTTTGCAGATAAGAGTGATCATCTGTCACTTATAGAACAATGACCACAATTAAGAGAGCTCCCCATGAAGTTATGTAAGACTTCAAAACGAGATTCCAGAAGGCTTGGGATATAATTCTAGCCGGTATTAGACCGTCCCCAAACTTTGCTTTCTTATATTATTTAAAGGCTCTAAATAGCGATATAGCTGTAATGATCCAATCCATGGGAGGGAACATACTGCCAGATGCATATGAGGTGATCATTAAAGCAAAAAATTGCTTGGTTCAGACGGGCAAGCTTACTCCCAGACCCCCAATGCCTCTTTTCCTTGAGATCATACCACCTGTTGAAGTCGTTCCTCCACTTGATGTTATACTTCTAACTCCAATGATTTGTTGTTGTGCCTTCACCAAAGCAAGAGGGGGCCTCCACTAATGGATCTTGCGACTCCCAAAAGCAAAAGAATTACTCGAAACTGAAAAGCATGCTCCAATCTTTGGGGAATGATGTGGTCAATGTCAAGAGGCAGCAAGCTTACATCAAGCCATATCAAGCTCCATATCAACCTCAATAGTAGCCTTATTAAAGAAATAGGTCACCCTACAAAAGAAATTTTCAAAGACAGGGGCAGCCTAATTATGCTAGACAACATAATTTTAATCCAAATGTTGCAGGCCCATCCAATTTCTTAGTTCTGATTCAGAACAATATGGCTCAGGAGGCTGAAAAGATAATGCCTTGGAATCATTATTTTGGGCATTCCATTGTCCCAACTAATGGCTCTAACCAGGCATTTAATGACCAATGGCAATAGGCTGTTGTTTATGGATACAACCAAGCTCTTATGGCCCAAGGCACAGAGGTTCCCACGATGACAAAGTAGGAGCAACCTCCACATGAACAAGGCTCAGATCAGGTGTCAAACCAGTCGGAGGCCACAATGGTCATCATTGACAAGAGGAGTGTTATACCAATCAACGGGCCATCCCAAGTTTGGCTCACATCCCAGTCTCAACAAACACAAGATTTAAGAGAATGAATATGGGTGACAATCATGTAGTTTTCAAAGAACCTCTTGTCATCGTTCCTTCATTGACAAATCCAATGAAAATAGCTCCTAAAACCCAAGCAAAGGTTGGGGGTACACCAATCAACATTGTGGAGCAAATGAACAAATCTAATGTGAGTGTACCAATGTGGGATATGCTTTCCATGCTCGGCCAAGTGGACATCCTTCAGGAAGGTTTGTCTAAGATGAGTGTTACAACACCTGCAAATAAACAACCAAGAAAGGAAGCTAAGGTCTTCACTAATGCAGTCAAGGGTCCTTTGGGAGAAAGGTCAAGTAGTGTGACCAAGCTCCCTCCATTCTACATTTCATTAATCATCAGTGATTCCTTGGTGCACAATTGCTTGGTAGATAGTGGGGCTAGCACCTCAGTCATGCTAAAATCTATAGTTGATCAACGACATCTTAAATATGAGCCACATACCAAGGGAGTCTTATAGCTTGACGATTCTTCCACAAAGCCATCAGGTATCATCAAGGATTTGAGCTTAACCCTGCATGCTTGTCCTAGTGTTTAGGTGGTGTAGGATGTGTTGATCCTTGATGTCACTCTCTGGTTTGTGTTGTGTCTTTCTAGAGAATTTACATCCAAAATTGAGGGTTATCTTGTAGCAAATTGGTCTTACATGGCATTTAGAACAAGGTACGAAACTAAAGTCTCAATCAAGGCTGAACCCATGACACAATTCCACATTGAACCCCATCATCTAGATAGCATATGTTAGGGTGTGGAGCTAAAAGCATCACCCGAATGCAAACAGGGAAGGAGGATGCTGAGTATGTAGTCGCTGGCGTCGGCAGGATCACCGACGTCGGTCAGTGGACATGTAGAAGGAAACCGACCTCTGCAGCAGTCGATCGACGTCAGTCGACTCCAGTCAGATAGGGACCGACATCGATCACCTGTGGCGGGTCCAGAACTGTTGTTGACGGACAGTCAGTTAAGTGAACGGGTTGTTTGCATGTTAAAGACTAGTTTGAGTCTTGAGCCGCAAGTCTAATAATTGTATGCATGAGATCTATATAATAGATTCATGGGCTGTATTGTTAAGTGAAAAACTATGTAGAACTTGGAGAGTTCTTCCCCTGAAAGAGCATGTTCTTCCAGGTATGTAAGATCAGGGTTGGTCAGCAGGGTGTTACTAGATCATGGAGGAGATCTACATGTGGTAAGTAAGATCAGGTTGGTCTGCTGGAATGTGTGTATGCGAGGGTCAAAAGAGGATCGGCGGGGGAGCAAGATCAAGGTGACAGCAATACATCAAGGAGCAGGATCATGTTGAGATCTACTTGGAGTACCAGTTCGTACTCGATTGTACTGGACGTACAATGAGGTGAACAACAGCTTGTGTTAGCTGTGTGTTGTGACCTATTGAGAGAAGATTACTCAGGTGGGAAGATTACTGGGAGCCCTTGAGGAGGAAGCCTCACAGAGGTGGAAGAAGAGTGTGATCTCTTTATTGTAATTTCCTTTGTAATGAGTTGAATACAATTGTGTGTTGCCTCGCATATTCTATGTGTTTTCTCATTGATAGTTATTTGTTCTTCTGGTTATTTCCGCATCTTAAGTTGCTTATACAATGGTAATCATGTGTGCTCTTAATTCTGACAAGTTGTGTCAGAGCTTTGGGGAACTTCGGTCCTGTCAAATGGTATCAGAGTGAGGTTGGACGTTTTCAGAGCGAGTTTGATTGACAGATGGCCCAGATCTGGTTAGTGTGTGTTGATTACAGGTTACTCATAGGGGTTTCTGTTTGTGTGGGAGAATAGTAATGGCAAAAGAAGGTACGTTGAGAATGGAGAAAGTCAGGCACATGATTAACACCACAAAGAGTGTGGTGGGTAGTCTTCAAGTGGGAGCTTGAAGAGGAATACAAGCCAGGATGCAGATTAGACAAAGTACTGGTATAGGTATAGGTGCAGCTGTTTATCTCCAAGTGGGAGATTGTTAGGGTGTGGAGCTAAAAGCTTCACCCGAATGCAAACATGGAAGGAGGATGATGAGTATGCAGTCGCCGGCGTCGACAGAATCACTGACGTCGGTCAATGAACGTGCAGAAGGAAACCAACCTCGATAACAATCAGTCGACGTCGGTCGCCTCCAGTCAGACAGGGACCGACGTCGGTCGCCTGTGGTGGTTCCAAAACTGCTGTTGACGGACAGTCAGTTAAGTGAACGGGTTGTTTGCATGTTAAAGACTAGTTCGAGTCTTGAGCCGCAAGTCTAATCATTGTATGCATGAGATCTATATAATAGACTCATGGGTTGTATTGTTAAGTGAAGAACTATGTAGAACTTGGAGAGTTCTTCCCCTAGAAGAGCATGTTCTTCCAGGTATGTAAGTGTTTCCACTCAAAATTTGCTTTTCAGATCTAAGAGGAAGAATAAACTAAAAAGTAATGGACAAGGCTTGGGAAGTACCTGGACTAAAGATTGCGCACCGTAAATTCAGACGTTTGTGGGCACTCCTCTTTGGCTGTGGAGGAATGACACCTGCAAGAGAAAAGGGAACTTGGACAAGAAAATGTTAGATGGATAGGCGGTGGGTTGCCAAGCAAGAGCTTGTTCCCAGAAGTATAAGAACTTCCTTAAGGGAGGTCAACCCACTATTTGATAAAGAGATAAATGACTGATAAAAAGACAGAATGCTAAAATAGACTGAAATGATAGCAAACTGAAAGAGACAAGGAAGCAAAGGCTTACCTGGAAGAAGCTGTCAAACTGGTTGCAGTCGCCGGCGTCGGTGGTCTTACCGGCGTCGGTTGTAGGGTCTGCCGATGTCGGTTAGTCTGCCGACGTCGGTCGGGGTAATGACCGGCGTCGGTCGGGGCAATAGGCTTGGATGGCGTTTAGGCAGGTCTGGTCGAGTTGGGACGGAGTCTGGGCCGGGCTTGGTCTGTAGACGGGTCTGTGGACGAAGGTCTGAGTCTGCTCTGGGCCTGGTTTGAGGATGGTTTTAGTCAGAAGGACAGAGAGGGACAGGGAGATAGAAGAAGCCAATCTGGGAGATAGGAATCCGGGTCTGGGTGACGGTCAGCGCTGAAGGGGTGCTAAATCTAGTTTAAAAGCAGATGACTAGAAAGCATAAAGAAAATAAACAGAGAACATACCTGTGTCCTGCTGAAGAAGGTGGTGATCTTGTTGCTGATGATGCTGGATATGAAACCTGTTGCTGATGGAGAATCCCTGTTGTTCACTTGCAGAAGCTTGCTGTGCACCTGTGGGAGAGAGCCAGATTGATTGGCAGGGAGGTCAAGTGGAAGGACGGATGCAAGGGCCTGATACGAAGGTTCAAGAGTCGGGACGCCAGAGAGAGAGACACAGAGAGCCAAGAGAAGCCAAGCGGAACCAGAGAGAGAGATAACGGTGAAGAAAAACCGTTATGAAGGGTGCCGACGCCGGCAATATCGCCGACGTCGACCAAGGGATGACCGACGTCGGCGGCTAAAAGGCTGAAAAAAGGCTAAAAATAGCCTTCTATCCGTTTCCCAGCCGCCAGGTCAAATGAATGTGAGGATGAAACGGTCGACGGGGGTTAAATGGGCGAGAGGAGAGGTTGGAAAGGGAGTCTAAGGCATTAAATGGCCATGTGGGGAATAAAAGGGATCCAAGGAAGGTATCCTAGGATGGCGAGGTGGCAAGGAGAAGGAAAAGGGTCTTATTTAATTAAAAATAGGTGATTATTTTCAATTAATAAGACTTAGGTAGGTTAGGGATAGTCGAGGTGGCAAGGGACCAAGGGGAGAGAGGAAGACCAAGGGTTAGACACTTTTTCGGTGTCTACAGTAAGATCAGGGTTGGTCAGCAGGGTGTTGCTAGATCATGGAGGAGATCTACATGTGGTAAGTAAGATCAAGTTGGTCTGTTGAGATGTGTGTATGCGAGGGTCAGAAGAGGATCGGCGGCAGAGCAAGATCAAGGTGACAACAATACATCAAGGAGCAGGATCATGGTGAGATCTACTTGGAGTACCGGTTCGTACTCGATTGTACTGGACGTACAATGAGGTGAACAACAGCTTGTGTTAGCTGTGTGTTGTGACCTATTGAGAGAAGATTACTCAGGTGGGAAGATTACTGGGAGCCCTTGAGGAGGAAGCCTCATAGAGGTGGAAGGAGAGTGTGATCTCTTTATTGTAATTTCTTTTGTAATGAGTTGAATACAATTGTGTGTTGCCTCTCATATTCTGTGTGTTTTCTCATTGATAGTTATTTGTTCTTCTGGTTATTTCCGCATCTTAAGTTACTTATACAATGGTAATCATGTGTGCTCTTAAATCTGACAAGTTGTGTTAGAGCTTTGGGGAACTTCGGTCCTGTCAGCATAAACCTCAATTCTACTATCCTTGATGAGGATGAGTTTACAATTGGTCAGAAGATGAACACTCATTCTGAAGAGGTTCCAGACTTGTTCTTGGATGAGCTATGGGGAGATATTCAATTTCTAAACCCTTTGGAAGGTGTTGAGGAAAGAGACATGGGTGTTTATTTGCTATATGAAGAGAATCAACTCATGCCTTCCCTCATTGGACTTAAAGAAGACCCCAATGGTATGTGGAAGTTGTTTTTTGATGGTTCAAGGAGCAAAAATAGTGTAGGTTCTAGGGCAATGTTGGTTTCCCCTTCAGGTAATAAGCTTTTCTCTTCTTCTAGGTTCCATTTTAGTTTCTCTTCAAATGCATCAAAATATGAAGGCTTGATTTGTGGCCTTCAATGGGCCAATAAAAGAGGAATCAAAATGCTGCAAGCATATGGAGACAATGAGCTCATAGTGAACTAGGTTAGAGGTTTGAATGTTACAAAGAATCCTTTGATGAGGTCCTACAAAAATAATGTGGAACCTAATTGAATATTTTGAAGCCTTTGACATTGAAGCTGTCTCAAGAAATCAGAACCAACATGCTGACAGGTTGGTTGTCATGGGAGCTCAGTTTGACATTCCAAGTGAGCTGAAAGAAGCCAAGGTTCAGCCACACGTCAAGGTGGTGGTGAGGTCATCAGTGCCGAATAATGAAGCCCACTGGAAGGTTTTCGAAAGTGATAAGAAAATTGCTTGTTTCTTACAATAGGACGCTGAGTTCTCCTCCGCCAATCAAGGTAAATTACATCATCAATATGAGGATCAAATTGTTCAACTAAGGTCAAACAAACTTCCTAAGGGGCTGGTTACACTTGAAGGCCTTTTTCATGAGGGGGACCATATGAGAAAAGAAAAGGTAGTAATATCTACCAACGAAGAAAACTATGAGAGAGTCCTCATCTTCAAGGATAAACTTCTCAAGCTCGAGAAGGTAAGCAACAAGGCTGAGAGGCATGCTTTCATAGCACTTTGCGAGAAATACACAAACATTTTTGCTTGGGAGTACAGTGACTTGAAAGGTTTTGATCTGAAGTTAGCCTAACATACCATAGAATTGGAGGCTGACACTAAGCATGTAAGGCAAAAACAAAGGCCCGTCAACCCCAAGATAGAAGAGCTTATGAGGAAAGAGCTAACCAAGTTGATCGAATCCATGATCATCTTTCCTATCAAACACTCATCATGGGTAGCCAACTTGGTGCCTGTAAGGAAGAAGAGTGGGGAGATTAGGCTGTGTGTTGACTTCAGAGATTTGAACAAAGTCTTATTGAAAGATCACTACCCTCTACCAGCCATGGAACTACTTCTCCAAGTAGTTGCAAGTTTAGAAAGTTTTTCTATGTTGGATGGATATTTAGGCTACAACCAAGTATGGGTAAAAGAGGAGGATCAGTACAAGACTGCCTTCACCACCAAATGGGGCACGTATGTGAATTAAAAGATGAAATTTGGTTTGCCAAACACTGGCACAACTTTTCAAAGAGCCATGGACATGGCTTTCCAAGGGTTGCTAAATCAGATGGTGCTGGTATACTTGGATGACATCACGATTTTCTCCAAGAATGCTAGCGAACACATGGACCACCTGACATTGATTTTTGAGAGATGCAAGGAGTATGGAATCTCATTGAATCCTAAGAAGTGCGTGTTTACTGTCCATAAAGGCAAGCTATTGGGCCACGCCATTTCAAAGGAAGGGTTGTCCATTGATCCTAATAGAATAAGTGTCATCTTGTCCTTATCTTTATCCAAGCATAAAAAAGGACTCCAAAGTTTCCTTGGGAAAATAAACTTTGTGAGGAGATTTATACCTGGTTTTGCAAACTTCGTCAAGCCCATCGCCTGCTCTGTTGAAGAAGAACCAAGTGTTCACTTGGTCAAATGAAGGTAAATTAATAATTGAGGCTATCAAGCAAGCCATTGTTCAAGCACCCACACTCATGAATCCTAATTTCTCAAGGGATTTTATATTGTATGCTTTTGCCAATATTGATAATATATCAACTATGCTGATGCAAAAGAATGGTAAAGGACTTGAGAAGCCAATATCATTTTTTAGTTAGAGGCTTGAGGGGTATGAGGTGAGGTATACTTTTGTACAAAATCAAGTCCTTGCAGCAGTAAGAAGCTTCAAAAGGTTTAGGCCAATGCTCTCCAATAGTAAAATCTATCTTATGGTGTCTCATCTTGGAGTGAGAGACTTCATTCTTAACAAAGACTTGAACAAAAAGAGAGCTGGTTGGATTACCAAGGTCATGGAATACGACGTGGAGATCAAGGTCACTAAGCTAGTAAGAGGTAAATACTTGTGTGAGCATATGGTCGATGACATTCATGAAGACAAAGAGGTCATCTTGGTAACACAAGATAACCCACAAATAGATGCACCTCCACCTCATATTAGTTGGTTCCACAATATGACATATTTTTTGCTAACAGGCGAGTGCCCTCAAGGTATGGACAAAGCAAAAAGAAGGTATTTCAGACTTCAGTCCATACCTTATGCATTGGTTGATAGGATTTTATTCAGAAAGAACCTCAATGGAGTGCTCCTAAGGTGCATAGATAATGACCAAGCAACCAAGCTTTTGGGGCATTTCCATGATGGACTTGTAGGAGGTCATTTTGTACCTAGGACTACAGTAGCAAAGATAATGAAGGCTGGTTATTACTGGCCCAACCTCTTCAAAGATGCTTATGCATGAGTGAGCAAGTGTCAGAAATATGCTCTCTTTATGGGTAAGCAAAGACTAGCAGCTTTTCCTCTCAACCTGATTTAGGTAGAGCAACCATTCATGCAATGGGGTTTGGATTTCATTGGAGTGATCAACCCTCCATCAAGTGTGGGGCATAAGTGGGTGCTTACCGCAACAAATTACTTCACTAGATCGGTGGGAGCCATTGCATTGAAGGAAGCCAATGAAAGTGCAGTCTTAGATTTCTATGACAATATCGTGACTAGGTTTGGTGTTCCATCCACTATCATCTCTGATAATGCATTAGCTTTTCTTGATCTGAAAATAAGTGAATGGGTTCTCAAGATGGGTATCTACCTCAGCACTTCCTCCAATTCTTATCCTCAAAGAAACGGACTAGCTGAGTCCACGAATAAAATTTGTCGAGGATCATCAGGAAGACTATGGAGGAGAACTAGAGGACGTGGCACACCAATTTAAAGACAACCTTGTGGGCTGACAAGGTAACTCTTAAAGTTGTTGTTGACAATTCTCCATATGTTTTAGTTTATGGAAGGGAGTCCAAACTACCCATTTTTCTTGAGTTGCCTGCATTAGAACTAGTCCATAGATTTCATTTTCTAGACTAAGTGGTTGTGAGTTTGTGTAAGCAAAATTCATCTTATGTTGAATGAGTGTCATTTTCCAGACCAAGTGGATCATTTCTTTTGGTGCATCACCTCCCTTAACTTAGATTTCCTTTCATGTTATCCTCCTATCCCTTTTCCTTGGCCAACAATAGATTTTAGTGTGGGAATCAAGAGCTAAAGTAAAGCACCTGAGGAAATAGCCTCATTAAAAATCCTAGAGGTTCAACCTCACTGAAGGATACCCACAGCCTAAGGTTGTTCCCATGTTTGTAGCTGGAAGTGAGAGAATTTAAAGAACTCTCCCATAAAGGGTACAATTTTTAGCTATAACAATAACACCACTCGTATTCTTGAGCCAAGTAGTTTGGAACATGAATGATGAATTTAGAAGTACTTGGTGCAGGTATAACATGAATATTTGGAGGCTTCATTTGAATGGTTTGACTTTGGGGTTGTGAGCCGTCTTGGTATGGCTGTCTATTGGGTTGATATTTTTGGTTAGCTAGTTGGTTGATAATACTTGTACTTTTGGGATTGTTGCCTTTTCATTGCTACCAACTCATTGCCAAAGATTTTAAGCAGTGACTTAACCTCATACAAATCATCAAAAGGGACAGGGGACAAAACTGGTGAATTGCTTATGGTGGGAATTGGGGCTACAATGGGTTGCATGGGAGGCAACTCTAGAAATAATGGCATTGGAGGTCGAGGGGCAATTTTTACAACTTGAATGAGGCAATTTTCTACTCTGATTGCTATGTCATAAACATTAGGGAGTGTGGTGCTACCCATCGACTGAATCATTACATTTATATCACTATTTAAAGCTCTCAAGTAATACAAGAAATCATTATTCGAGGTTGACTTGACCAATACTGGGATTCTATTGCATGTCTTTTGAAAATGGAAATTAAAATCATTCATGAACTCATGAGGAACCCGTTTAATAGTGGTTAGTTGTTCAACTAGTGATACGTGGTCACTCTTATCCTCAAACTGTGTGCATAGGGTAAACCCTAGATCATCCCAAGCACAGATGGAATTGAGAAGTAGACTTATGTACCATTATAAGGATTTACCCTTAAATGAGGAGGCAAAAAGTTTGATATCAACATTTTCTTGTGCTATGTTATGAACCGAACAAATGTTACCAATATCCTACATATGTTTAATGGGTGTGGTGGAAGTTTCACCAGTAAAATACATAATTTTAGAGCCGAGATGGGTATATCATCATATTGGGCTAGCATAAGTGGCCTGCTTCCATTCAACGCTACAAAATTCTAATTTCTCAGGGCCATTATGGGAGATATGAAACAATTGTGGGTATTTGTGGGAGATGCAAACAAAATTGTAGGATTTATTTTAGTATAAGGTACAATTGATCTTGATTTATTTTTATATGGAAATGATAGTTCTTTCAAGTCAATCTTTTTACCTTTAGTAGATGATCTTGTCTGTATCTTTGGCATACGTAAACTTGGATTTTTTGAATTCATAAACTAGTGGAGTCACCAGGTGCTCTTGAAATGTGTACGAGGTTCACACGCTTGTTGAGAATATCACCAATCTCTTAACTTTGATCTTTAGGTCCCACCAAGCATGCCAAAAATTGTTATCAATTAGATTTTGCCCCTGTTTGTATTTATATTATTTTGAGTAGCATGAGTTGCAATACATAAAAAATCTACTGACACAATGGGATCACCTTCAAGTTGTGGAACCTTGAAAAATTAAGGTGAACTTTCGGAGAAGGTCAACTTCCTTGCACTAAACTTAGTGTAACTGGGATATGACCAGTTCACGTCAAACTACTACCTTTTAGTGATCTTGCTCCTAACTAGGGTTTTGACTTGTGAGGAAAAGAGTTTTAGAATGAGCTTTAAAAACTAGATAATGGTGATTGCACCAAAGGATTTATAGTGGAAATTAATGTTTGCTTTTTTTGAACATAGTTGAATATTTAATATACTAAGTTTATTAAAGCACAATCTTGCACAAATATGAGATCAAAGGTAATATTAAATATTTATCAAATAAGGAACATAGTTCTTTATTTTTCATCAACAAGCTTTCAAAAGGGCAAAAATAATACCACAAATGAATCTATATGACTGAAACAAGACTTAGAGTATTTACAAATTTAATAAATAGTAGTATATACACACATGTAACACAATACAAGGCAAAATTTTAGTCTATTAGCATTCTTCAGGTTACAACATGTAGATAAATTCTTCAAAGGCAAAATAATTTCTCTAACAACAAACAAATAGATGGGCTACATAAGGGAACCATGTTTATACAAAAATCGCTCCCTTGAGAGAGAGGAAGTTAACAAGACCTTACGCTTAGTTCCGGAGCAAGAATTCTAAGAAACTTCTAGCAAATATCATCCTTTCTAACTTGAAATGGCATCCTTAGAGGAGTAGATGGAGGAAAAGGAATCTACAACTATTGGGCACTTCACTAGGTGTTGAAAGAAGAGAAAAAACCTTTAGAGTCTATCAGTTGAACCATTTCTCCTTCAGTTCAGTTGAGAATGTTTCTCCATAAAAATGGGGTACCAAAATGAACTATGACTTGGTCAAAATTAAATGCTTTTAGATATTTTAAGTTATAACTTGCAAAACTTAACTTGCAATTCGTAGTTGAAACTTTTACAACTTTTAAGTCATTCAACTTGACAAAAGGGAAAGTGCAAACTACAACATGATTTTTTACAACTAAAACAATTCAAACTTGTCAAAATGAAAAGTGTGAAATAAAAGTTACACTTTTTAAACTTAAATCCCGATAAAAAGAAATTGAAAATTACAAGTATCTCTTCCTCAACTTAAAGTTAAGAGTTGTGAAAATGATAGTTACAATTTACAACTTGCAACTTTATAATGTATCTTATAGAATGTATTTTACAACTAAAATGAAAAAATCAATCCACAACCATGATTTTTGAATATTCCTTGTTTTTTTTGCTTGTATATTCTTGATATCAGCTTTGAAGCTACTGAATATCTCTTGAAGGAGCTCTTTGTTAGGACCAAGTGTGTAAAGGTTGCTGATCTCACATTCTGCTATTACTTTAGATAGTTCTCTAGATGCAAATCTGTAGACTTGAGTATCTTTTCTCATTTTATCCAGTGTATTTTGATACTTGATGAATCAATGGATGCAATTCAAGTTGAAAATTGCCTCATGAGTTGATTGTTTCTTAACTACCCCTTTGAATTTATCTTGGACCTCTTGAACGGGAAGAGGTTCATCTTGGTGATCTGTTGCATCACATGACAATTTACCATGTAAATCTTCAATATCATAAATTATATATGTGGCCTTGTCACATGTGATCTTGGCCTTCTCAATATTCTTAGTGAGTATTTTTATTTTGAATTTAGTTGCCCTGTCCATCTCTTCATGCTATGTAGAATTCTTTAATATCTTTTTTGATAGAAAGGTGTCAGTCTTAATCAGGTCAACAGCCTACAATTTTGGAAAATATAGGTTCAACCTTTCAATCTCTTCTTGGAGTGTTGGAGAAACCCTTTTCAACTTCTGCTTCTACTTGTGTGAGATAACTGGTTCCACTCCTTGATCTGTTTGAGTTCCACTACTAGAACCTTCTATTGTTGTTGCTTCCACACCCTTATCTTTTACTTCTCTCAATCTATCTATGATATTTAAGATCTCTTTGGTTATTTTGACGCCCTTGCTCTTTAACCAGTTCAGTGTTCTATTTATAACTTGGGTGGTCATATCTGACAAGAAGAAATATTCAAGTGTAGACCACCTGACTAGAGGAAGAGTTTGGAGATAGATTTGATTGTCATAATATACCCTATCTATTAATTGTTCCTCATCTTTAAACTAGTGCCATATTATAAGTCTTGATTTGTTCTAGGGTCATTATAGAATAATCTCTTAATCTAACCTCTTCTTCATCTTGCATATCTTCCCATTAATCCTCATAAAAAACAATGTGTGAATATGTAGCACCCACTATACTTGTATTATATCTAGTCACATTATAAAAGGGCCTAGCATTGAGAGCTCTCAACGTCATTTGAGTCATCTCTGCATCCGCACATTTGGCCTTTGATAGGGAATGGCAGGTGTATTTCCCTAACCTAATAGGGAAGTGGATCCTTGTCCTATGCCTTCTTGATAAGAACTTGTGAGTTTCCACAAGTTGCCTCACAAATTTCATTAACGCCCATTTGTCACTTACATATCTAGGTAGGGTGTAAGGATAACCACTGAAACCACCCACTCTAATATATGAATATGTTGGGAACTGAATGAAATATGACCCCCATTTTGCAATTTTTATTACTGCACATCAGAAAATATTCTCCTTACTAGTTCTTTTTCAAACATGATTATGATGCAGTAGACAAAATCATCATTGACCCTTCTGCACTATTGTTTGCTCACCTCTAAGGTGAGATCAAGATAGTAGTTAAAAACTTTGCTAATTTGATTAGGCACTGTGTTTAATCCTAGGAATGCCCTCCCTTTTGCTAAGATATAGACAAGGTAGGGAAGTCATATAAAACGTGCTTGTAGTTTGGACCTCCAACTGTTTGTGAATGGAGTCACTAATCAGTTTGGCCTAGTGAATGTACTATTTGTTTAGATGGATTACCTAGATATACTGGTACATCCAATCCTGATAATTCTTTGTATTTGGGTTCCCTATAACTCTGTGCAAGAGTATAATGATGTTTCCTACTTCATCTTTGAAGTTTATCCTAGCCAAAGTCTTAGGCATTCTTGTGGTTATAGGTCTAGGGGTTTTTAACCATTGTTTGTTTAAATCCCGTAGACAGATGGCATTATTATCCTGATAGAACTTTTTGGAGGAGTCAGGGGTTATATCTATGTATCTTTCATATTCTGGGATCAGGGACAGTGTTAATAAAATCAGGATCAAGCTTCAAAATCTTCTCTCCTTTATCGTTCACTACTTCCCTCTTCTCAGCATCATAGTGTTTATCCATGGTGAGCAAAAACTCAAGGCTTTTTATTGAGAGTGGGAAGGCTGGCGCCTGGGGGAAACCACTATCATAAATGTTATGAATCCAATCATTCTTGAATTTTGCATTTACTTTATTCTATAAGTCTGTTAGGTATGTATGACCTAGATCTGTATCAACGATCTTGTTGGTGTTTGAATCCAAGCTAGATGGGACACAATGTCCCTTTGACGTGAAATTTATCTCCTTTTCAAACATATACACTGGGTAACTGGGTTCGAGAAACCAACTACAGAGTTCGCTAAGATCTGAACTTGTAATTACGTATTTCTCCACTATGAACTTGGCAGAGTTTTGTTATGCTTTTACAGTTAAAAACTCTGATGGAGGTATAATGTGCAATTGCAACTATAAAGTCTGATCAAAATGTCTGGTGAGGTTTTGACTTACAATTGCACTTGCAAAGTTTGATAAAATATCTGGTGGGAAAAAGGTTTGTGAAAGCAAGTCAGACTTTCGACATGAACTCAAAGTTTTTAAAGGGAAATCCCTGTTGGGTTTTTTATGTGTTTATAAAACTAAAAACTCTGTGGGGTTTAATTTTGCAATAGCAGGACATATTTTTATCAAAATTTGTGCAGGGGATCTTATGGAAATATTCTAGATTAATAGTGTTGATGCAAACCCTAGATTTCTTAGAAAGATCTAACGAAATCAATAATAGTATTGATAGATTTTAACAAGAAGATTTCAATACATGAATGCAAAATTAGAAATTATGATCAGTGATGATGTTTTAACAATTCTGAAAAAACCGTAGAAAAACCTAAGCTTTTCTTGAAAGAATAATGGCAGCAATTGAAGGAATGCGGGTGACCTCGAAAAATACTATGATTACATGCACAGGGGTTAGCAATGGTGGATCGAATGCATGGCATTTGTGTTGCTTGATAATGGTGGTGAATGAACTCAACATTGCTCATTTTAGGGGGTCTAGTTCATGATCTCACTTGGTAGTGGAATTTAAACTTTGGTTTGTAATAGTGATAATGATGCAAAAAACCCTAATTATATACCAAACTACACATTTAATGCTAATCATGATGACAGATGGACAAATGGCAGAAAAGTGTGTCGTTAGAGTTGTTTTGCAATTTTGCAAGTTGCAAAATTTGGATTTGATTTTTTTATCTCCACTTTCCACTGAGTGGGTCTGTTGGAGGCGGGTAATGGGGTCTCGGTTACCCTTCACAACTTTGCAAAGTTGAAAAGTGTAGCGGGAGTTCTGATTCCCATGGGAAATGCTCTGGAGGTGGGTAGTGAGATCTCTATTACCCTTTGCAACTTTGAAACATTACAAAGTGTAGAAAGAGTTTCGATTCTTTTGTGGTAGTGACGAATGGCAAAAAATGGAGCCTGTGTTATACTTTGCAACTTTGTAAAGTTGTAAAGTGTAATTAGAGTTCCAATTTCTATTGATATCAAGTATGAGCGAAAGGCAGAGTCTCGATTATATTTTGTAACTTGAAAAGTTTCAAACTGCACCTGAATCTCCAATTTCTACTAGGCATTGGGTAAGTGAGAAAGCAGAGGTTTGGATGCACTTTACAACTTCATAAAGTTACAAACTACACCCAAATCTCCACTTTTTACTTGGGTCCTGGAAAAAGGTATTTAGGTCACTTTTAAATCTTTTTCTCAAAAAAATTATGGGTCTCCCTTAGGGTCTAAGATCTTTTGATATTTTTGGCACAAAAATATCAACAACGCCTAGGATGAAATTTTCAATGCATAAAAGGAGATACAAAGAGAGGCAAATGCCAAACTTGGGTTTGAGGAAAATACACCAATCTTAAACAACATTAAGATGCCTAACTGAAGGAGATAAGACATCACAAACTGATGAAGAAAATGCCAAGAGACAAATATGAATAGTAAAATGCCAAATTTGGTAGATAAAATGCCAAACAAATGAAAAAACTAGTCTAAAAATCATAATGCCGAGATAAAAGGATAAGATCTCAATGCTACATGGTAGATTGAAACACTAAAAATGATGTAAGGCACCAAAATCAGAAGTAAGAAGAACTAAATCACCTTATTACTGAGCAAAATGCCTCACTTATGAGAGTAAAACAACATCCTATGCATTTTTTTAGTAAAGCATAATGCCTTGCCCCCCCTTCTTCCTTGCCTTTCTTCCCTGGAAAAAAATCATAACTTCATATTAATTAAATTTGAAATTATATTCTGTAGATGCAATAAAATTCCAAAGGAAAAAAGAGGACAAATAAGGGGAAAGAAGCATATTCCCACACCACAAGAGGAAGGAGAAGCGCTAAAATTGAAGTATCCAATCCAACGAAGAACAAGGATGGCTCAATGTAAAACTAATGGCCCAAATGGTAGATAAATATAGGCAATAAAAGGGGAATAAAGCCACAAGAAATTCCTATGGTTGACCCACAACTTGCCACCAATATAATGAAGCAATGAAGATGCCTGAGATTTAGGTCAAAAGCATGAGCAGAATGTAACAATGGGAGGTAATTGGAGAAAACCAACCAAGCTATGAAGGAGTGGATCAAGGACCCAGGTAAAGTCAAGAATCCACCCAAGATGTTATTGTGATGTACAACAATGTAAAAAACCAAAAAATAAGCTAAAAAAGAGAAGCAATAAATAGAGATACAAAAAGTTAAAGATGAATCCGCAAGTCAAAATTGTAGCTCAAGACTAATGAGAACACCAAGCAATGTGAAGAAATCACCCAACCACATCTAAGGAAAATTCAATGTTAAATTAGGCCTCTAGCACTAATATATGTTGAGTAATTAGACACATATCTTTAGAATACTCTTTAATGACCCATAGGATAGGGTCCAATCACAACCCCTCCTTGAAGAGGGAGTCAGCTTCTGAGTTCAACAATCTGTAGACATTCCAAAAGGAGATGGCATCAAAGGAGAGTGACATATGGTAAGTAATAGTGAAGTTGGGAATAAGAGACATATTTTCCATTTAGAGACCCCCTTTAACCAATTAAGGACAACCATTGAGTCCTCAAATATCTACAAAGCACCCACTCTACTCATAACTGCTAGCCCGAGAAGAAGTTATATTTTCATAGGCTTAGAAAAAAAATTATTCCTTGTCCCAGGCCTTCCTTGAAATGGTATAAGTGTGTGGAGTTTAAGTAAAGGATACCACTAACTTGATAAATAACATGGGTGCCTTTACAAGCACCATCAAAGTAACCCAAGCACCACAATAATCAATGGGAGGAGGAAAAAGTAATCGTTGTCTTGGAATTTTCAAAGAGATTTTGAAATGCCAAAAAATGAGGCGAATTTTGAACAAGCATCAAAATATAGGAATGATTTTGCCTTGGAAGATGGAAGCATTCCTCACTAGCCATATACCCCATGACATAATCAAAAGTAAAGCCTTATATGATTTGAGCTCTAATATATCAAACCAATTTATAAGACAATAAACAACAATTATGCCATCCAATAGTCACTCACCCCTATAGATGCCTTCAACTCAACCCAAATATTACCAACATAAGGACAAGTGCCAAGTAGATGATTCATAGTCTCCAAGGAATGAAAAAATAGATTGTATCTCCATGGACCTTGCTAGTTTCTTTTTTGTATAACCTCCCAAGTAAGAGCTTTATTGCTTAAGGCAAACCACATAAATATTTTTGTTTTGTATGGAGATTCAATTTGCCACAATTTTTCCCATCACCATTGAATCACATCAGGGCTATCATTGCACAATTTGGACTAGTAACCTAAGCACAGAGTACATTCTCCCTGCTTTGGGTTCAAGGACCAACCCAAATCATCAACCTCATTATTGATTCTGATATGACCCCATTTCAATCTTTAAACATATGCATCCCATATTAAACTGGCCTCCCCAACCAAACCCAATGTCAATGCACTTTTCCAGCATTGTCATCATGGATTTGAGAGGTTTTGGTGTACTGCCTGATACAAAAAAGAGATACCCAGCACCTCCAATATATCAATCAAATCCTCATGCAATTTATAATCAACATCGTAACCCACCCAAGGATCAATCCCCAATTTGATTTTATTGCCAGAACCACCTTCCAGATAAGCCAATTGCTAATGATAGGAAAGTTTCGAAGAGTGGCTTTCCACATAATATAATCATTTTGACAAAAAAAATTTAAGACTACATATCCACTCTTCCACACTAGGGGTTTTATGTATTTTTGGATTATGATTTGATTCCATAAACCGTCTATTGTGATAAGCCTCTAAAGAATTTTTGTAGATAAAACCTCACCAAAAAGGTGGATATATTTTAAACCTCATCCCCTAATATCCTTAAAAGTAGCTAGGGTCTGCCATTTTACAAGAGCAATGCCATCCTTCACTTTTCTGCCCATCCAAATAAATTTGAAACTTTTAATATGAATCTTATCAAGGACTCCTTTTGGGATATGGGATAATGTAATCCCAATAGATAGTAATTGCTTCCAACACTGATTTAAGGAGATTTACTTTGCCTCCAATAAAGATCCAATGATTGCACCAACAACAAATTCTATTTTCCACCTTTTTAATCAGCTAGTTCCAGTCATTTTTCATGTAGTCATTTGGTTTCAACATGAACCCTAGATAGTTGAGTCCTCTTAGAAGATCAACAAGTTGAAAGGGGAATATTTCAAGAATCCATCTATATGTTGAGCATCCCATCCATTGAAGGAGATGTATTTTTGCTCATTTAGTTCCATGCAAGTGCACACACAAAAAAGATATAGAGATTCCTTAATCAATGTAATGTCCTTCTGGGAGCCATCACAAAATAGCAACACATCACCCACAAACAACAGATGCGTATGGAAGATGGTCCTACTAATCTTAACCCCTTGAGAGATCCTTATTTTTTGACCTCGAGAATGTGCCAGCTTAACCCTTAAATAATTAGAAGAAAGAGCAGAGGGGAGAGGGGTAACCCTGCCTTATTCCACGTGAAGGGTTGAAAAATGTAGAGGCTGAGCCGTTTATGAGTAAGGCAAAGGAAACAAAAGACAGGTTACCCATAATCTAGTTGACCATTTGTAGATGATAATCAACATGAATTAGAACTAATCTTAGGTAGAACCAATTTGCTCTATCAAAAGCCTTGGATAGATTCAAATTTAAAACCAACATCGATACCTTCTTCGTTTGATAGAATGCAAACCCTTTTGGGCAGCCCCTATAGCCTCATGTATTTGTCACCCATGTAAAAATCCAAATTGCTTCTTAGAAATGGAAAAGGAGAGAAGACATTTGATCCAGATGGAAATGATTTTTATAAAGACTTTATAGATACAATTACATAAGGAGATAGGCCAAAAATCATCAAAAGAGACCAGGATGTCCTTCTTAGGTATGAGGGCTATGAAGGTGGAATTGAAAGCTCATAAAATTTTACCCATCCATCTAGACTCCTCAATAACTATAAGTAGGTCCTCCCTAAGCAAATAAAAAATCCACTAAAAAATTCAACCATCCAACCATCTAGCCCTGAACTCTTATCCTTTTGAAATGTGTCCAGAACAAATTAGAACTCTTGGTGACAACCACCTCCAGCCTTTGATGATCAACCTCATTGACAAATTTGGGAAAGAAAGAAGTGATTTTTACTATCTCCACTATGTTCACTTATGCAAGTTCCTTATAAAGTTGTTGAAAATGTGAGACACCCAGTTCTACTATCTCATGGAAAGTTTGCACTGTGGAGCCATTAAGATTCTGCATCTCAAAAATAGTATTCTTGTTTTTACGATGTTTGGAAAAAAAATAAGAGACTTTGTATTTTCATCACCATTTTCTAGGGATGGTACTCTAATTTTTTATCCTCTATTAAGCTTTGATATCCATCAATTGCTCACACAACTTCAATTCAAGTGCTTTAAGTCTTATATTGGATTCGTCATCAAAATCTTGAACAATGTAATGACCATATATCTTAGCAATCTTGTTTTCAAGAGATAAAATATCCCTTCAAGCTGCTTAATGTTTGATGATAGTCCATAAATCAGTTGCCTTTTTCACTCTCTTAAGATTTGTGGCAAATTATAGACTGGCCAATTCCAAAGAGAAATCATCAAAAAAATCCCACTCCTGTACCAGATTAATAAAATCATGATCTTTCATCAAATTCATATTGAATTTAAGTCGACTCGAAGGACTTTTGTCTCCTCTTTTGATATGCATCAGAATAGGGAGATGACTAGACCACCTATAGACACCCATGATCTGATTTTTTGAGATCCAATCAAAAGGGAATGTGAGATAAAAAAAAAACTATCCAACCTCTTGGCCACACTATCCGACATAGTTCTCATGTTATGCCAAGTGGGAACCAACTTTACAGGTTCCAAGTCCACCAAATTAGTATCCTAATTTTTTTTGTAAGAAATAATCATCCTGTGGATCCAGTCTCATCGAGAAACCCCACACCTCTGCTCTCTTAGTGGTGAAATTTAGGTTTCCCCCAATAATGGTATTTTCTACTCTCAAGAAGTTTTGGGTGAAAAATTTGTCCTGATATGCCAATCTCTCCTCATTAGGACCGTAAATATTCAACACAATTTTTTTTCCAAGCTCCATTAAATAGAGATCCACCCTAAGACTCGAGTGAAAAAAATATGAATTGACCATCCTTAAAGAGGTGGTTCTCCATCCTGAAGCCAAACCACCGAAGCTGCCATTGGAGTCAGATACCAAAAAGCTCAATACTTCAGAACTTTTGACAAATCCTCAATGACCCTACTCCATACCCCCTTGGTCTGCTATATTATAATAAAATTTGGATTGTGCAGATGAATCAGTCATTTCAAAGCAATTTTTTTGGATGGATTGCCCAACCCTCTTATATTTACAGAAAGAATGAGCATGGTTAAAAATTTGTCGGGATTGTCCCAGGTCCAAAGGCCCCTAGAATAGTTTTTCATTTACCCTTAAAGATTTCAAAAATTATTGTGATTTTACCCTGAACAATCTAGGAGCGTCGGCCTTTCTATGAGCATGAACAAGTACGACTCAAGATAATCCCTAGGCCACCTTCAATAATTTTAGTTTTGTACGCCTATGCCTTTAGGCAAGATCTTAATGGATATCACATTTGGCTAGAACTGGATAAAAATTCAACAGAGATCAATTCGGGAGAGTTCCATTTGTTTCAAGCTACCTTGGCTAGGCCAACCTCAGGAGTGGTCTCACTTTGTAAGTGATTGTCCTCTAGAGATTTTTATGGACTCACTAGCTATCCCAAGTGGAATTCAAAATTGGCCTTCTTAATTTTAGAATCTCTCTATACCTTCCTTCTAGAATTATAGCATGCGACTCTCTTTAGGAGACTTAGGAAAGGAAGTAACCTTGTCCACCATTGGCGTACACAATGGGATAGGTTGATTGTCCCATAAGGAAGTGTGATGAATTGTGGTGGGATTGAATAACATCACATCCCTATGAGCTTCAGTTCATGACTCAGACAAATCTACTACCAAAGGTAGAAGACTATGCCTCTCATTGTAGTTTTGTATTTCATATCATATAAATGAAAGGATCTCCATAAAGATTGTGGGGACAAAATAACCAAATTAGCCAAATAATTACCCCTACTTGCATCTTTCTGAAGAAGATCATGTGTCCCATATATATTGTCTTTGATCTCCCTAATAGGCTATAAAAAGGAGTTTCGCTTCCTCCTCCAAACTTTGGGTGAGAGGTGAAGAAGAAATCATTGGCTAAGTGTCCATAGGCATGACGTCTAACACACCTAAAAGGAACACCCACATAGTTTAAATTTTGAGTGTGAATCCAGGGCCCAAATTCTAAAACCATATCCTTTTCCAATCCCTCTTACAGGTTAATATCAACCAAGATTTTGGCCACCATCCTTAA
Organism: Torreya grandis; assembly: GCA_037957365.1. NCBI lineage: Eukaryota > Viridiplantae > Streptophyta > Pinopsida > Cupressales > Taxaceae > Torreya > Torreya grandis. Next base: position 3,905,578 of record JARHVA010000531.1, read on the forward strand.
AGGTTCCTTTATATGTCTATCTTCCACATCAAGGAAAGTCCCAATGTTGTCCCCAGTTGCCTTAAAAACATCCTTGTTCTAAAATTCTAGTGGCAGGCCCAAAATTTTGACCCAGATAGGTTGTATCATGGATTTCTCTATCTGAGGATCAAATCCCGGTGACCATATCTTAATAGTGAGTGGTGGTATCCCCCAAAACCATATTTGTTCCAAAATTATATTTACGTCTTCCAAGGATTTAAAAACAAATGTAAGCCATCCCCTAACAAGGGTGTGAGAATTAGGAGTATCCAAGGAGTGGTTTCCATAATTGTGTCATCCACTTTTCTAGATTTTGGACATATTATTCACCTAATAAAATAAATTGTTAGTGCAATGTTTATCATAACTGTGACATGATCCATCTTGACATCCTCACCAAGAACAAGATGAACTTGTTTCCCCCTTAGCTTTTCACACCTTCTACCTTTCCACCCTGATGTCATCTTTGAGATAACTAAATTCTTATCCACCATAGGGAAAAGTGGAAATAACCCAATATTGGACATATCTTGTGTTTGTTGTTGTATATATTCCATCAATCTTCTAGAAAGACCAATGTTTTTTGTGGAGGTCCCTAACTACTCAATACCCAGAGAGGGCAAGTCCCCTTTGATCGAGTAAAATATCTTAGGGGAACATAAATAGGTGGTGTAGATGCTTCATTTTTACCGTTTTTGTGTCTAAAACTACAATCTGAATGACTCTTCGCAATTACAAGCAAATTTTATCATAAATCATCAATTGATCTCATTTAACCGCACAACTACCGATTCAATCCAAGTTTACAACACGTTCCTAATTGGGAAAATGCACCTTAACAACAAAATAACTTTATCAAGTGCACCCCAAATGAACCTAACCCTTTGGAAGTGTTATTCTAGGGAAATTAAATGAATTTTTAATTGAAAAAATGAACATTGAAAATACAACATTCTTCTAATTATCAATTAATCACTTGATTAAATAGCAGAAACATTCCTCTAATGCAAAATTCCATGGATGTTGGAAACTTCTATTATGTAAAAGCAAAAATCCTTTTATTGCCTCATCTTGTGATATTACTTGGGAAAGTTAATGGGAAAGGAGAGGAGTGCAAGCAAGCTCTCACACTCTTCTAGTCTTCTCTTACACACTCGTCCTCGTACACCCCTCTTACACAATCCAAAAGAGACTATGATTGCACTATTCTTCCAAATCTCTTCCACACTCCAATTTGCCTTAAATCGACCCTCTTACATCCTCAACCTCTTACATTAATGGAAGGCAAGGAATAATTTATAGCCATCTATTTGGAGATCAAGATGGACGATCACTATTGATTTAACTAGTCTATAAATTGAAGGTTCCCCTCCATTATAGACAAGCTTCTTGGACTTAGACTTACTCTGCCAAAATACATAAGGAACTTCAACATTCTCATGTTAATTCTCAAACCATACCAAGAGTAGACAAGGGGAGATGATGCCCACATGTGGAGTCGATATTGCCAAAGACCTCTAGTTCTACACGCTGAGCATATACCTCTTCAGACCAACAAGCAAGGGGAGTCTTTCAAGGAATGTATAACATGTTGTTTTGTATTCTATTTTATTCATCATTTGCTTAGTCTTGCTCAAACTTAGTGGATAGGCTTAGGGTGTTAGTCTCACACAATTGTTTCGATTTGTATTCGCTGATAATGAACTAACCCTCTTTGGATTCTTAGTTTATATTATGATACATCCGATGGGACTCGACGTAGCCCACAAAATTTTGGACGCTCTCTTCATTATTCTAATTGTAAGAATTAGCCTAATAATTAACTTAATTTACCTTATTTTCTTCAAAAAAAATGTAAAAGTCCATCCCGAGTGGAATCAGTGAAAACACCCTATATATCGATAGAAATGTCCTCGAAAATAGTGAAAATGCCCTACAAAACAACAATTTTGCCTCTTTTTGTTTACTATGCTTTTGCAAGCTATCATAATCGACAAAAATACCCTATTAATCAGCGAAAACGATCTAGTATTCAGTGAAAATGTCTTTCATTTTAGTAAAAATGTCCATCATTTCAGTGAAAATAACCAAATCAGCAAAAACACCCAAAGGTATATTTTTTATTTTTCTTTATTTTTGGTGGAAACGTTTATTAAATTCAACAAAAACACCTTACTAAATGAAGAAAATGCCCAAGTCTCTATTTCTATTTGCTTTCAAAAGTCGATGAAAATGTCCAAAATGGTAGAAATGCTTTACGTTTTAGTGGAAACACTCTGCGTTTTGATAGATTCACCTTGTGTTAAAAATATGAGACTTAAACAAGCACCATGACAACTTTTTATGCTTGCCCAAGTCTAATTTACAAGCGTTTAACCCCTTTCTTGCAGATCTTTGGCCAAAGAAGTGGATTTAGAACTAAAAAACAAAGTATTTCTTCTTTTCAAACACTTCAATTTTGGTCTAAAACGAACACACTTTCAAGTTGGGTTTAATAATTTGTTCATTTCCAAGTCATTTGTTTTCACGCACTTAGTTTTATTTTTACTTCTTGGATTGTGTGTGTTTTGTACAGCGTCTTCATACATATGCTCTCCCCTTGCTTGGATGACCCATAAATGTGAAGTTAACCATTTTCCTTTATCCCGTAAGATTTGCCAAAGTATGGTCTTCGCTTTCCCTTAGTGGGATTCTTGCGAATCATAAATGGTGATACCTTCCCCTTTTTTATTTTGGGCTACACGATTGGGTTGTCATTGCCTTCTTGCAGGGATTTAGGGTATGGTGACTGAGATTTCATCTCCCAACATTCGTACTCGACCCATACATCCGACAGAAGAAATAAATTGTTGGTAGGTGTTGTTAAGGCCTGGAGAAATGCCCCATAAAGGGTTTCGTGAAAGCAATGGGTTAACTCCCAATGTTAAACCATTAGACATCACCTTCAAGGAATCCAATCTTTTCGATAGGGAATGTATCCCCTTATGAACAACCTGGTGCTTGGATCTCTTCTTCGATGGATTTTGTTACCTTCATGGACCATATAGAAAGCCAATAAAACTTGAAATTAATACCCATTAGCCGTGGAACTTTCAATAATGCAAGGGTACAAAGGTAACAACACTTGAATATTTCCTCGTACTATGAAATTTTCGAGAGTGGGTGGGTTTCTCACCAACATTTATTAATCTTAATTAAAATTAATGTTTAAACTTTTCCTCTCAAAAAGTGAGTATCTTGAAGGCTCAGTGACTGTGATGCACTCTCAATTTACCCCTTAAATAGGATCATGTACTTAGATGGTTTTTTGGTGGGATGCTATGTCAAAAACTCATTGTGTGTTCAAAACCAATTCTAAAACATAGTCCATATACACCTACACGACAAGGCATTACTCTATCCGTATTCTGAGTCACTCTTTCTAGATGTCATGTCATACTTTGTTCAAAAACACACCCTTCTTGTCTAAAACATGTCATTAGGTTGTCCATTTTAAACCAATTATTCCAAATTCCAAGCCAAAACCAATTTATAGCCAAAGTCCAAATTCTTGTCTAAACCATCATTATGATGTCCGTCTTGAATCAATATTAGTTCCAAACAAATTCCAATTCAAAACCAAGGTCCAATTTCTTGTTAAACCATTGTAGTTATTCCATCCATTTTATTTGAAACCTAATTTGAATTCCAATTCTAGTTCTTATTCCAAAGCCAAAAGTCAAACTGTTCTTTTCGAAAGTCAAAACTTAGTTTAATTCAAGTCAAACATTGTCTAAAGCCAACTCCAGTCCAACGTTAACGTGACTTCAAATCAAATTAACCTTCCAAAACCGACCTTGTTCAAAGCCTAGGTCAAAATTTTATGATCTAATCAAACAGTTGTTAGGAAAATTTGTGTTAGTACTCGTATGGGTGAGTAAATATTGTAATAGTTAGAGAAAAATGAATAATTGAGTGAGTTGTAACTCATGTAGATAGAGGTAGCTAAGATATCTTGTGAGAGAGTCTTTGAGAAGAAGTTGAGAGAATACACGTTTGTTAAGTGATTTATGGGATTTGAGATTGGTGTTGACTCCTTATATGAAGAAGATCATCCACCTATATATTAACCACTCAAACTAAATCAAACATCCCAATTGAATCCAAATGAATTGAATTTTATAAATATAGTTTAATTATACACTGAGTAGAAATTATACACCATCATTGCAAGTCAGCATTCATCCTTCCTATGTAGTGTCGCCATCATTCACTACCAAGTGCACCTTGCTTAGTTTTGGTACAAAATCTCTGAGTATCTAAGATTAACGACCTATGTATTTATGTGGATTGATCCAATAAAAAACTGCGGATTATAGTACAACAAAATTTCAAGATCATCTCAAAACACGCTCCAGTCGAAATTCTGGCTGTCATAGTCTATCCTAGCATTCTTATGCAGTATTTGCAAAAACTCAAAAAATCTATAAGATTTGAGTTCAAAGGGTTTGTCCCAAAACCGTGTTTTTCATAGTGGTATTGAGTCCAATCAATGGTTTTTTAATATTCAAGTTTTTTTAGTCTATAATTATTTATTTAAATTTTGCCATAAGTTTTTGTTTAGTTTTAAATATTTTATTTAAATCAATTATATGTGTAGTAGCTTGGTAAAAATGTTCATTTTAGTCCATTAATATTATTAGGTCATAAAAGATTCTTAAAGTCCTCAAAATGTCAATAATGATGTGTCTAGTTTTACTAAGAATCATATCGTCTTGTCAATGTCATTGATAAAAGTTTAGCTTAAATTATACTTTTTGTCTTCATTTAGAGTCGAATTATGTCATTCAAAAATGTCAAAAGTTGAAAAATATTATTATATCATAAGGGATGCATTTTCATTTGAAGTTGATATCCACCTAATATATTTTGTGGTGGGGAACAAAAATGGAGAAGTTTAGTTTGGTACATACTTCAAACAAATTAAACATTAGTATTAAAGAGGTAATATTAACTTCACATGATGAAGGGAATTAAATCAAAAATTCTGAAAAAGAAGTGATAGAATTGAAACAAAATCAAAACAAATGTAAGCATTCAATAAACAAACACATTTGTTTCAAACGCATGTTGAAGACTAAGCATTCAAAAAATAAACACATTTGTCTTTATTGTAAGCAGTCAGGACATATCTTGATGAATTGCAGTCAAAGAGCAAATTAATTCATAAACATAAAATTAAATCGAAATTATATATTTGTTGAAGAAGATAGTACTAATGACTTCTCTTATCTAAGTGATGGAGAATAAGCACACTTTTTAACCGTCAACAGGAGGATAAAAACAATGGAGGGAGGATAAATTACATCCTCTCATCAGTCACCAATGACGGGGCTGTGTATATGATTTGGTGGCATTTTGTTTTAGTTGTGTGTTTGTTTTTCATTGTGATATGTTAGTAAATAAGAATAGATGAAACATTCCAATTAATATGATGTAATAAGAAATCATAATTTATTTATATTTTCCCCTAATATAATAAAATAATGAGAGTTGATAAAGTACTACAACATCATGATATTGAGATTGTTGGTCAATCTTGGTCAAAATCATCCTGTTTGATTTGAGGTTGGTCAATCATAGTCAAAACCATCTTGTTTGATTTAAATTTGTTGGTCAACCCTAGTTAAAACCATCTCGTTTGATTTAAATTTGTTGGTCAACCCTAGTTAAAACCATCATGTTTTGGTTGTTGGTAAATTATTTGTAAAACCATCCAGATCACGAACTTGCAAAGGCGGCATGTTAGAGTACAAGATAATATTTTTTCCATGTTCACACTAAAGGGGGGGATGTTAGTAAAAATTGTGTCATCACTCACATGGGTGAGCAAATTTTGTAATAGTTATATAAGAATATATAATTGAGTGAGTTGTAACTCACGTAGATAGAGGTAGCTAAGATATCTTGTGAGAGAGTCTTAGGGGAGAAGTTGAGAGAATAAAGGTTTGTTGAGTGATTTATGGGATTTGAAATTGGTGTTGACTCCTTATATGAAGGAGATCATCCACCTATATATTATAACCACTCAAACTAAATAAACCATCCTGATTGAATCCGAAAGAAATGAATTTTATGAATATGGTTTAATTTTGTGTCTATTTTAGATTGTATTAGATGTTTAGTTTATTAAATCTAAACCAGATTCATCAACATCCTAGGACAAACATTCTAAGTTCAAAAGTTCTTAGACAATCAAAATCCTTTTCTACATTCATAAGTCAAGTTTCTAAGATAAATTTTTCAAGGTCAAATATTTGAATTAAACCAATCTCAAACATTTTCAAGATCCAAACATTGAACACTTGCGTCCTTTGTGAGACACAAACACTTGAAAACTTTCGATATACCTAGACTTGCGTACACTTTTAAAAAATAAGTTTGATTCACATACCCTTCTTACTAAACTATTTACATTAACACACCTTTGATTGAAACTTTCCATTGTGATATTCGCCTTGACGTAGACAAAGCCGATTATTCTACACATTCGCATTGACGAGCCTATTCCAAAATTTTATTCTGATCAAAACCATATTTTAAATCCAAACAAATTTCAAGAATCCAAACCTATTTGAAGATGAAGATTGTAAATCCAAACATTCTGAAATATACACACAACAAAGCTATTTATAACCCCTCTTTCCATGAAGAAGTAATATATAATCCATATGGATATGAACAATATGTCGAAGATGAAGTAATAAACAATACCTTACCAATGTGCCATCTAATGTTGAACTTGGACAACATCAAACATACCTCCTAAGTGTATCATCTAGTGTTAACCTTGAGCAAAATCAACAATATCTCATGAATGTGTCGTCTAGCGTAGAATATAGTCAAGACCAATTTGTACAACACCTTTTCGATAAGAAAGATGAAAACCTTGTGAGATTGTTAGAAATTGGTTCTAGATTTTCCAAATGAGAATTTACATTATTTGGTTAGAGATCCCGAAGAGACACCCCTTGCATTACCCAAAAATCAAGCTACTTCTAGCCGGAGTTAGACTCTTGTACCAACCCCTAGTCAAGCCCTTGTAGTGTCTAGCAAAGGAAAACGTCAACTCGTTGACACCCACCCTAACTAACCCAACTCATTGTCTCTGAAATACAATAGGCTATTAGGTCTTAGGTACTTTACCCAATTCCCTAACTACCTTGGATATTCAAAAGTCGTCGCTAATAGAACTAAACCCACCGACTGAACCACAACCATATTTACTAGTCCATTCTACACTCAATACCGATATTTTTATTAGTAAAACATTTGTTGTAGATTTGTTTAACATGCCTATATCTAAAAGCAATCCATTGGCTAATCCTGAACCGAATCCCTCAGGGGATCCATCCCAACATATGGTTGATAACTCTCAACTAGTGCACTTCAATCCACACCAAGTACCATCCAAATTTCAAAAAAAAAAAAAATTATTCCAACTTCCCAACAATTTCTTTCTTCTAATATCCCTAACACTTTACAACAATAAGTTGCAAGCGAGCCTTAGCTATAACACCAAGTTGATAATACACCTCTACTTTAACATGTGGTGACCAATCCTCCACTTCAATAGGTTGTGACCAACACTCCACCTTAATAGGTGGTGACCAATAATACACCACAATAGGTAGTGATCAATCCCCTACTGATGTTATGTAATCAATAGCATGTTCCATCTAACCAACCACAAGTCCCATCTAACCAACAACAAGTCCCTTTCATCCAACAGAGCCGTACGAATCAACAATGGGTTCCCTTCCATTCCCAACAAGTTCTGATCAATCCTCAAAATATTCATCCATTCACACCATAGTTCCCTCCAAATCAATGTTGCACTCAACAACAAGTGTCATACCAACAATAAGTTCCTTATCAGTAATATAACCCCAATCAAATGGTGAACATTTCTAGTAGAACAAATCAAGTACAAATTCCTCAATACACCAGCACTTTATCTAGGTCAAAGTAATCCACCTTTGAATTCTCAACATGTGCCCACTCCTCAATCCATTCCCACTTTTTAGGGCTTGCAAGAGGCGAAAGATGTAGTTTCTACAATCCAAGTAGGAAATCAAGGTAAGAAGTTCAAATTGGATGACATGCTCTTATCCCTTTGATATGAGCTATCTTCAGATATTGTTTCTGCATCATTTTGAGATGCCTAAATTTGACAAGTATAAAGGGAAATGTGATCCAAAATAGCACTTTAAATAGTTCTTCATTGATTATCAAGAGGTGGTGTACAATAGTGTATACTTGGTTCACCTATTTCCCCACAGTTTGGCTAGGCAAGTTTTGGAGTGATTTCTCCATCTACCCCAAAATTTTATTGATAATTTTGGTGACTTGTCTAAAATTTTTGCGCAACACTTCTCCTATAATGTAGAACACGAGGTAACTGCAGTTGACTTGTGTCATGCCAAACAAAGAGGAGAATTTTTTGCTACTTATTTGTAATGGTGGCGTGCATTGGCCAGTCAATTCCCACACAATGTTCCAGACAAGCAATTAGTCATAGTTTTTACTACCAACTTGAAAATAGATAGCCTATAAGATCAGACTTCATTGCGTAAATAAATTTGAAGAGATTATTGGCAAAGGACTACGAATTGAAAAAGCCATCATTGATAAATGGGTCATCAAAATATATTCTCCAAACCAAATTCAGAATAAGATTCAGACGTGGACTCTTGCTCAAGCTCAAGCAAGTACATCTACAAAACCTAAACCATTAAAAAGGAATGAAAATGTTGTAGGAGGCATGATAACACAAGCCAGATATATGCAAATAGTGCAACCATCCCCTGCCCGAGTAACCCCACCTACTTAACCACTTACTTTGCAGAGACCACCTCTAAGAAGAGGTTAATACCAAAACAAAGTTTTCAGTGACCTTGGATAACCTATCGAGGCAGTGCTCTGGGAGTTGGTTGTAGATAATATGATCATTTGTCCAATTCCTAAACCATTTCCAAAAGACCAACCCAAACCTAATTGGTACATGGATAATGAGTCTGTTACTACCATTGGGTTAAGGGTCATTCCATTCATAGATGTGTGCAACTTAGGCACTTCATTCAAGATTTGCTAGAGAATGGTGAAATAGAGATAGACAATGTTGTTTCAACGTCTAATCAGAATTTGGGTATTGATCAAAACCCTTTTCCATAGCACAATGCTAACAATCAAAATCAGAATCAGTGTCAAGCCAACAATCAAAACCAGAACATGCCTCCCAACAATCAAAATCAAGGAGAGAATCAACAATAGCAACAAACTAATCGAATTCAAAGTCAGAACACTCATTCTAACCAAGTTAGTTATAACAATATCCTATATGACTACATCAATTTTGCAAGTTGCATTACTAGTATACATATAAACATTATTAAGATCAATCATAAGCCAACAACCAATAATACCCAACGTTTGATGCTTTCCATTTTATGACCTCCACCACCATATGACGGTAATCCTCATGTTGCTACAAATAGCATTAATGTTTATCAGCATCCAAGAGTTACCATTCCAAGTCCCCGTTCCCCTTCTTCTAATTATAGTAACCCCCTTCCAACTCGAGGTAGCACAATCGTAACTCGATGTTCCAAGGTTACAATCCAAGGTCCCACACCTTCTTTCCCAAATAATCCCATTCAAGCTCCTTTGCCTCAAAAGACCAAACCAACTACTTTTACTAATGAAAATCCATACGATCTTATGCAACAATTACACAAAAAGCCGACGCAAATTTCTATTTTAGATCTCTTACATACTTTTGACATTCACAAGAACATATTAAATGATTTTTTGAGCCAATCTAAGGTCTCCACTAACATTGTTCCTGATAAAATCCAAGCACTTGTGGGTCATTTAGCTCCAAGTCAACAACTTACCTTTAACCAAAGCAATATGTCATCCCTTGGTCCTCTTCACAATAATCCACTTTATATAGAAGCAGTGATTTCTAGACATAAGATAAAGCGTGTCCTCATAAACAATGGTTTGGGTTTGAATATTGTATCTTTGAGACTAATCAAGCATTTGGGCTACACTGCAGTGGATCTTCAACTAGACACTATTACTATTAAAGCATATGAAAATGAAGAAATAAAATCATAGGGCACCATTTGCTTACCTATTATTGTTAGGCCTATAACCCATATACCTTGTGCCATTTTCTTGATCTAAAATTATCGTACAACTTACTCATTAGGCGACCTTGGATACATGAAGTATGTGTAGTACCTTCCACTCTGCATCAATGTATTAAATTCACGTGTTCTAGAATGGAGGACACCATTTCTAATGATTTGCAATTGTATTAGTATTGTAAACATCTCGAAGCAGAGTATGAGAGTTGCAATTATCATCTTGGCCTAGACTATGTCTCTAAAAAGGAAAGATATAGCCTTTCAAATTATTGAGTCGAAATATGTGGATCCAAGTACCCTTGCATCTACTTCATCTAAACCACCTCTTCAAATATCCAACCATTTTACCATTACAAACAAAGGCCATGGTGAATACCGAATTGGCAATGCTTTTCATATCGCCAAATTGCGTAAAACACCCAAATCATATGGTAGACCCAAATTAAAGAGTGTTTGGATGGAATGGCACAAAATGAATGATTCTTAACAAAATGGACCTATTACTTTTATTAAAATCACTTTACAAGACCAAGAACAGATCAAGGGTGATGATGACTCACGGTTGTATAATGACAACTTCACCACTTGTTACCAAAGCAAAAAGTATTATATTCCAAACAGAATAATGGATAATCAAGCTTATAAGGGCAAAACCCTGGGGGCAAACCAACAAGGTCTTATTGATCCTATATCTACTACCAAACACAAGGGAACTTGATGTATTAGATACAAACCCCCTGGGGGTGACCCCTCAAATCTCGAGAGTAATACAGATTTAACAACTAACAACAACGATGCTAGCAACAACGTAGAGTCCTATTATAATATTTATGATGAGTTAGCCAATACCAACCTGTTTTATCCTAATACCATTTGCACCATTACTCCTGCAACTTCTAATTCCCCTTTTTCCTCCATCAACCTCAGTTGATTGACTAGGACCAATAAGATTCATATATACCATTGGCCGATTCCCAGAATGACAAGGCAAGTTTTGAATTCATGGGCCTCAGAGATTGTTTTCTGATGGGTGATCATAAGTAAGGCCTCACTATTTCATTAGACCCTGTAGCTTATTTCGGAGAGTAGGTGAACTACCCTGGTCATAAAAAAAAATAAAAATAAAATGAAACATTAAATTCACAAAGTGAAAACTTCTTTAAGATGCTTTTGGACCAAAAAAATCGTAAAGAAAAAGATGAGTCCCATGGTGAAAACCTATTTCAGGCACCATTGGATGGGGAATTTCACCCTCTTTTGAATGGAGTCTAGGCTTCTTCTAATTCCAGAATCTCATGTCGATCGAGAATTAGTTCAGAATATCAAAAGGTATTTGAACATTTGGTTCAAGATTTCTCGCAAACATTTGTTGAGTGGGCTTTGCTGGCCTTTGATGATTCAGATTCTTCATACATGGGTGGGCTTGATGAGCCAATTGAGCCATAAGATGATGAAGAAGATCAATGTACCTCATTGCCAACTATTCTAGAGGACGGTTCCATGCTGCTTGTGGAAGATACCACAGAAGTAAACATTGTTACCTTAAATGATCCCACATGGATCAAACTTGGAGCATCCCTCACCGAAGAGGAATGTTAACTCCTCATTTCCCTCCTTTGGGAGTTTATAGATGTTTTTCTTTGGTGCTATTTAGATATGTCAGGCTTGATCTTTCTTTAGTTGTACACCCAGATGCAAAACCAATCAAACAGAAGTTGAGAAAAATACATCCTCGCATTGCCATACTAGTCAAAAAGGAATTAGAAAAATTACTAGAGGAAGGATGTATCCATCTCATAGACTATTTAGAATGGATATCAAACATATCCTTAGTTAGCAAGAAGCCACAAAGAATCCGCTTATGCATGGATTTTAGAGATATCAATAAAGGATGCCTAAATAAGGATTTTTATTTTCCAAACCTTGATATGATCGTAGATTCCACAATAGAGTACGAGATGTTATCTCTTATGGATGGCTTCTCAAGATACAATAAGATAAAAATAGCCCCTGAAGACCAACACAAAATAACATTCACCACTATATGGAGAATATTTTGTTATCAAGTAATACCATTTAGCCTCAATAAAATCAGTGCTACATACCAGTGTGCAATGACTATCATCTTCCATGACATGATGTAAGATATTGTAGAATATTGTGTGGATGACATTTTGGGCAAATCCAAGACAAGGGTCAACCATCCAGTCATGTTACGAATAATATTCGAAAGGCTTTGTGAATATAAAGTGTGTCTTAACCCTAAGAAGTGCATATTTGGCATCACTTCAGGGAAATTGCTAGGTTTCATTGTCTCTTGTAAGAGCATTTAAGTAGATCTATCCAAAGCCGTTTCACAGTTTGTATGGCAAATTTCAATCTATTCAATGCTTCATTTCACAATTGGCAGAAGATGTCATCCTTTCACTCACCTTTTAAAGAAGGGCACCACCTTTTCATGGAATGTTGATTGTCAATAGGCTTTTGAACATTTTAAGGATTATTTGGTGAATCCCCCTATTTTAACCCTACCAACGTATGAGAAGCCACTACTCTACATTTTAGCCATAAAACATGCCTTGGGGGCACTTCTTTATCAAGGGAAAGAAAGAGGAGTGTATTATTTAAGTCGAACATTAGTTGCCTATGAACTCAGTGATACACCAATTGAAAAAGCCTATTTAGCAATGGTATTCGCATCCCAGAAGTTACAACATTATATGCTTAACAACAAAACCTTTGTTATTGCCAAAGTGGATCCACTCAAGTATCTACTTGACAAGGCAACTTTGAGTGGTCGTATGGCTAAATGGGTTATGCTCTTAAGTGAGTTTGAAATTGAATATGTCCATCAGAAATCAATTAAGGGGCAAGTACTTGCAGGGCAACTTGACAAAGCACTTTTATCAAATACCAAACCACTCACTTTTGGTTTCTTTGACGAGTCAATCTCAACTTCTAGATGAAACATCTTTTGAATCTCAGCAATGGACATTACACTTTAACGGTTCTTACACATCTCGTTGATATGGTGTTGGGATTCTATTCATAACACCGCAGGGATATCTTATTCCTAAGGCTTTCCATAGTGGTTTCACTTGTATCAACAATATAGCAGAATACAAAGCACTCATTACAAGGCTTCCCTTGGTAGTACAATGGAACATTAAGCAATTATGTGCTCATGGGGATTCCCAGTTGATCATTTACTAGTTAACAGATCAAAATACGAGACCAAGGATGAAAAGTTGATACTTTATAAAAACATGGTGGACAGTCTTAAGCAGAACTTCGAATATATCCAATTTGAGAAAATCCCAAGGGCCAATAACATAACTGCAGATGCAATGGCAAGAATTATCTCATTGATTGCAATTATCGATCATGTTCCAAATTACCAAATCCTTATTGAACATCTTTTCAAACCAGCTCATGAACGTTTGACATCTAAAATGGTATGTGATCTTGTTGGTCCCAGGTCACCTTGTTACCACGATTTATATAACTACCTCCATGACCACATTCTTCCTGCCAATCTTTCCCACAACAAACAAAAAGCCTTTATTCACAATGCCTTCCATTATACCTTACTTGGTGCTACACTGTATCTTGAGGATATAATGGAACTCTACATCGTTGTTTACCTTCGACAAAATCGAGTTAACGCTCAAAGAAGTACATGAAGGGTTTTGCAGGGCACACACTGGCGGAATGGTCCTTGCCAAGAAATTGTTGCATATAGGGAATTATTAGCCCATAATGGAAGTAGATGCATGTGCCTATATAAATAAGTGTGTGCCTTGTCAAAAACATGCCAACCTCATTCATCTCCAACCCGAGCACTTCAACCAATCACTACTCCTTGGCCATTCTCCACATGGGGATTCGATCTGATAGGGAAAATCAATTCTACTTATTTAGATGGCCATAAACACATCCTCACTACAACTAAGCATTTTACTAAGTAGGTTGAAGCCATTCCCCTCACTTATGTAACTGGTAAGAAAAATTTTAAATTCATTATGAACCATCTTATCTGCCACTTTGGCATTCCTTATGATATCATTTCTGATAATGATGGATCTTTTAAAAATAAGTATGTCAAAGCCCTCTATGCCAAGTACCATATCAAACAACGGTTTTCCACTCCTTATTTTTCCCAAAGCAATGTTTAGGCCAAAACATCTAATAAGACCCTTGTCCAAATCCTTAAAAAGACTATTAATGTCATTGGCACTTGCAATTATTTCATGTTCTTTGGGCCTATCGTACCAGTGCCCAAACCCCAATAGTAGCCACACCATATTCCCTAATTTATGGCATTGAAGCTATTCTCCCTATCGAGATCAAGTTATATTCCTTGCACATTTCATTTCAGGATATCAACGACAATGAGGAGTATAGAGTAGCTAGATTGCAAGAATTGGAACTACTCGATGAAAAATAGGTAACATCTTTGAACAACCTTTAAGCATATCAAAACAAGTTATGTCATAACTATAACAAACACATCAAGCCCAGAGAGTTTGAACTTGGTGATCTTGTGCTAAAAGAGAATCATAAAAATGTCAATGTTGCGTGTAAAAAGAAGGGCAAATTTGAGCCTAATTGGTTGGGACCATTCATTATCATAGCTAACTATGGATTTGGGACATACACGTTGGCTACCCCAGATGGGAAAGAGTTAGATGAGCCCATGAATATTATGGATCTCAAGTGCTTTTATACTTGATTTGTTTGAACATTGTTTATGAGGACCCCTGCTTGGGGGAAAGTCTTATCTTCACTTCATTCCTTTTCTAATTTCATCAGTCCATCTGTTTTTCCCTGTCCTATTACCATCATGATCTTGATTTTGACTTACATGTACAAGAGACAGACTCTGATACCAAATTCAGAGCAAGCTTAACCAAATAATTCAGATTTGTCCATCATCATCACATCCTTGAAAGCAATATTTCAGAGCACTTAGACATGGTTTTTCTATGAAGTGTCCTTGAAATTGCATCTTTCAGCTCCTGCCAAATCCTAGGCCATTTAATTTTGTTCTATCTCATCATATTTTCAACATGTTGATGATTTGTAGTGTATTTCATTGTAGGTTGAACTACAATGACATTTGGTCCATTTGAACTATGTAGGCAACGCTCAATTTCTAAGTGCAGCTCAACCTCCCCTATTCCAAACTCTCATCATTTTGCGAGTATTTTAAGCAATGCTCTTGTCATTCTGCGAGTTAGCCATTTGAACCCCTAACCAAGGTTACTTTTCCTTTTGTTGGATGGTTCCCTTGTACATTTTTTTCTACCCCCTTATACACCTTGATTGTCAAAAATTCCTATTAATATCTTATTCCAAAAATCCTAAAAAATAAAAAAATCATAAAAATGCTAATAATCTCCACAAGATATATAAAGGCACAAAATATTTCAATTATTTGTCATCATGTTTACAAGTAATATGCTCTTTGCATGTGAAAAGTTTCACAGGTGGGAACCTCTTATCCAATCACAATCATTTCCAATCAACATTGTCATCCCTTTATTACACTCATTTTTTGGAGAACTACATTTGGTCTAAAGTCCACACTGAACTATGTAGGCAATGCTTCGATACATGGGGCATCTTGGATCAACTTGGCCACTCTTATCACCATCTTCCTTTCCCAATCACTTCATCACACTCGCTATTTTTCAAACCAATCACTTCAACACACTCGCCTTTTTGCAAGCCAATCACTTCAATGCACTCACCATTTTGCGAGCTAATTACTTTAATGCACTTGTCATTTTCCGAGCTAATCACTTCAACACTCATTTTGTGAGCTAATCATTTCAACACTCTCATTGTTTTGTGTGTCCCTTCCCTTTTATTCTATTAGTTGTCCATTATCTCGTCATTACCTTTCTTATTACCTTATTTACCGAGAGAACTACATTTGCCCTAAAGTCCACACTGGACTATGTAGGGAATGCTTGGATGCATGAGGCATCTCAGGTTAGTTTGGTCACTTCTTTCCTCTTCTTCTATTCCCCCCATATGCAAGTTGTCAAAAGCTTTATCTAACATTTCCCTTGCCTTCAGGGCAACACTCAAGAGTAACCCCTTATGTCTACACATGCACAAAGGGTTAATTAATTACTTGTTTATTTCTTTTTGATTGTGTGTTTATGTGTGCTTGCTTGCTTGCTTGTTAGTGTGTTTTGTTTTATTTTCCTCGATTGCCTTTTGGTTTATTGCATTATGTTTAACACTTATTACTTGATTCTTAATATCTTGACCCTAGGTTGTTTACAATTGCATATAAATCAAGTTATTACGCTTATGACATCCCATGTTATCATGATTCATTTATAATTATGGTGCATAATGTCAAAATGCAAAATCAAAAATTAAGTTCTAAAAGTCTAACAAGTAATATTGCAACAATAAATCTCCTTGTCTACTACACAATCAACTGAGCACCATGACTAATTTATATGCTACTCATGATACATATCCACAAATGAGCGTATATAAGAATTCTGAAACATATTTTCCAACATGATCCAATATCAAATGTCAAATCATAACATACCACATTTGCAGTATAAGAAATCACATTTGTTACTCATATCTACAAATGTCAGAACACCAGAATAATGACAAATAAACATGTTACAAAAACATCCACATCAACATGAATAGCAAACAAATCCACTCACATTTTATATTTTATGCTCATAAGGCCATAACAACAATTGAATCAGAAAGAGCATCACATATATATATATATATATATATATATATATATATATATATATATATATATATATATATATATATATATATCAGAGTCTGTGTACAACAATAAGATTAAAAAAGAATGTTGTATATCTCACAAAACAATATACATCACAAATATATATGTCATAATACAAAATACAAAGAGTTATCATCACAATTAGCTCTAACTATGTGAATCCCCATGCCATGTTTGTTGTGGTGGCCCCATGGGCCCCGATGGTGGAGGAGGTGGAGGCTAATGCACTGATTACCCTGATGTCAAGGTGTAATGTGTCTTGGACCTTGTAGACCTAGTAGTTGATCTTTGTGCCTCATAGACATCAAAGGTAGGTTCCCTACCATATGTTTGTACAACCCCCTCATACAAGTTGCGGTAATACGTTGCCTCATCCTTACCCTGAAGGCTCTCAAGAACAATCTGTGATAAGCCAATCCCTGTAAGTGCCTCTCGCATTGTATCTCATTCCCTACAGAGCCTCTGAACATCTACCTTCACTGTATCTCATTGAGCCTATATTCCTATCATTTGAGCCACCTCTGTCCTCAGTGCGACAATATCTGACTACAGAGTCATACTCTATCTATCCATGTCTGCCACCTATTGTTGTAACTGGATGACCCTAGCCTCTAAACCAATTATCTCAACTACTCTCGTAGTAATCTCCTCCTCAAGCATGTATGTATCCATACCTGCTCTAGCTATGTACGAAGGACTTGCCTCACCTAGGTCCCCCATCTCCATCTATGCCTCCTTGACACCCTTGTACCATGTCCCTAAAATCTCAACATCTGGCCCTTGATTTGGGTTGTTGTCCTCTATATCCCCAGCCTCACTCGTTGAGTCTACCTCCATCAGTGTTTGTCCCTAATCATGACCCTAATCTAGTACATGTACAACTGGCATCGGTATCACATGTCTCAGGGCACCCTAGGGCACTGTCAATCTCTTAGGTTGAA
The DNA here is from genome assembly GCA_037957365.1 of Torreya grandis. Lineage (NCBI taxonomy): Eukaryota > Viridiplantae > Streptophyta > Pinopsida > Cupressales > Taxaceae > Torreya > Torreya grandis. The sequence goes on from JARHVA010000531.1 coordinate 3,923,535, forward strand.
ACTACACCCACCATGCCATGTATGTTGTTTTCACTCATGCATATGTAGGGGCCTCTTTGTAAGCCCAAACAACCTATGGAACCCCATGATACCGACACCTGACAAAATCTATGTCTATAGGTTATATTTAGACACTGGTCTCTCTAGATGCATGCACAAAGAAATGAGGGCCATCTGACACATCCTGTTGCACCCCAAACTGATGTTGAACCCAGTCTACCCTATATTCCACCATATGTGTCTTCCAACCAATGAGGAAACAACTAATATTCATGAACATTGTATACCAACCATCTTGTACCCACTAAATCTACAACTATAGATAAGGCCACAGATAAAGTCATCGCCGATGTCATCTATATCTCTCCTATACTAATAAATGTCTCATTTATGACCTCTATCGTTGACCCTTGTATGAACAAAACCATAAGCCACAGGCTCCTCTAGATCGCGTACCCGTCTTGGGCATTGGCAATATGCTCCTAGGGCCAAACATGGAGCAATGTAGAAGCATCAATACTCTGACCTCCTTGATACACCATTATATGAAGACTCTCGTATAACTGGTCCAATAGAGTCGGTTCCCAAGTAAAAAAATTCATCTAATCAATCACGTCTCTAATAATGCCACCTAGACCCATGTGGAAGAACTGGCCACTCTTGTCAAGCAACATGATGTTGATAATGGCCATGAGAACAACTACATCTCTTTTTATCTGTGTTGGAAATGAGGGTGCCTCTCGTGGAAGGTCATCCGATCGAATATCTATCAATGTCTCCAGTAAGTCAATATTTACAGTCTTGTACAACATCGACATGTCTGTATGGCCGATCAAGTCCTAAAGTAAAACTTGTTACCCTATGGGGCTAGTCCAATATAATGAGCACCCCCTCATAGGCAATCTTAGCATCCGCCAAACGTCCTCTAAAGTAACTATAGCCTTGCTTGTGGGAAAATGAAAAGTGGACGTCTCTAAATGCCACCTCTTTGCAAGTGCACTCAAGTAATCTATATCTGCTCTAATAGTCAGCAAGCGGGCAACATGCAATAGATCTACGACCTCCAAAAAAGTGCACATCTCCTTCATCCTAATCTGGGATGTCCACAAAATAGTGTGACCACCGCTTGCGCGCTATCAGTATAGTGGGCCGGTCTTGCAAACAAAGATAAGTCAGCACAAATTGTTAACTCCATCTAAATCAATCTAAGCTAGCTAACGTAATACAAAGCAAAAAAATAATCTATTATTCTTGTTTTATCTTGTCAATCTTATCAATTTACCATGTGCCTTGACCAACATATATATATATATATATATATATATATATATATATATATATATATTTATTTATTTTATTTTTTTTCTTTTTGACATTTTCACCATTTTTAGTGGCGTTTTGGCCATTTTGGTGTTTTCGTCATTTTGGCATTTCCCACTCAAAATGGTGATTTTGCAATTTTATAAAAGATTTGTCATTTTGGTCGTTACCCCGCCTTTTTCTAGATGTTTTCTCTATTTCAGTTAGCATTTTCAATGTTCTCTTGGAGTTTGTCATTTTCATAGGTGAAACTGTCGATTTCATCTCCTACGAAATTGATGTAAACTCCCAAACCCTAATTTATCCTACCATTAAATGCATTTATAAAGACAAAATTGACTAAGGAGAAACCTACTTACAGGTTCCCTGTGCTACTATGGTCATCCATGCTCTCAAACCCGTTCACTCAGGTACCTCTATCGTGGTCGATGAGCCATTCTTTATTACTCTCTTATGCAAACTAAAGCTCAAATCTTCAATATGGGAGGGTAACAAAGATTTGTTTTTAGCCCATAGGGGTGAATATATAACTTGCAATTTGAATTTTTACCCCCTAGCTCTCCATTATCATTCTAATATTCATTAGAGGTTCGTTTGTGGCTCTATTGAATATTTTTCATGTTGTTTCTTATGTATTCCTCTTTATCTTGACCTTTTCATCTCCAAATTGTGTTATTTCCTTATTTTTTAAGGCCCTTCCATTTTGATCATTTTCTGATTGTTCCCTCGAGGGGGCATCCAAGGCTTATCACGCACCCTCTGGGGCATCAATTTGAACATGTTGACCCGTAAAATTAGAGATTGTCAATGCATCATTCTTCAATCTTTTTAAAAAAAACTTAACAAATTTCTCATTATTTGAAAAGACGTTATTGTGTCTTGTGTCTCGCAATGCCTTCTCAAAGGGCAAAATGTAGACACTTCATTTTTACCACTTCCATGTCTAAAACTACAATCAGAATAACTCTCCACAATCACACAAAATTTACCAAAAATTGTCAAGTCATCTAATTTACTCACACAACTACCGATTTAATCTAAATTTTCAACAACGCGTTCTTAATTGAGACAATGCAACGTAACGACAAAACAACTTCATCAAGTGCACCCCAAATGAACCTAACCCTTTGCAAGTGTTATTCTAAATCAATTAAATGAACATGTAATAGAACAAATAAACATTGCAAATACACCATTCTTCTACTTATAAATTAATCACTTGATTAAATAGCCTAAACATTCCTCTAGTGCAAAATTCCATGGTTTTTTAGAAACTTCTATTATCTAAAAGCAAAAATCATTTTATTGGTTCATCTTATGACATCACTTGGAAAAGTCAATGGGAAAGGAGATGAGTGCAAGTAAGCTCTTGCACTCTCTTACACCTCTCTTACACACTCCAAAAGAGACTATGATTGCACTTTTTTCCCAAATCTCTTCCACACTCTAATTTACCTTAAATTGACCCTCTTAAATCCTCAACCTCTTGCATTAATGGAAGGTGAGGACTCATTTCTTGCCATCCATTTGGAGATCAAGATGGATAGTCACCATTGATTCAACCAATGTATAAATTGAAGGCCCCCCTCCATTATATGGAAGCTTCTTGGACTTAAATTTACTCTACCAAAATACATAAGGAGCTTCAACATTCTCATGTCAATTCTCAAGCCAAGCCAAGAGTAGACAAGGAGAGATGCTACCCACATATGCAATCGACATTGCCAAAAACCTCTAGTTCTACAAGCCAAGCACATACCTCTTCGGACTGGCAAGCAAGGGGATTCTTTCAAGGAAGGTATAACATGTTTTGTCTTCTATTTGATTCATCGTTTGCTTAGTCTTGTTCAAACCTAGTGGATAGGCTTAGGGTGTTAGTCTCACACAATTATTTCGATTTGTATTTACTAACAATGAATTAACCCTCTTTGGATTCCTATTCTACATGTGAATCCTCTAAGAAGACCTTGGGTCCAAGGATCCATAGGTTTTTTTAGCCTAAATGGAGTGAAATTCAGATGGGATAGTTGATTCTTGCCCCCTATAACACTAGTGGAAGCAAAAATCAGCTTTGCTTTTCCCTTCCTAGCCCAACTATTGTCTCCAATCCCACCACCTGAATTGCTCTTAAGAGAGGAAGAACCTTGTAAAAAAGTGTGATTCTCCCCCTTCTTTGAATCGAGGAAGCCAATACCTACCTTGTGTCGTGAAGTGTTTCCCCATATGTCCTTTGAGAAAATAGACCTCCCTACATAGGGATCATCAAAGTAATCCACTTGTTCTTCTTTGTCAATGGAGTTTAGAATCTATGAGGCAATGTCATCGCTTCTCTAATTCACCCATCTGAAACAAGAGGAAAAATAAGATGCAAGTCTATGACAGAAAAATTCAACAGAGCAAACCCCAAACAAAATGAGTCACCAAAGGACTGCAAGATTTGCACTATGCAACCATACAAGCCTAGACAACTTTGAAAACTAGTTGTCAAGAAAATGTTGCTAAGACAACAAAGACAGAATAAGGAAAGACAATGGTCTATGTCAAATAAAAGCTATAAAAATGAAACCACGGATTGCACAATCGAGATGGAAAAAACTACCAAACTAATAGAAGTTGAACAAATCCTTTGTAGTGTTGTCGAAGGTTCCCCAAGCTACCATACTAAATGAAAACTACAGTCAATGACCACAAAATGAAGAGAAGTAATGAAAGGATGAGGAATGGAAGCAAATAAATCTCTTGAATGAAAGCAAAACATCTCCTTCCGAGGTAAAATCCTCAACTAGGAAATTAACGTGTAGGAATAGATGTTCTCCACACTCTATCCAATGTTGTCATGCCCTATGATAAATTTCAGAGAGAAATTTTGTCAAACAGTTGTCACTCATCTTGTATTTCTTTGAAACTCCAAAAGGTTGACGAGTATAGTAACAAGACAACAATTCTCACGTTATCCAAACAACTAGTCTTATCTATGGGTTAATCTGATGGAAACGATGTTGTAACCATCCTGAAAAGCAATGCTTCACATGTATTGTTCGTTGACTAAATTGTTAGAGGTTATAGCCTTTGAAGTACTTGTCACTATTGGATGATCTTCTTCTTGTATCCTTACTGATCCAAGTGTCATTCGATATTTTCGGCCAAAACATGTCTGATCATTATCAGATTTAAATTTCACAAAGCTTTGTCCCATCAATTTTGACCCCTCCATCCTCCTTTGTGCACTCACTTTAGACTCTTATTCATAGTGCCATGTAAAAAATTTGAGAGAATAACCTTGTTGTAGTGCTATAATCGGGTCCTCCATCTTCGGTTGCTTCATCCTTGTCTCACCATGTTATCTCGAGTTTATCCTTCATATCACTCATTCATAGCCAAACAACATTACAAAACAAGGCAACACATTACGGGGTCAAAACCAACACATTACTTATGCATTTAATGAGCCACAAAACAACAAAATGCTATCAAAGGAAGAGATAAAATCTATTAAAAGATCTCCACCCAACAACCTATAAAAAATCTTGAATTTCAGTGTTAACAACAACCGGCTCTAGTATCATGAAAAAATAAATGACAAGATCTTGTAAAATAACATTGAAAACTTACATGCATTAAGCTTACAACAATATTCTCTGAATTACAATCTTCATGAACAAAGGAGAAGAAAGAAGATAATAAAAAAGAACAATGAGCCTCAAGCGATAAGCAAGTCTTTTGAGAGATGTAAAAAAAGAAGAGTGGGTTATTTAAATAGAGCTAGTGAGCCAAAAGGAGCTACAAAAATCTTCATCATACCCTTACCCAACATTTTTAGTGTGCACCTAGTGTCACTAATCATCATGAGGTGAGGAAGAAGTGTGGGACAAGTGTAGGAGTTACATGTGATATGAAACCTCAATATTCCTTTTAAAAGAGACAAAAGAGGCATGACACCTCATAAATATAGATAATGTGAATTAGAAATTCACTTTGATATATTTAATATACCCAAATAAAGATTAATCACCAAATGGTTGCACTAACCAAGACACGACGTGGTAAGAGGCATTCCCCCACTAAAGAAAGATATCGATGTGTGTCCTAGTTATTTTGTTGGAAAATAACATAAATTTCCATTCCGCACAAGTACATATCGGGATCATGGTCCATTGGATATGGTGCTCAACAATCTTTGCAAACCCCTTTGTCTGAGTGTTAGTGGCTTCCAATATTTCATATCTTTGTTGATGACTACTCACAAAAGATGTGGGTATATTCCCTGAAGACTAAGAATAAAGCCTTTCAATTCTTCAAAGAAGTCAAAGTCACCGTGGAGTGATAAACTAAGCATCACATTAATGTCCTTTGAATTTGTGAAGACATATGACATTCGCTGACAACAGACTGCAACTTATACTCCACAACAAAATGGTGTTGCGGAATGTCATAATTGCACTATCATATAAATGTTACACAAAATGATTGAGGAATCACACATGCCTAGTATTTACTAGGAAAAAATAACTCACATAATAGTCTACCTATTGAATTAAGCACCCACCAAAGCTCTCAATAATATTATTCCACAAGAAGCATGGATTAGGAATAAAGCTTCTATATCACATCTTCGTGTTTTTTGTTGTAAAGCACATATACATGTCCCAGGGAAAAACTAGATGAGAAATCCTTGGCATTAATTTTCTTGGCTATCGTGAAGAGTCAAAAGCATATCAACTCGTGCATCCAAAACTAGGAAGATACACATCAACATGAATGTTGCATTTGATGAGAAGTGTGAGTTCAATCCACCCTCCACACAATCACCTTATACAAGCATTAGACGTGTATGCACTTAAAAAGATGGTAGTGAGGACAAAGACTAGTGATAATTAGATGGGTCTCTCAGCACCACCACCCCATGTTCAACGTATGCTCAAGTGGTACACCAACACTATATGAGATGCAAAATTTGATGGAGTCCTAGACACTACCACTACAGGACCAAGGATACACAACATGGCTCATGAAGAGGTAAATTTGGCCATGATGAGCTTAGTTGCAGAATATTTTGAGCCTTCAATAGTTCATGAAACCCAATAATCAAAGCCTTGGAAAGAGCCCATGGATGGAGAGTATCAGTCACTGATGAAGAATAATACATGTTAGCGAGTTGATCTTCCACCAAGGAAGAAATCAATTGGTTATAAGTGGATATTTAAGACCAAGTGCAAAGAAAATGGAAGCATTGACATGTACAAGGCAAAACCTTAAGCAACGAGCTACACATATAAAGAAGGCATTGACTATGAGGAGACTTTTGCTCCCATAGCCAAGATAAAGACGATTAGAATGATGTTTGATATGGTTGCATAGTTTGAATAGAAATTCCATCACATGGATCTGAAAAGTGCATTCCTAAATGGAGATCTGTAAAAGGAAGTCTACATGACCCAACTACAAGGTTTTATCACACTTGGTCAAGAACAAAAAGTGTGTAGACTCATCAAATCACTATATGGTCTCAAGAAGGCTCTTTAATCTTGGTATGTCAAGACTGATGAGCATCTCATACAACATGGATTCCAAAGGAGTCCATATGATCCACACCTATACATCAAGGAGCAAGGTGGAGGTTATGATGGTAATTATGTATGTCGACGATCTAATCATCGATAACAACTCAAAGGAAATGATTGATGCGACAAAGAATGATCTTAAGCGATTGTTTGACATGACATATCTCAAGATACTACATTATTGTCTTGGGTTGGAGGTATGGCAAAAGGGTCACTGCATATTCGTGTCTCAAATGAAGCATGCTAAGACCATGTTTGAGAAATTATGGATGATGGACTTTAAGTCTATTACAACACCCATGGAGAAAAGACTTCAGTTGTCTCATTTAAATCTATTAGCCCTAGCAAATGTCACTCTCTATCAACAGTGGATTGAGAGTTTCATTTACTTGACCTACACTATGCCAAATATTAGCTATGTTGTTAGCTATCTTTCACGGTTCATACATGAACTAAATGTGAGTCATTGGAAAGCAGCACAGCAACAAAGATACATTCAAGGTACTATGTAGTGTAGCATAAAATAAAAAATAATGATCAATTCTTCTTGATAGGTTATACAGACGTAGATCATGCAGTGTCTATTGATGTCAAGAAATCCAAATTTGGATTTGTTTTCTTTCTAGGATTTGGTCCTTTCTCATGGGGAAACAAGAAGCAAATCTTTGTTTCGTGATCTCCCACTGAGGCAAAATATCATGCAAAAAAAGTTGTGTGAAGTGATATGGCTACGTCACATTCAAGACTAGGAATACTACAAACACAACCTACAATTTTGTATTGTGATAATCAGGGTGTTCTAAAAATTGTTAGCACACGAAACACATCAAGGTTCAAGTCCATTTTTAATGTGAGCATATTCAACAACACAATATTCAACTCCACTTTTTCCCCACTCAAGATCATTGTGTAAATGTCCACCAAATCATTGATGGAGTGTTACATGCACTCATGCGATCGCAAAATCACTCCTGCACACCATTACCACAACATTAAGACCATTACACACAACAATCAGACAAACATTATGTACGAAAGATCTCATTATTGTATCTCAAAGTGAATATACAATTTTTAGCTCTCTCTCTTCCTACAGTCAAGGAGAAGAACATGGAGTACCTGCTGAATGGGCTATTGAGGTTGTTTCACAACCACTGCTTGGCTATTGTGATCAACCCAAATATATGGAATTGTCTAAATAGGTTCACAACAAAATATTGTTCATGCACACATATAAAACAATTTGACAACTATAACAAAACTTCAAATCAAGCTTAACTCTATGAGTGGGCGTGAACATGACTAAAGACAAAATTAGATTGAAAATAACTCAAACCATTAACCAGTATGACAACAACCACTCTAACACCCTCACTTAAACATAGAATAAGGACTGAGAAAAGAGAAATCAAAGAAATTGATGGGCCCTAACAACTAGGCCCAATCAAGCACCCATGTACAAAATCGTTGTGAAATACAAAGTCCCTATGGTAACCAATCCATCTTACCGAAATACATGGATATTGAATCAGTGTAACTGCCAAGTCAAATAGAAATTGGTTCTTTGTATGAAGCTCACTAAATAAAAAAACATTGATAACAAAACTAGGGAAAAGAGTCACCGTTGATGAAATGTATCACTGCAATATACCCAAAAACCAATAAAACCACATTAAAGATTGGAGAAAAGGACTTATGTTGCAAGGCATCCCAAGAAGCACGACTCAAAATCTTAACACAATGTTGTAGTAGGTGCACTCGATGGAGTGAATCCTATCAAACAAACAAAAAATGCACTCAATCAACTACCTAGCAAGAAAAATGACCCACCCACTCTCGCCCCCTCCTTCTCCATACTATTAAAATGGGTGTAGTGACTCAAAAATTGTATGAGAAGGCCAATCCCACTACAAAACACTGAAATGTTGACATTGGGCTTCACCAAACTAGCTATTCTTTAGAAGTAGATCAAACTCCACAACAAATCCAAAGGAGAATGTCAACATCAAAGATACAAATACAAATCTCTCAAGAATATGTCCCTGGTGGTGCTGGGATAGTCAACAACTGAAAAATAAAGTTCTCAATATGGATCATACACACATGAAGAAAAAACTCCATGACTCTCATTGTGACTAAAAATAAAGGTCTCACACAATAAAAAAATCACCAAGCGATGCAAGAAAATCCACAATGCAGTCAAATTGTAGAAGACAGCAGTTGTGAAATGAGAGATGTAGGCTCCAAAAACAAATATTTCTAACAAAGAGCTTAAACAACCAAGACGCATCAAAAGGCAAGAGGAGCAATGTGCGATCGAAGAAGCTGAGTGGTGGAGGATCCTCCCTTGTAGAGTCCTCTCAAGAACAATCAAAAATCTACCCCAAATGAACAAGAATGGTGGATGAAGATGCATGCAGATGAATGGGGGCAAAGTTCACAATAGATGAATGCAAGTTAACATCCAAAGAAGTGTCAAGTGGATCATGTTTGACCACTATAGTTTCAAGTTTCTCAGACTTGAATGAAGGAGCAGAAGAGCTCATAGGTAGCTCAATATCCTCACAAAGAGTGGAGTGAATATAAGATAGTAAATCTATCAAATGATCTTAAAGAAAAATATGCATCATAACCAATGCCATGTTGAGCAATCCACATAACATGTTGTGTAAGGGTAGCAATACCCTATAGATGTTTACTAATATCCACAAGTCGAGTAGTGTGACCCATGGAACAAACCATGGGAGAGCCAAAAGTTGTATGTTTCTCAAAAGAAGCAGGCATATATACAAGGGGAACTAGAGTGGGATGTGCAGAGTGTGCAACAACAATAGGCACAAAAGTTTCATCTACAACAAGAGGAGCAACATGATCAATGGGTTGCTCAAGTTCTGATAGGTCACATTGTAAAAGTGCATCAAGTGGATGTGTATCATATTCAGTAACAGTACATGGTGGACTAAGAACAATAACGAGTGTCTAACATATTAGTCTAATGTTGTATACCGACTAGTTTCTTCTGTAGAGAGCATGTGATGGCATCTTTTTCATGAATCAATGAACATAAAATGAAATTATGTTTTATTATTTTCTTGTGGGCTCCCTGAAGTGCTAGGAAAGAGACCATAGAATCAATGGGTTGCTCAGGGTCTGGTAGGATACCATCAACAATCACACCAAAATAAAAAATAAGAACAACAATTACATAAGCATAATGTGCATCACTATGTCTAGGAAGTGTAGATACCTCATCCAAGTGACCACCAATAATCAAATCTACAATCAAATCTACAACAGGGGTAGTGCGAAGAGATGGTTCAAGTGTCTCATCCTTAAGAATTGAGTCCTCACTAACAAATGAAGGAGGACAAGAACCAACAGAAGGAGGAGACACCAAAGGGTCCTCATGCATATCATCATCAAGAATTACACCCTCACAAATGAGAGAAGACGGTGGAGAAACATCAACAATGTCACGAACTAGAAATTTTTCACTACGAGGAGAAGGAAGAGGAACGATGAGAGGTGAAGTGACCTCTCAAAAAAATGTTGAAATAACTTCACAGGCTTCCTTAGATGGCATGGCATGTACAATGTGAGACTGCAAAGTATCTGGAACATGGAGGTGAATGAAACAAAGTGCCTCATTTTTCAAGGATGCAAGCCACACAATATCATCCTCATCTGTAAAGTTCAGAAAGTCACCAAGTACAACTCTCCATAATCCTTTTATTTGCAAGTAAATCTACATTTTGGTTTTCCATGTGTCAATTTGAAGTCTTGAGGGATTCGAAGAACGATGAAGTCATTTTCGCAAGAGGTTGTCAAAGAAGAGAATGTATATTCCTTGACAAAACTACTCTTTTGATACAAAGGTCAACAAGGAAAATTCAACCAACACAAAGTTAAGTGTCTCCTTTTCCCTCCAAACAATAAGAAATGCAATGAAAATCGCAAGTTACACCTCCAAAAATGTCAACAATGGCCAAAGATGGATGTTGGGTAACATAAAAAATGTGTCCAAAAAAGGAAATAGAATATAGATACAATGCATAAAGACGGAGTCACCTTCTATGACCAAAATCACTTTGGTCTTTTCCAAACAATGTCGTAAACTCATCTCACACATGTAGATGCTTGTGCTACTCATAGAGCACCTAGAAACACCTATGCAAGAGAGTAAGCGCATATTAGCAATGTGTCAAGTTGCACAATCATCGTCACAATAACAACTCATTTAGTTATTGCAGCGATATAGAGACGTCTTTGAAGAGCTAAAGGGTTTGTTAACAAATTACATGATAAAACATCACGTCGATTTGGTTCCTAGACCCCTCTTCCAAAGTATCCATTGTACCACATCCATTTGGGAGAATCATGGAGTCCAACATCAGATTGAAGAGCTTATTGATCAAGGAAAGAACATACTTAGCTATTCACCTTGTAGAACCCTGATAGTCCTTGCACCAAAGAAAGATGACACTTGGTGTTTGTACATAGACAACCAAGCGTTGAACAAGATAACAATGAAGAATTGATACCATGTATCAAGCATTGACAATCATATGGACCAACTTTGAGGTGCACAATACTTAAATATTGACTTGAAGTCTTATTATCATAGGGTACTGGTCCACCTTAAGGATGTTTGGAAGACAACATTCAAGACATGGTAAGGATTGTATGAATGATTGGTTATGCCTTTCAACTCGACCAATGCACCAGAAACATCCATGCACTTGATGGTTGATCTTCTCATTCCCTTCCTCAACTCCTTTGTCATTCCTCTACTTGGATGACATCATAATATTTAGTAAGACTTGGGAGAAGCATGTGGAGCACATCTTTCATGTCTTAGACACTTTGCACTAACATGAGTTGTAAGCCAACTCAATGAAGTGTACATTTCGTGCCACATAGATTCAATAGTTGGCTTACATCATTGACCAAACATGCATTCATGTAGATCTAGAGAATATTAAGGTAATCCAAGATTGGTCAGCGCTGTGCAATCTCATCGAATTGAGGAGTTTTCTAAGACTTGTTAACTTCTACCACATATTTGTTTTTGGTCTCTTGCACATCATTTGCTCTTAGTCAAATTTATGTCCAAATCAATAGTCCAATGAACACTCGCACAATAACATGTTTTTTAAGAGCTCAAGCAATGCATATGTGCAACACCTATTCCGGCAATCCTTGCATTATTCACTCCTTCAAGATTCACACCAATGCATCTGACTATGAACTTGGCACGAAACTCACACAAGATGGACATTTAGTCACCTATCACTCAAAGATATTTGATGACATCATTTAACGGTACATCGCCTATGAGAAAGAGTTGTGCTCTATTGTGCAATCAGTAAAACAATGGCACCACTACATCTTGGATAAGGACACAATCATTCATTCTAATCATAAGCCACTTTAGTTCTTGCATATGCAGAGCAAGCTAGAGAATGTGTGCCACATCAAGTGTATAACTCCACTGCAATAGTTCTATTTGGTGATAAAGCAAAAGAAGGGAAAGGACAATAAAGGTTGCATATTGTCTTAGTTGACCATTGATTCACATGTTCAGTAAAATTGTGGACATGTGTGGCCACAAATTCATTGATGGGGTAACTTTCACTTAGCAAACAAGGACTTCACATAAGTCTACACCGACCTAACACAAGGTAAACATGGTTAGGTATTATACATGTCTGTCGAGATTCTCTACAAGCTTAGACATTTGAGTTCTTGATGGCACACCTTGCTTAGGACTCCAAAGACTCATTTGGGAGGATCACTACCCCAAAACAACATGACACTTTGATGTTACCAAGACACTAGTAACATTATAACAACACTTCTCCTATCCACACATGCAAACATATGTTGAGCGCCACATCAATATTGCATTGTTTGTTGCATCAGTAAACCCATGAACAAGAAGCTAGGACTTTACACACCTCTGGTGGTTCTACCTAGGGCAAGGGAATCCATCAACATGGATTGCATGACTAGGCTGCCTATGAAAAAACACCATAATGACTCTATGTGTGTTGTAGTGGATAGGTTCTTTAACATGGCCATCATGGTTGTCTACAAGATGAGCATCAATGTTGCGAACGGAACCATGTGTTCTTTCATCAACCATGTTTGGGTTCATTTTGGGCTTTTTGCATCCATTGTGTCTAATTGTGACCAATTGATTGTTAGCCTTTTTTGACATGCTTTGTGGGACATGATGGATACAAATTTGGATCGGTCTACGACATTTATTCCCCAAACAAATGGACAAACAAAAATTGTCAACCACACACTTGTTTGTCTTGTGTGCATGTACAACAATGTGCATTTGCGCACTTGGGATGACAAATTTCTTTGCATCCAACATTCCTATAACAAAGCTTTGGACATCTCTATGGAGCATAATTGGGGGCACATAGGTACTAAAGTGGACAAGGAGCAAATGTTTTTGCAACGCATTCATAACACTCATCAACAAGGTCAACATATTCTTTTGTGCCAATGACTACGCTTCAAGGGTCCACACCAGAAGATCAAGCCTTTGCGCTATGGTTCGTACACCATCATACAAGCAATTGGAGAGAATCTTTTTCATCTTAACCTATTGCAGTACTTGGGTTTGCATCCAGTCTTCAATGTGGAACTCCTCAAGCCTTACTTTTGACCTTTGTTTGTGTTGGTGTGATAATTTATGCACCTTCATTCAATTAAATTAGGACAATTATTATATTCTATAGTTTAGCCATATATTTAGGCTTAAAATAAATCAAGGATGTGAACTTTATTCCATCCAACAACATGCCACCTCTACATAGGCCAATCACATTCACTATTGTGTAGCCAATAGGGAAAGGAGAGAAAGCACTTGGCATTGCTACATATACCCTCCAATGACTACGCTTCAAGGGTCCACACCAGAGGATCAAGCCTTTGCGCTATGGTTCGTACACCATCATACGAGCAACTGGAGAGAATCTTTTTGATCTTAACCTATTGCAGTACTTGGGTTTGCATCCAGTCTTCAATGTGTAACTCCTCAAGCCTTACCTTTGACCTTTGTTTGTGTTGGTGCTATAATTTATGCACCTTCATTCAATTAAATTAGGACAATTATTATATTCTATAGTTTAGCCACATATTTAGGCTTAAAATAAATCAAGGATGTGAACTTTATTCCATCCAACAACATGCCACCTCTACATAGGCTAATCACATTCACTATTGTGTAGCCAATAGGGAGAGGAGAGAAAGCACTTGACATTGCTACATATACCCTTCATCTTCATTTTATAAATGTACTTTTTTGCATTATTTTTTTTGAGCAAATACGTACTTTTGTTTTCACTTCACTTGCGTGCAAATCTACTAGAGTAAACCGCTTTTAGAAAGGATCTCGGGCCTCACCTCATTTCTACATGGCATCAAAGCCTCTATTTCTTTGGATCCTAGTTGTGGATTTCTACGTGTTTCCAAAAATCTCACATTTTTTCCTGGCCTTTTTTATGCACGTTTTTTGTAGCAAAATTTTTCTAGAACATCTTGGAGTTCTTTTAACCTCACCATTACATATGGAAGGGTAAATAACCTAAAGATTAACTATAAACACAATAAGATTTTCTGACTTTTTTTTGGAATTTTTTTAAGGTTCCAAAGCTAACACACTGGTATATTCTATACAATCCATACATTACAAAGCCCTGCACATCCTAGAGTATTTTTTGGCCTTGTTTTCACTTCAAAGGCGATATCTTAAGATCTAAGAGTCCTGGAGGCTCCCCTTGTTTTGTTGGATTTGTGGTTCTACTATAAACGTTGTGTTGCAGACCTCATAAGATTTCAGAGCCCTGATTTTTGTTGATATCACATTTTTCTACAATGAAACCCTATGGGATTATTTATTCAAGGACCTTCCAAAGCTCATAGCTTGAGATCCTTCTCAATGTTTTTTCGAAATTACATATTTTTTAAAGTAAAATCTAGTGACATTCTCATATATGAAATGTCTTGTACATATATGCACAATATTCTGTTTTTCTTATTTTCTCTCTATATTTCGACATTTTAACTCGGTGCAAATTATGACTAGTGAGGGAGTCTACTTCTATTTCTCTATATCAACATTCAATATTTTAAATTGTGAGAGGAGGGGAGGGGAGATTGAGAAGGGGAAGGGAAAATGAAATAGGACAAACTTTTTGAGCCCTTTTGTGTGTTTTGTTACGTACACCCTTTCTAGCTTCTCTTGTTCACAAGATTTTTTTTTTGGGCATTCTCATCACAATGGCCTCACCTCAAAAACCAACTCTTCTAACTCAGCAATACCATTACACATGGAGATCTCAAATGACTTGTATTGAAGAGTAAAGGCTTGTATTGGGTCATTACTAGTGATGAGACATACCCTGCACAAAACATTCAGAAGCCCAAGTGGTACAATAGGTGTGACGAGGCTTTAAGCCTCATTTGTCTTTCTCCCCTGAGATACTGTTTCCCATAGAGAATTTTGTTGCTCCTCAACAAACATGGGATAAACTAAAAGACTTGTTTTCTAAGACTAACGAACTTCGGGGCCATCAACGTTATATTGAGCTCATTTCTCTCTCTCCTACAGATTTTGACAACATTCAAGACTATTTAACTAAGATTACTTCTTTGAGGCTACAACTTCTAGATTGTAACATTAAAATGGATGATGAACAAATTATTCTTCGGATATTGTCTACAATAAGTGCTCCATACTCAGTTTTTGCATCCAACTTCCACTCATAACAAGCTTCTACAGGTGCCAGATTTACTGTGTTTTTCGAATAGTTAACTTGTGAGCAAGACAAATTTATTTAGATTGGCCTCACTGCACAATCAACAATCTCATGTTCTTGTTACAAATCAAGGCACTTCTAAGGCACCCCCTAAGAAAAACATTTTTGGTCCTAAGGCACATTCTCCTAAGCAACATTATTCTTCTTCCAAGTCGAAGAATCGCTGTAAGTGCAATTTTTGCAAGATGCTTGGACCCACTGACGTTGGATGTCATGAGAAAGTTCTTGTTCTGAAGCTAGATGTCATAAGAAACTTGTTCTTACTGAAGAAATGAAAAAACACAATATCAATATTCTTTCTGCTTCTTCCTCTACTGACAAGGGAAAGTCAAATGCCCTTTCTAACAAAGTTTTGTCATCTATGGATCTTGAATGGGTGCTTGACTCCAAAACCACTCACCACATGGCTTAATCTGCAAAATTATTTTCGTTTCTTGATCCTCATTCTCTACAATAAATCTTTGTGAGTCCTCTCCCCTAAATACCTAGGGGCAGGCGTCTACTGAGCTTTCTAATGGCACTTTCAACAATGTGCTTTGTGTGCCTTCTCTCCCAACAAGCCTCATTTTAGTCTATCATATTAGTCAAACAACACATACTATTGAGTTCACACAAAATTCAACTTTTAATCGAGAACGTGATGATGCTTCTCAGATCCTTGCACTCAATAAGGCATATCATAATGCATGTTTGTACACATTCTCTCTTTTTGTGTCTAATCTCCCTTCCCATGTTTTACTTACCCATACAAAAAACTTGGGTAAGTTGTGGCATGATCAATTTCACCACTTGAACTACCACTTTTTTCAGCGACTTCATCAACATGATATGGTTACTAGCTTGCATTCTATTGGTGTATCTATAGGGTGTGTTGTTGGCAAACATCTCGATGACAGTGATTTAAAAGGCAAGGCATGGAGAGCTTCAAATTCTTCAACTTGTTCAAAGTGTGATTATTGGACCTTTTTCTCCAGCTTTCTTTTGTTAAATCTTGTTATGTGTTGACCTTCATTGATAACCATTCCAGACATGTGGGTTTACTTTTTGAAGAACAAAAGTCAAGCTTTTTTTACTTGTCACTTCAAGGCTTTTGTAGATGAGCAATCTGGGAAGTTCATCAAGTGTTTGTGGACTAATAACGACTGACATCCCTTTTCTCTAGCTTTATTTTGATAAATCTGGGTATGTTTTGACCTTCATTGATAACTATTCCAGACATATGAGGGTTTACTTCTTGAAGAACAAAAGTCAAGCTTTTTTTACTTTTGTTACTTCAAGGCTTTTGTAGATAAGCAATATGGAAAGTTCATCAAGTGTTTGCAGACCAATAATGATGACAAATATGTCAATAATCACTTTGAGGGCCTCTGTTACGACCATGGCATCCAACTACAACATACAATTTTTGACAATCCGCAACAGAATGGCATTGCAAAAACAAATAATTGCACACTAAAGAAATATCTAATTGTATGATTTAGTCGTGTGGACTTGCTCCTCCTTTTTGGGCTAAAGCCATCAACTATGCAAATTATATTCATAACCAAACTCCACACAAAGTTATCAAAGGCACAACACTCGAGGAATCTTGGAGTGGAAGAAAACATTCAGTTGATCATTTTCAAAGTTGTGGATGTGATGTATGGGTTCACATTCCCAAAGACAAATGCAAGGCTCTGCATCCATAGAACAAGCCTTGTTATTTTGCGAGTTATCCTAATTTTGTCAAAGGCTATAGACTATTGCATCTAGATACAACGCGATGACTATTTCTAGGAGTATTTGTTTGGATGAGCATCTTCCACACAATACATTGGATGATCCCACCTCTTCTATTTTTGACATGGCTTCTAATTCTGAAGATGAAAACCCTCTTGTTGAAGAAGGCTCCTCTTCATCCACCACATGCTCCTACACCTAAAAGTTTTCCTCCATGGGTTTAGAAGACACGAGATGCAACTAGTTCTTTTTGTGGTGATCTAATCGACTCTCATATCAAGAGCTCCCTCATGATTATATAGCCACAATGTCTCATCCTTAGCCTTTTCATGAGGCCAATGGCACTTCAGAGTGAGACTCCACCATGGCAGACGAGTACAATTCTCACATGAAGAGCAATAGTTTGGATTCGGTTCCTCTTCCACAAGGAAGAAACTTGGTTCGTTGTAAAAGGATTTACTAAAGCAAATATTGACAAATATAAGGCACGCCTGGTTGAAAAATGCTTTTCTCATGTAGAAGCATTGATGACATTGAGACCTTTGCCCCAATGGCCAAAATGAACTCCATTTATCTTGTGATTTCTATTGTTGTAGCTCATCATTGGAGAGTGCATTAGATAGACATGAAGAATGTCTTTCTTCATGATGATCTTAATGAGGACATTTATATGAAGTAGCCTTCAGGTTTTCTCTAGGACTCCTCCCTTGTTTGTCGACTAAACAGATCTTTTTTATGACCTCAAGCAATGCCCTTGGGCATGTTATAAGATGGATTCTTTCCTTTTCTCATATGGGTTCTCTATTTGTACTTTCGACCCTATTGTCTACATTTAGTGTCTTCATGTTGAGCCTATCATTCTTGTTCTTTATGTGGATGATCTCATCTTCATAGGTAGCTCACCTTCACTTCTACAAGATGTGAAGTCTTCCCTTCACGAGCAGTTTGAGATGTAGGGTTTGGGCACTTGCACTATTTTCTTGGGTTAAAGATCACTCATTTTGACCAAAGAATCTTTCTATGGTAGCCCTATGCACTTGATCTCTTGGAGATTTCACATGTCTAACTATAAACCTGCTTCTACACCATTTTTTGTCTAAATTTAAGCTCACAGCCAAGGACACTACACCCTTGGTTGATGCTACTTTGTATTGAGAATGTGTTGTCAATGTTATTTACTTGACTCATAGTCACCCCAATCTTTCCTTTGTTGTTGGCATGATTTCACATTTTATGCAAGAACCACATAAGCTTCATTGGAAAGCCACTAAGTGAATTCTTTGTCATATTAGAGGCACTCATACATATGGCATTCACTAATGAACAAGGTCTTCTACAAAGTTGGTAGGCTACACTGACTCTAATTGGGCTCGTAAAATTGATGATCATAAGCCACTTCAGGGATGTTTTCCATCTTCACTTGGGTCATGTTGTTTGATCAAGCAAGAAACAACAAGCTATATCCATTTCATCCACAGAGTAGGAGTTCTTAATGTTGTTACTAAGTCTATTTGGCTTCATCAGATCTTATCAGAGTTTGACATTGAGTAGCATCAACGTACTATTATTTAGTGCAACACGCAGGGTGTTACATCTCCAAGAATCATGTGGAACATTAGTGCGCCAAACACATCGAAGTCCATGTGCACTACTTTTGGCAATTGATTCATGAGCAATTTATTGATCTTTGCTTCTATCCTATTGAGTTACAGGTTGCCAACATCTTCACTAAACCTAACGTCAAGCTTTGTTCACGGTAAAGGAAGTTGTCCTTGGGGGCAAGGGGAAACATCTTTAGTCATCCCTCTTCTTACAGGGCTTTCATTGTATATGGGTACATCATCGTGCCTAGTTTTCAGGGCCCATTTTTAGAGGATTCTAAGCTTCATTGTTTTACTATAGATCTCTCTTAAGTTGCACTTAAGGGGGTGGTGTTGATGAAATATATTATGCATCTTAATTAAAGTAACTTAAGATAATATATTTTATAGTTTGGCCCATATATTTAGGCCTAAAATAAGAAAAAGGATGTGAACTTTTATGTTATCCAATAGCATGTCACCTCTACATAGGCCAATCACATGTGCCTACTATGTGGCCAATAGATAAAGGGGAGCAAGCACTTGACATTGCCATATATACCCTTCACCTTCATTACATAAATATATTTTATTATTATTTTTAAGAGCAAATACATATCTTTGTTTTCATTTTGCTTATGTGCAAATCTATTGAAGTAAGTCGATTCTAGAAAGAATCTTGGGACTCATCTTATTTCTACAGCTTGAGCAAACAACAACGCATCATCCTTCATATTTGGATCCTAGACATTTTTGCATCACAAAGGCCCAAAGTATTGAAGTGATAACAACGTGAACTTGCCAAGACACACTTCAATTGTTCCAAGTGGTCAAGCTATGGCAATCCATTGATTGGGCTAAGTGGTACGCTAAGTGGTACAACTTTCAACAACTTTAGGTTCAATTTTCATTGCTAATTGAGAACACAATGTGGACCATTGCTCTTCAAGAAAGGGCAAATGATCCACAATACCTCTTTGAGTTGCCGCAATACCGAGCAATATTTTGAATAGGGCTTTGTGGTGCTTTGCAGGAATGTACACACTTAGCATCCATGTGTGGGGTTTCCCCTACCACATGGCATACCAACTAACATTCTCCATATTTGTGACATGTTGGGGAATTTATCAATTGAACTGCACCCCTAGAAGCCCAACTGCCAACCTGCAAGAAGTTCAATCGTCTCTTGGGTAGAAGATGAGTCACCCCTTTTATAATCATCGTCAATTGCAACTGCTCCTTGTAATCACCTACCCCTTAAGGAATTAGAGACAAGAGATCACACATAGACCAGATACGAGTTTGTTAGCAAGCTTAGTGTATCTAGCATTCATACAGATTTGTAGTTCAACATTCTTTCAATCTAGACAAATCAAGGAAGCATTTACCTTCTATCATAGGAATTATCATAGTTTTATTGAATCTTGTACATATTTGTAGTTTTTCTTATTCTACATATTCACTAGAAGTTGCATTATTTTGCATGTCAAACTTCCGCATTCAATTGTGTGTTTGGTATTTCGCTATTTAGGTTACCTTCCATGCTCCATAGCGTGTTACCAAGCATGACATTGTCCATCCCACTAGCATCCTAGGCCTCGTGGTGTGGATCACACAAAGTATCTTTCTCAACAACTAGCTTTCTTTATTTGTTAGTCTTCTCTCTAACGAATCTAACTTTGCTTGTAGGGCTATCAACATCTCTTCCATTGCTTCTACATCTACAACTTGTCGTTCTTAGCCACCGTTTCTTTGGTTCTTGACTCTCTTTTGAACCATTTATACAAATATGTATTCTTTGCCCATCTACACAATATGGAGAACACACACTCTCTCTACCAAATTTTCTCACAATGGAGGACTTCCAACTACACCTACCCAACACTCGTTGGAAACTGTCTTCACACTCTCAACAATGACAATGCAAGATCTTTTCACACCCTACAACTAAATCAGCTACGGCCTCACACACTCAACCCATTAAGACACAACTTTGCTCTAATACCAATTGATGCAAATAGAGTTAGGGGGTTCAATAAAGAGCAACCTTGTTCCTATAGCCTAGGCTCATTCACTCAAACAATGGACACAAATACACAATTGCACTTGAGACTTGAAAATTGCACATTTTATTTCATATACATGAAAGTATTACAGAGCATGACACACATTACAATTGACTTCTCAATTAAAATACAAACATGAAGGAAACCAATACAATGCTTTAAAGGACTTGATACACTCTTTTTTCCTTTCTTGGAACAGACACCAAGTCCCCCTACAAGCCCTTAGCAAGTTCCTTCTCTCTCACACTTGCTCTCCTTAGTAAAGCCCCCTTCCAACTAACTATCCTCAACACTTTTACAAACTAGTTTGAATCTCCTTTGATTACCTTTGATTGTTAAAGTACCTCTTCAAAATCCTAAGCATCTTGAAAACACAACAATTGACAATTCAACATTTTGGACAATTACTTTCTTTCACAACTAATGCAAAAGGAATCCCACTAATTGTAGAGCAGCAATTGTGTACACACCACCAGTTGCAAAACTGCCCCTTAAGGCAAACGGTGGTTAAGAAACCATTGCTTAAACTTGCAAAACAACCACAACAATTTTGTCACTGTGTAAACACCTGCAAATTTCGGATGCCATATCTTTTGCACATGAACTCGAAATGAAATGACCTTTTTTTGGAAGTGCATAACTTTTGGAGAAGAATCCAAATATGCAATCGAATTATGCTTTTAATGTATTTCTTGTGACCTTTTAGCCTCTGCACTAGAACCTATCATTTTTTAAGTCTTCAACGAATGCAACCACTTCTAGAATGCTCACAAGAGTCAAGTAACTCAACCAACTCATTTGGAACCATATTAATGATTGAAACTGGTCCCCTCTATGATGCACTAATGCCCTTGGAGTTCTAGAGTAGTGATGCATCCCTTGGATCAACTTATACTAACACCAAAATGGCAAACACATTAACTAAGCTACATAGACCCACCCCTACATATTTTGTGTTTTAGCAAGATTTCGAGTAGACCTTTGGATGCTCCTGCACCGCATTCACCTAACTAAAACTTCATTGTACACCCCAAAAAAAGATGGTGCACAAAAGCAACAAACAATACAAACCACAAACATTCAATCAAAATGAAAATAGACTATTTTGCAATTCCAAAAGTAAATCCCCTTATTAAAAAGTTCGAGTCGTAATTTAAATATCCACTTGCATTATCAATACAGCTTATCGATTAGGATTTTAGAGATAAGGGAAGGAGACACCCAATAGCAAAAATTGATGCGTATAGTTGAAAATTTATGATAGACAAAACATATCTGCAGTAAAGTAATTTAATTGATTACACTAATTATGTGTTATCATAAAGTAGCTTTTTAAATCAAACAGAAAAATATTACGAGGAAAGAACTTAATATTACGAGGTAAAATATTGTTGTTTTATGAAATACTATATTTTCCCAATCATTAGAAATGTGAGGCCCACAGGTTGGCTTGAGTGGATGGGAGCAACATCTTATGACACCCAAGTCTCAGGTTCAATCCATAATAACCCACAACGTGTAGTAGGGCCGATGCGTACTTCCTGAGAGACTAGTATGGACTCACCCTGCTACCGCGCACGTCACTGGGTCCAACGTAAGTTGTGTGTGTGATATCCACAGTTACCCCAATAATAACAATAATAAAATAATATTCCTTGGCCAGAGCATACATTTTAGCATCAACGGCTGAATAATATTGACATTTTAGCATCAACGGCTGAATAATATTGACACCGTAAATATTGTTTAAAGAAGTTTTTCTTGGTCGATATGAATGTCTGATTATCTGCTTTTTGAAATGAGATATTGGACATTGCATCGTGCAGGGTTCCATAAGCGTGGTAATGGATAAACATAGAAGAACCAGAGGTTTGATTGCCACTTTTGTAGTTGGCTGAGCTTCTAACTCTTGTTATTCTTGTGCTAAATAAGGTGGGGAGAGGGTCGCATGCATTGTTACCCTGTCCAATTCCTAAATGATGAGAAAACAAGTGAAAAGTGAACAATCATTTGACAAGTTTTGTGAGTTTCCATTCAGGTCAGTTTTTAAACCTGAAATATCCCATAGTGGAATGAAAATATGGGCTCTTATCATTGTAAATTTAATACAACAAATTACATAATTGGTCTCAGGTTTTTGGATTCAAACATAAGCTTTTGGATACATATTTGTAGGAATAGAATTTCAGAGAATACTTAAAAACATAGTTGAAATATCCGACAGAAGTTTGCCTATATAAACAGCCTACTGAAAACTTTCAATGTATGTACATGATAAAACAGTTGTGTTTCATTATATACATTCAATGTCATTCTGCCAGTCCCTCTACAGATATCTGGTCCTCAGTGAGACACTGGCATTTTTATTTGTTTGACTTCAGCTGAAAACCTCTCTACCAACACAACATAAACATCATGTATTCGAAGCTAAAATCTCAACATATAAGTCGTCTAAGGACTGTGGTCCTAACAAACTAGCCCGTCCTGATCTTCTCGTGTGAGACCTCAAGAACATAGAGTCTGGGAATTCCTCCTCACTTGATTATGTTCATCAGAACAAAACATTTCCTCTAAGACATGTATTACCATTCTCAGAAAGTGAAACACACAAGTCTAGGCCACCTGTTTAAATTGCAAAGGAAACAAAACATAGATTGTTCTATATGAACAGTACCAAAACTGCAAGTGTTTGCTCTTTGATTACCTACCTAGCTCTGCTTCTATCCTTTTGACATTTGGAAAGAATGTCCACTTACTTTGCAATGTCATTGGCATCTGGCAACTAGGTAAGGTCTTGTATCCATCAGAAATGACTACTTCAAAGGATTCTTAGAGCTTTACAGCCAACTCTCCATGTCTCCTCTTGATCCAAAACCACTGCAATTGGAACTACACCCACTTCACCACCTTACTCCTATTGCTTGGAGCAAAGGGCAAGTGGTAAAGAGCAAGGCTGATAATCCCCCCAGCTGCATGATATTGTGGTTTAGAATGGCATTTTTTCATAAAATTAATCAGATAAGGAACTAGCTGCCTTACAAACGATTCTTAAAGCTTTATTGCCAACAAACCAATGTAACTGGAACTACACCCACCTTCAGCAGCTTACTTCTATTGCTTGGAGCACGAGACAAGAAGTAAAGAGCAAGGCTGCCAGTGCCCCCCCAGCTGCATGATATTAATCAGATAAGGATCTGCCACTGCACTGCACCTTCTGTCGCAAACTTGTTCTCCTTGAATGCAAGATTTAACCAAGGTTTTATCTAACGGATGAATTGACTAATGCAGCAGGTGCATTTATTTGAATTCCCATATATCTGAAGGTAAGAAGAGGCAGCAGCGTAGGAAGCAACTAAGAATGACAAAAGGCAATCCAACACTCAAAATTTGTCAGTCTGCTTCCTTCCATCAGTGGTTGCTCCCTATTGCTCCAAGACATGGGATTGGCTTAAGTCTCAACGCAACCTCGTAAATAATTTTCAAGCCGGGAGGGACAGAGGATCGAATTCATTCATCTCCTCTGATTTTTGGGTCTGAGATGAATAAGTTTTTATTGTTACACCATATGCAATGGGCTTTCCCATCCCAAAAATTCAATCCTTGGCTTTGCTCGTCTTAATTGCCTTAGCTATAATTGGATCTTGTCTTGGATCAGCTGGCCCAAATTTTGTACAGGTGGGATCTTCTCAGAGAAAGTCTTGGTCCATAACCGGGCTTGATGAACAAGCAAAATCCTCTGGTTATGGAAATAAGCAGTAGCATTGAGAGCTAGATCCACTGAGCTCAGAGCAAGAATGGGAAAGTCAAATCGGTTTTTAGTAAATGATATTTATTTTTAAGTTTTGCATCTATTACATTTCAATGCATTTTGTTGCGTGAAAGGGGTAATGTGTTTGCAAAAGAGAAGTTTGAAGTGGGGAAACTGCAAACACTTGCATACCCACAATGGTTGTTTTTTGGGTGCTATTGAAAAAAAAAAAAAACCAAATGCGAGGGCATATACAGGTGGAGAAATAAGAAATGAATAAACAGAAAAATTAAAATGGGAGAAGCAGATGTAAATTCTAAAAAAACTCCCCACAAAACCACTGCTGAAAAAGCCCCTGACAGATGCAGACAACTTCAGTTTAAGTCCTACACAAAAACTTGAACATACATAGCAAACAGATAGACCCAACATTGCATTCCCCTCAGAAATTGCCAACTAATCACAATCATCAATTTGGGTACCTCACTGAAATCCAAGTATTATCACACTTATTTTTTTTGGAATGATGTTTGATCTATAGAGGGAAGAGATGTTATTTAATGATAGTAACAAATGCATACACACGATATTTTAACATACATACCAAATGGATAGACCCAGAATCACATTCCTCGCAGATATCGCCAAATAATTAGAGTCATCAATTTGGGTACCTCACCAAAATCTGGGTATTATCATGCCAATTGTTTTTAGAATGGTGTTTGATCTATAGAGTGAAGAGTTTTTTCTATGATAGTAATAAGGGCATACATACCCTACCTTACCACCCTCTACATTCAACCTTGGACCTCGCCTATGGATTAGCCAAGCCTTCACCATCAGGTCCACTCATATTGTACGGCAAAATCTATACTATTAATGCATAACAAAACCCGCCACAAGCAAAGAGACAGCCTAAGTAATGTTAGTAGACAGCCTAAGTAATGTTAGTATTTGATTGCTAACACATCAACTTGGAGACTTGCACCCTGTGCTAGCACATTTATTCGGGAACTCACACCCCATGCTTCCTATTCTGTTCTTTCTATTCTATTCTACCCCCTTAATATCAACACATCCAACAGCTCTATTGATAGGAAATACCCATCTTGGGCTCTACTAATAATCTCTCGGCTAAAAAACTTATTTGCAACTGATACTAGAGTAATAGAAAAACAGGATACAGTATAGACAGCCTAATCAAAATTTAATATATCACATTTCTTTTCCGCTCAGAAAAGTTGCTCTGTGTCATTCTCTCCTCTCTTGAAAATGGTTGAAACTCTTGGTTCAAATTTATGGGCAAACTCTTGCCCTGCTATATTCCATCATTTCTCTATATGATCCAGAAACCTTGATTAATATCAAAAAAACTTCTGTAAAAAACCTATGATAATTTTTTTAATTCATCAGCATTTCAGATATGAGGATGCATGCTATATTAAAGATTAAAGCTCCTTATATTGATAACTGTTTAATGTCAATATGATGCCAAATGGGTCCAACCAAAAGAGAACATTAATTAGCTTTATTTATTTAACTTTATTTGTTATATTAGTTGTAAACTAGCCCTTAGCAACTAGCCTTCCTTACCATTAACAAGTTAAATTCTCGATTACCTTTTTAACACTGATTACTTCAAATTTTAACTAATAGTTTGTCAAATGAACCATACCCATGAGAATATTGTATATCAAATACCGTATCATGGAGAGAGAAGGTAATTATTTTAAAAACAAATTTTCTTCAATTTAGAAAAAGAAAAAGAAACTCCCAAAAAGCAGCTACTTACCAATATAAAATTGACATTTTTCCATTATTTTCAATTCAAGATATAATAAACCATGCAAACTAAACGTCTCAAAAGATGGAAAAATTCAGATATGAATATCAAAGACTCCTTTAATAAGTTCCATAATAGGATAAGGCAAGTTGTCAGGCCAACGGTAGGATTCTGGACTGAAATGTGACTCAATGCTGTCTAAATACAATTCTTTTTACAGAGAAACCAACGTTGACAAATGTTTAGCTTGACTAACTCCATTTTATACATAAAACCTCCACAACACCCAACTCTAAAAGTATCTTCAACTTTCCATTAAACTGTGTTTTATCCTAAGACCCAAATGAAAGGCCGTGCCAGGAAACTGATGTGAATTTGATGTAACCTGTAATTGTACCTTGTACCAACTATATGTATGATACCTGAAAATAGAATTTCAGGCCAAAAAATCAGCACCAATTTGAGAGAGTCATAACCCAATACATTAAAATAACCACCGAAAAAATCAATTACAAACAACTATAGTTGAACCCTCTTTCTGACCAGCAAAATATTTTTTCTTTGGAAAAAATGACACTATAATAAATTGAAAAAAGAAAAGTGGAAGTTTATTAAAAAAATCATTTAAATGCCATCTCTGGTAACTGTGAATACATATCACTCTATGCACTGATATGATAAAATCCATGTGCATCTATATTCTGACTCACAAGAATGCAAGTCTCAGCTGCCTATAAACCAATTTTGAATAGCTATTTCTTACAGAAAACCCACTGGAAAGTTAATCATACAACTATAAACATATTCATAGCCTGTACCATAAAACTTTAAAAAATGCATTTGGCAACAAGACGAGTGTTTGGGACTAGATTGCAGTAAGTTTGAAAGTGAAATTTTCATGGTAATTTTAATTTTATATGATTCCATTAGTGATTGTGAAACCCACTCCCGAAATATATTATTAAACTTAAGTTCGAAAAGGCCTGTAGTATAAACCTAGCGAAGGTTTGAGGAGGTGGAGTTATTAGGAATCATAAAGAAAGACCTTTGTTAGTACAATATAAACTTGGGAACACCACCAATAATATGGTCAATGTAAAGCACTTTTACAGGATTCAAAGTTCAAACTTTGAAGTTGTTCTTGCATAAAAAATTGATATTTGTATCTATAACAGGCGAAGAAGACTAAAAAGTAAAAACAATCTAGAGGAGCAATCCAAAAAGGTGAATGATGCTACTTGAAGCTTAATTTGGTTGTACATGAAAATCTCATATTGAAAATCAAATTTAATTATGTACTATTTATACAGACTAGGAGTGGGGGAATGAGGCAAATAGCCGCATAAGTGCCCTAAAATCCCCACCAATGATTATTCCAATTTCCATCAAATAGGCTAACTAGTATTATTTCAACCAACCAGTACTATTCTGACGATATAAAGATATTACTTTAAGAGAAATGCAAGAAACACTCAAATATTAGGGCACTTTAAGGGGCAACCTCCAAAAAACATAATAATAATGGAATGAATTCCATAATACAACTTACGATGATTTGGGAAAGCCTTGCTCTTCCTTATGTATAGATAATAGATATAATTAGGTGGGGTCACACCCCTTCATCCTAATTAGGCCAGCCTAAGGAAACAACTAGAACTAATAAATGAAAAGATTAACGTTAAGCATACAAGTCAGCCACCCATAAACTTAGCACACTTGGGAAGGAAATATATTATGGGTGTAACAGACAAGCTTACCAACTTGAGAATAGATCCGGACAAACCAGCAATATTTCTGTCACAAAAAAGGCTTATTTTATCAACCACACTTTTTCCAACACCTATTGTTAGGTCAAGCACTTAAAGGCACTTTCGGTTGGGGGCATAAATGACTTGTACTGTCACTAGTAATTTGATTCAGCCACACTTATTTCACACCTATCGATAGGTCGAGTGCCCAAGGCCCCTTTGGTCGATGGCATAAATGATCTGTTATGTGAAAATGAAGAGTGCCTAGATGATATCTACGAGAAATTAGGACCTAAGTGGTGCATAAATGCTCTATCTTATATAATTCATCAACCAGTTATCAACTTCATACAAATTCAGCTTGATCAACGAAAGTGCGTGACCATAAAAGGTGCTAGGTATCCTCTCCAGGGCCTCTAAAGAACATAATATGACTGATGACTGATAGATGTGAATTACAATTGATCATGTCCATCTCTATTTAGATATCATTAATTAACATGGGCACACAAATGGCATGGTTACAACTTACAAGAATAATGATCAAGGAACTCTGCCAACTTTAGGAGGAACTTTCAGCCAATAGTGAGATAATCTTTAGGCACTGGACTAGTAGGGAGAGGAAACCAAGGACCTCCCTCACCCAATGCAAGGGCAACTCAAGACCAAACACTAAAAGACAGTTGGCGCACCTATATGAAAAGCAGTTCTCCTCCCTTCATTTGAACTAAAACAGCTGTGATTACCTCAGGATCAATTGAAAGGGGGAGCACTCAACCCAGACCTACTGATTTTAGAGCACTCAACTTATCCAAATCTCACTCAACTTATCTATCCTTATCCGATAAATAACTTTTTACATTGGAACAAACAATGGTGTGGACGAACTTTAATAACAGAAAGATAAGTGCTTTTAGACTTTCGAATACACCTTTCTAATATAATGGCAACAAACGTAACAAATACAACTTTAAAAATCTCCAGACTCTAAGCAGTTCCAGTATGAAACTTCAGTTTTTAAAATAGATTAAAAACTTTACATTCAAAGAAGTCACAAAATTACCAATTTCAATCACGTACAGACATTTTGAGCAATAGAAATTTCACTAGCATTATGATCAATGCTGCACCTGTTAACCTTCAGAGATCTAGCACTTGAAAACTGGAAGAAAACCTGAATTCTACACAGAATATCAGGCTTCTGCAAATGTGGAACTGCAGCTACTGAAAAAATTGAAAAGATGACAGATTTTAAAAACCATACTGAAAAGTGATGAAATCTAATAGACGTGAAAATCCTAGGTCTGAAAACCTAATTCTAATATCACAGATAAGGAATTCCTAAAAGCTGCTGCAAACCGGAAATTTATGATGAAAATTGCTATAACTGGAAATCTGAAAATTTCCAAAAACTGAAACTAGAATTACAAAAAATCCAAACATTGAATTCTTTTTCTTTCCTTTTTTTTTTTGGACACTATTAAAAAAATTAGATGTACAATATGGTTAGAAAATCCATCAGCCATTACATAGAGAGACATTAACTTCTGTGAGAGGGTGTAAATACCAGCTCAAGCCAAATCCAGCACAGTATAGACACTGCCTTAGCCAAACACAGTCTTCAGATTTGTACACAAGAACTGCTTCCTAAAAACATGCCATACTCGACTACCTGAAAGCCGATTGACAACATTTTTCCCACTTTAGCTCTCTCGCCTCTTGCATGTGGGATAACCTATCTAACTGCTCCCATTGAACCAGCAGAGTACATTTTGTAAATAATCTAAACAGACCCCACATATTAAAATGGGGTGTTTCTGATCTCAACTTTCACAGACTAACTTTAACAGTAAACCAAAAAAATGTTATTTTAAGGTTGTTCAAGGGGCAAAAGAACCTATGGCCAGACAGCTTGCATAATTATCATTTCAGGGTTGTTGAGGATTTCAAAATCACAAGAAAATGCGCATTTGTGTTTGGATAATCTGTTGTTGATTGTGCTTATAAATTAATGTAAATGCCACTCTAGAAAAATTTACGAATAAGTTACAGCAAGGAAAAAATTAAAAGAAAAGGCTACAAATTGCAGGGAAACATAAAAAGAACTAGAAATTTTGTAAAATTCGCATTGTTTGACATACCGTGGAAAATTACGTATACACATGGCAAGAAAAAAGCGGCAGCTACTGAACAGAACCGCAGAAAGGGCAATACTTGAAGTTCCGATCCAGCAGGCTGTCACATGACCAGCACCTTACCTCCGTGGCAAGGGAAGCTTCATTGCTGTCCGGCCTGGAAAAGTGCGGGGACATGCGCTCTCCGAAGAGGTTTTTGGGCATGACAAGGCCGCAACTGTCGCAGCGAATCGCAGTGTCTTTGGCAGGCCATCGCCACACCGGCACGAAAAACAATTTTAGCACATTATCGTATTCCACCAGCGACGCCTCCGACCCGCAGCGCAGGCATCGCCCCACGTTTGACTGGAGAACCTTCCGGACCTCCTGGCTCACGCCTCCCACGAAAATGAAAAACATTGTTACTTCAGAAATCCTCGAGTTTCGATCCCGTGACCAACGGAGAAAGAGAATGGGTGAAATGAATCCATGCGTAACCCTCGCCGCCTCACAAAACTCGGTTGGCCCCTGAAAGTTCTGGAATATGTTCAGGTGGCGCTCGCCCCCGCAGTGTTCTAGAGGTTATTTTCCAAAAAATACTTAAAAAACTACCACGCTTATTTATGGTTCCACGTTTAGATCACCATCAATGGTCCATGTTATGTTAATGTGCTACATTTTTAAGGAGATAGACCTTAATCATAATAAAAATTAAGATATTAATTTTTACTTCTAAATTCTCTTTAGAAAATTTCAAATCATCCATTCTTCAATGAACTTAATAATTAATAATTTAAATTTAATAGTTATATATATATATAATTATGGTTATTTTCTATATCATAATTAATATCATTAATATTAATTTATTATAATATTAGCATATATATTAATATTATAATATTCTTAATAATATCATAATTACTACTTTTATATAGGTATGTAGGACTATAGTTATAGATTATATTTTATTAATTGTTGGGTATGTATAATTATATTGTAATTATAATTGAAATTTTAATGAGGCTTTAAGTATTTAGTAGTTAATTTTTATTTATTTTTATTGGCACCGATAATTAAGCAATGAATTTTAAAGTCTCAACTCTATGTTTTCATGTTATCATATACATTTGCATGTTTTTAATTATCCTCAAACATGACATAAAGTAAACTCCACATAAGACTATGGGAGGGACTTGGTGCATCGCATGGCATGGCACCCACGTGTTGGCAAAAAAATTCAAGAAAGGCGTCATTGGGATTTAGACTGAGGGTTCTAAAGATGAACGTTATATCTGGTGAAGATATATGGTTGTGAAAAAGCATAAAAGCAAAAAGTATAAAGCATAAAGCTTATATAAAAGCATAAAATAAATAAATGATGATCATTTGAGGAACCCCATTATAAATAAGTTAATAAGTACAAGCACTTTCGTCAATCATTTGCGCTCTTGTTGTTTTGTTTTGTTTCTCATCTATATTTTTATTTTTATAGTTTATTTTTTCTTCTGTTGTTGTAGGAGTTTGCAAGGAATGTGCTCGAATAAGCCATTTCAACACCAAAAATGGTGAATTTCTATCAAGAAGAAGGGATAATGACGATTTTCTATGAAAACCTTGAATCTTTTTTTTTTTTTTAATTTTGTTTTGTGAAAACACTGGACTAGGATTTCTTTATTTCTCAACAATGTGTTTTTCTTTATTTCTCAGGGAATGTGCCTTTATTTGTTTCTCAGTAAATGCGCTCTTGGTGGGAAGATCGAAGGTTTTATTTTTTCTTGTGTTGTTGTCGAACAAACATTTTCGTTTAGTTTGCAGGGAATGTGACATTTTCGTTTAGTTTGCAGGGAATGTGCTCTTTGTCTTGCGATTTTAGAAAACATGAACTAAGGTTTCATTCAAAAAGTTGTCGATGTCTAGGGAATGTGCTCTGATAAGCGATTTCAACACCAAAAATGGTGAATCTCTGTCAAGACTCAAGAAGAAGGGATAATGGTGATTTTCTATGAAAACCTTAAATCTTTCTTGTTTTTTTTTTAAATTTGTTTTGTGTAAACACTAGATTAGGGTTTCATTAGGATTTCTTTATTTCTCAATAATGTGTTTTTCTTTGTTTCTCAGGGAATGTGCTCTTGGTGGGAAGATCGATGGTTTTATTTTTTCTTTTGTTGTTGTAGAACAAACATTTTCATTTAGTTTGCAGGGAAAGTGACATTTTTGTTTAGTTTGTAGGGAATGTGCTCTTTGTCTTGCGGTTTTAGAAAACCCTAAGCAAGGGTTTCATTTGAAAAGCTAATATTGTTGTTGATTTTCTATTTGATGCAGCCACTACATTGATTGCATTTTACTTTATGAGTTATAACTCGATTTTTGGCCATATGCAGCCAAAACAAAAAAAATGAAACAACATTATGTAGTCATATTCACTATATGTAGCCAAAATGGTCGTATGCAACCAAGATTTATTTAAAAATTGGATAATTCCACATCGCTTGCTAATCTTACCATTCCTACATTGTCGCATTGCCACCCCATCCACCTATGCTAAACAACATCCACATCCATGATGTTGCTAAAGGCATCAAAAGGAAGATAAATGAAATAAATCCACTTGATTGGCTACATGATAGGAAGCTATTCCCCCTTAGTAGCAACGAAGAAATTAATTAAATATTAATATTCACTGTAAAAATTTAGAACATAGTTTGGGTTTCCATAGAATCACCTAATCCCATTGGCAGTGAGCAACAAGCATGTTAAAATATTTGTCGGAGGCAAAAAGTATAGTACAGTGCCTCCAGTAGCTACTAATAATTTAAACCTTTGGTGTTGATAAAAATTCATCAAGGCTTCTAAACTTTAAATAATATGCTTGCTTCCTCAGAGTTATCCACCCTATGCACATTCACAATTATAATTTGAATGTATTCAGGTTTTACTATTGAAACACTTTAGGTTATTATATATTATAATAATAATAATAATACATGAAAGTTATATAATAAAGTAGTTGGTTGTAATGTATAGTATATATTTAATGTTGGAAGCTAAACTTTGATTCAAAATAAAGGTGGGAAACAAGGAACAAAAAATAAGGTCAGATAAAGTATGGCATAAACAATCATATTACATCACGAAAATTAATCATAAGTTGCAACATCCAAGAAAGGATCATCCTTGGGTGGGAGAGTCGTCCAAGCAAAAGGATTTATAAAAGAATGATTCAATGCTACTCAGCGATGAATGAGTTGCATCTGAGTGACAGTTTCAACAGGAGAGCCCCTTCAAGAAGGAGATGTATCATATTTACCATGCGGTGATGACAAACCCCACCCCCCGATGAAAGCTAGGGGAGAAGTGGCCATGACTACGTGACTAGGTTCTACACCTCTTGGGAGGTGGCAATGGTGACGCTTGGGGTGGTCCATATGGCGGCACATGACTCACAATGTAGGGGGTACTCCTCCAGTGGTCCAATAACTCTTGGAGATGGCAAACTTAAATCATAACATTGTTTATTTGGGATTGAATCTAAATGTAGGTCGAAGATGTAACAAAAACCTCACCGTTGATGGGAAAAGACATGAGCATTCTTCATTATTGAATATAGCATAGTTTCTAGCCTTCTATAGTTGGAAAAGAATAATAACTTTGAAAACAATCCATAGAAAAGTAATAGAAGCTGGCCAATTGGTCAAGTCCCCAATAAGAGCAAGATACCAAGAGAGGGGCTTAGGGAGATAGGGATGGAATAAACTATAGATCCATTTTCATGCAGATTGGGCTTGTGGGTAAAACCCAAAAAGGTGTTTGAAGAATTCAAGACACTTACAGGCAAGACACTTGGGTGGAATAATTTTCATATGAGAGCGTCACTCCTTGAGTGGGAGACCTTGGTAGACTAAGCAACACAAGAAGTGGGCTAAAATGTATTCAAGGTTTTAACATGGATGATAAAAGTTTTAATTCATGTAAGGAGAGTGTGGCTATGTATACATTTGGTCTGATAGTCAATTATGTTGCATTCAACATCCTTATTCATTTTGTATACATGTATATCAAGGCATTCACAACTAGTGCAAGCTAAACTTTAAGAAATGGGTTCTTAAAATTTATTCGGTATCCTTCCCCATTTAGTATACATATATATTAGGTCATTCACAACTAACACAGGGTAAACTTTAATAAAGGGATTCTTAAAATTTATTTAAAATATTGATGAATCCCAAATATAGAGGTTTTCGTTAAGCTGGTGAATTCTACGAAATTGGATTCCATGACTATGACAAAAATGAAAAATACTAGAAATTATTATGGATGTAAATGTAAATCTTTTGTAATATTGATAATTTAGTGAAATTATAATTAGTGGATTTAAAATAATTTTTTTTAAAGACCAAATTAATATGTTTCAATTGGAAAAAATGTTGGGAGCCTAGAGCTTGCTAGGTTCTCAACAAATCATGTTAGGGTAATAAATATTCACAATAGGAATAATGGTGAAAACCTAGTGGCTGTTAAGTTCTAAACTGCATGGTATTTTTATAAAAAATGTGTTGATGTGAAGATCATGAACCGATATGCACTTTCAAAAAAAAATACTGAAAAATATTTCTCCATGCAAAATTTATAGCATGTCGAAGAATGTTAGTGGGATATGTTTAGAACTCAGTGGCATTTAGGATCCCACCATTGTTCCCAATTGTGAACTTAATGGCATTGATGTGAAAAGCACAAAAAATATGCACTTTTAGGAAAATATTCACTAAAAATCTTTCTACATGCAAAAGTTATGGTATGTTGAAGAATGTTAGCATGATCTGTTGTGAACCTAAATTGCTAGGTTCCCAATATTATTATCAATTATGAATATCTATTGTGCTAACATGATATATTGGGAACCTTACAACCACTAGATTCCCAAACATTTTATTATTGTGAATATTTACTGTGTTAGTGTGATATGTTGGGAACCTAGCCACTGTAAGGTTCCCAACCATTTTCCCATTGTGAAGATTTACTATCATGACATGATTTGCTAGGAACCACTAGGTTCCTAAAATTGTTCCCAATTGAGAAATATTCACATAGATGAATTTAATTAAATTTCAAATAAAATCTCTAAATTTTAAGTGAATGTGATCTAAGGACCCATAAAATGTGTGGCGATCCTAACATCAAAAATCTATTAGGATTGTAAATGATTTGGCTATTTGAATGGGAAATAAAAACTTATATGATTGTTTTGTCGATTCAATGCAAGCTTGATTAGGGTTTAATAAATTCTAATGAATTGGTTGCCCAAAACCAACAAAAAATAAACAAATTTTGAGGTCATAATTTACGTAATTTTCCAATTTGAAAAGATTTGACACTAAAATTTTCCTTAAACTAAAGCATTAGAAATATATGGTCTTAATAATTATTTGATTGACATCCATATCATGTTCCAAAGTTCCAATTGTAGATTGTTACATGAGATAGTAGTTGTACCTTTTTCAGTATAGCCTGCTAAAGAGGAGATTTAGGAGAAAAGAGTTGAAGTGGCCAAAGAGGAATGTGACAAACATGCCAAGGAATTTAATGAGTTGCTGAAAGAAATTGAGAAGAAATTAGATACAATAGGACAAGAATTTAGAGACTTAGGGAAAACACATGTATATATCAGGGTTATAATAGAAGATGAAGATAAGAGTAAAGATTTAACAATGCTTGTGGTTAAAGAGAAAGACAATGCAAAAAGATAGAATAAGATAGACAAGTTGGTTGCTTTTAAGTTGGCACTATATAAAAAATGTGTAGGTTTAAATGTGAAGTTTGAAAAGTTAAAACCAATTTAAATTATAGAAAGAAAAAAACTCGTTAATTTATTTTTTTAATAAAAACATGTATAACCTTTGAAAACTTAATGGTATGGACTAGTTGAAACTATGTCATCTCATTCCTATTGGCATTTCCTTTGCACCTATAGGTGCAAATGATAATATATTTTTCAAATTAAAAAATGTACTATTTATTTTATTTTTCATTGGTGGAAATAAGGCGATGTTACAATTTTGGGGATGTTATTCCCATTCAATTTAAAGAGAATAAATACTTTTAAAAAATCATAAATAAATTGATGATTGTGCAACACATAAGCTACATATATTAAGGTGGTGACATGAAACACTATGAAAATTGTGAATGATTTATTAAACTGAAGAAACTTTATTAAGGCCATGATATGGCAAATCCTATAAAAGCTAGTGCATTTTAACAAATGAGTAGAAAGTAATTTACATGAGAATGGAAGATAGGTTAGATGGATTTTTTGTAGGTTGTTCTATCAAAACTAGGAATTAAACAAATGTTAACCTAATTTTGATAAACTATTGAGTATAATCAAAATGTATAAAATATGTAGAAATACACAAAATTGATTTGGAACTTACTATTTATATAAAGATGCTAGAAGGAGAAAACTACTAAAGACAAATAATTTAGTTTTCACTTAGATATGATGGATTGCAACACAGACTGTGTGATCAACTATGGGACTATGAGGTCATTATGAATCAGGAATAAGGCTCTATTTGAATCTAAAACAAGACTACACTATTTGGACAAAGTTGTATTGCATTATCATATGTAGGGTGTGTTGGTGTTGGGTAGGTTTTTTGCCCTATGTGTAAAAATAGATCATTGCACCATCACCTATAAGTCTTGTGTGTGTGATCGAGGTGGAATGATTTGTTGTAATAGTCGTTATGTGTCTTCTTCTTCACTTGGATCCTAGCTCAATAAACAGTGAAAAATAAACATGATAAATAGGAAAAAAGGGGTTAGAGGCTAAAGTTATATTTGACTTCAACATCTCCTGTGTTGAGCATTGTCTATATAACAATACTCTGAAGAAGGATCAAACTCCATGTAGTTCCTCAATGCTACGGTGGTGTGTGTGAATATTGGTGTAATGTTCTATGATGGTACAATCATGGTGTAATAATATGCTTCAACAATGACTTGTGACCTTAGATGTGTAATCAAACTTAAATCATGGCTACTTTGGCTATATAGACTCATAATTGGTAAGAATACATGTTTTCATCTCAATGTGCAGTTAGAATAATTATGGTGTTTGTAATATAAAAGCCTCTTGCCCACTACAAAACAAATGAATAAAAAGGTACTTATATAATGGCCTTTTGGGGATTTCCTCAAATGGGCTTGCGAAATGTGCGGGACAACCCATTAGGTGAATTTAAATTTGAGAAATTAGTTGTTATTTGGTGGGAGGATGAAACTAACAACTTTAGACACTATCAACAAATGTGGATGGCCTTGAAGAAGCAACCTTGTCTGAGGATCAAAAAGAGCTGAACTAAAATTGTGAATCAGTCTAATATTGAGTCTAAGTTGCTTGGAATGAAGAATATAAATGTTCATTATCAAAATTTCCTAAGGATAAAGAGGGTCATCCCCATAGAAATAGAGGAATAACAATTTAGAATTGTGGAATTGAGCATAAGCTAAGTGTATATAAGTAGTGGTCACATGTGCATTGTTTCAACATTAAATTTCACTTTTAGTGACTAAATTTACCCCTCTTGTACTCTAGTAATGTAGTAAAGTGAAAGTACTAGAGTAAAATAAAGAGAGTTATACCTGAGTTTACATGTGATAAGTAGGCTTGGATGTAGATCACACACTAAACTATGATTCATTCAAATCTAAAATGAAACATGTATAAATCATTCCTTGCTTAGGATATAAATATGAAAGTAAAGACAAAAAATTATAGATAAAATAACAAGGAACAAAAACACCTTTTCATGTACGTGAATTGTTGTGTTTTCTGATGCAAAAAACTGGTGAATGGAGAGGGTATAACCCTTGGAGTTTTTTTGTTGAAGTACTTAGATTGGACTATGCATGCCCCAATCCTCGTTGGTAAGAGAATGTGGTTAAGAACTCAAGATGCATTTTGACTCCTTCATCGTATAACTCAAGGTACTAGTAAAGTAACTTGGAATCCTTGTATGAATTCCAATAGATCATTCAAGTGCAAAACTAGTGTAAAAGGTGAATCAATCATTGAGACGAAATAAGATTCAACTCTGGTGAAAAATTGGTGTAAAAACTAGTAAAATTGGAGCAAAAATTGGCAAAATTGGTACAAAATAGTATGATATGAGTCTGGGGTATACAACATAGAGAATGACATGAATTATCATTCATTCTACAAAAATCAGTGAAAATTTTGAGTAAGAAAGTGATCATGTGCCGCACATATGCCCTCAATCTAATATATGAGTATGTTGATTCTAATAACTAATTAATATTAATTGATTTTCTTGTTCAACATTTGTAAAATTCTGGAACACATGTTGCACATGATGCCCCCAATCTAAGAAAAATCTAAAATAATTCTATGTATAGATCTATTTTTTTCTGAGTAACACTGAAAACTGTTATGTAGACTGAGTACAGTTTTGAGATTTTTTTTAAAAAACTTTTGGGACAAAAGCACATTGTTTTAGACGACTATGGTTTGTGTTACTATCCAAATGGTGCAACATTATCTTAATATGCTTTTCTAAGTAAAATTGAGTATGTATTGTAATTAACTGAGCAAGTATTTTTTGTTTTATGTTTATGCAAAGATTTTTTTTAGCTTAGTCTCTAAGGAAAATCATTATGCATGTCCCCTCTTTTAAGGTGAGTTATGAATCCTGTGTAATAACTAAGCTCAGAATAAAAAGTTATGTTAATGATGTTATAGAAAAGATTGAAATATGGAGTAATAGTAATAATGATAACAATAGAAATCATGGTATCATATTGATAATCCGAGCAAAGTAGTAATATATGATACAAGATACACAGTGTCACATCTAGATAGAATTAGCTATTAGGCACATAGTGAATAAAATGATCAAAACTCAACACTTGAAATTGATATACAATTACTTAGGGAAAATACATGAAATGAATCATGGCATCAACAAACTGGGGAGATGCATGATATCTATCATGGCATCACAAACTAAACAAACACAAACAAATGAAAGTCATGGCCATGATACATACACAAAACACACAAAACATTGAAAAAGGCCAAGGGCCACATATAAGGGACATGTTCAAATGTCACTCACACACATAGAACACATAATAAGGCTTAGAGTTGCAAACAAGGACATGTTCAAATGTCTAGAATCCAGAGCAATTAATACATGTAAAATATGAAGCAAAGAAGCAAACATGCTAAGCGTGCAAGAATAAGTGAAATTGATCTACATAAATAAATTGTAACATTAGTATATTTAGGTACTCAAGTATCTACTAAGATAACAATGTGAACGTAAGTGAATAAAAATGGGAAAGTTGTGCATATTGTATTGTACTATAGTAGGAACAAAAGGGATGGTCATAGATTTATAAACCCTAAGTAAACAATACCCCTATGAAGTTGTGATGTACGGTAGTTGTAGAAGGCTTGTGACTATTTTAGATTTGAGAAATTGGAGCTTGTGTTCTTTTGGACAAGTTCATTAGAATCAGACAAAAGTATAATGTGTTAATGTTTAGAAGAGAGTGATTTTATCTGTGTTAACTTTCTAGGTTTGAAACAATGTCACCACTTATAATTGCATCTGTATGTTGATATGAACCTCCACATTCCTCCTTGGGTTTATAATATTTTATTATTTTTTATTCATTTTAGTTGTATTTTAGCTTGATAATGATACTCATCCAAAAGACTAATCACTTCATCCCTAAAGAGTGGATACTTTGTTAACTACACTTACATTTGATAGTACTTATTTTATTGTTGGTTGTATTATGTAACATGTGGTGGTTAGATCAGACAAAAATGAAGAACACCACCAATCAGTGACATATAACTTCTCATCCATACCTATAAACATAGACAATAGTTTAAGTTTTTTATGTACACAATTCTCTGCATTTTAAAAATAATGAACTCTGAAAAAGAGTGGATGACACATAACCTCTCATTGAGGTAAAAATATGTTTCACTCTTTTCTTAAGCCAAGAAGCTTCTCAATCACCAAATAAAATTATTCTGCTCTACTTTATCTTTTATTCTGCTCATATTCTTAAACGACCCATCCACCCAACAAATTATTTGCAAGTCATTTGGGAAGGGGAAGGGGAATTTTGTGGGTTCATTTTCTCATTGTATGAAGGAATTCTTTAAATTTTTTATTTAAAAAAAAAAACATTAAGAAAAAACGAATTTTATTTTCAATTATTACCATTCTCGAGTTCATGAGAGCAAAACACATTTTGTATAGTGTTATTTTTTAATATATCTAATTAAAATTTCTTTAAAAAATTAACATTTTCTTTTTATTTTTGAAGTTTTCATTGTGTTATTTTATGGTTTTATTGAATAATGTTTTAAGTGGGACCCATACTAGATCATAATAAATTACTATATTATATTATGCAATCATTCATATATATATATATATATAACATTTTAAATAAGCATATTTATTTATTTATGAATTTTATGTTGATTTAAAATAAATTATATATTGTTTGTTAATTGTTTGGTATACTTTTATTATTGTTGTTGTAGATATGAAAAGTTGTTTTGGTCACTTTCACCACCCAACATTGCTTAAAAAAACTCACTACTTTCATGTTCTATAATGCTTTGCCCTTTCCCATTGGTTTGCCCTTGCTCAAGCTCGTTGTGAAACAACACATCCTCTCTCGATATAGCTGATTTTCACATCTAATTAAGAAACACATCACCTTATTTTCTATTATCACATTCACCAAAAATATCAAATTATTGTTACTTAACATTCCATATAGAAAAGGTGAAATAAGATCAATGATTATAGGTTTCAAATGAGACACAACTCTCAATTTATGCTTTTATTTTATAAAACCCCATTTTATTTAATTATTATATAATTGTTTAATAATACTATATAACATATTTAACGATATTATATAATAATATTATTACATGTTATTAGACACACACACACACATATTCATAACATTATAATATTATCTGAAAATATATATTATAAATAATAATAATATAATATAATAATATTATATTTTTATATTATAATAAAATAATATTTTAATGATGACATTTTTTCAATATTAGCTCTCCTTAGAACCGCATCCAGATCCAAAATGGCTTCGAAGCTTTAAAGTCAATAAGGGTTTTCTCAAGTGGGAATAACTTATCCACATTCAACATTTACTTAAAGGAGATTTCACAATTCAACCCCTTCTAAATCTAAGCATTGAGCAAAACACGTCAAATTCATGTCTAGAAGTGGCAAGAAATAAGCTATTCCAATAAAATTCTTCAACCTAAAGTATGTACATTAAAGCTTAAATTAAGAAAACAAGGAACTTCTTTTAGAATTGGAAAAATGTTATACACAATAGATATAGTAAATTCTTCCTATAGTAAATTAGAGAATAATTTGAACTAAACAACGTAAGAAATCATCTCTTATAGGTCAAGAGAGATCCAACAGACACACAATATATATGGTTCATATGATAAAATGTAGTATGCACAATTTTTAATGTAATCAAAGAGGGGCCCACCAATGAATTTATATTAATATGTGGCATTCGAAATTGTGTAAAATAACATCTTATTTAATTCATAAATTTTACATTACAAAGAGGTCTTGGATTATTCAAAATAAATGTGGCATACCACATAATGTGGCACAATTTCTTCATGCAGAAGGTATCGATAGTTGTTTGTGCATCACATGTGTCCTGCCAT
The DNA here is from genome assembly GCA_037957365.1 of Torreya grandis. Classification (NCBI taxonomy): domain Eukaryota; kingdom Viridiplantae; phylum Streptophyta; class Pinopsida; order Cupressales; family Taxaceae; genus Torreya; species Torreya grandis. Next base: position 3,965,796 of record JARHVA010000531.1, read on the forward strand.
TCTTGAAGCTTCAAATCGAAAAGAAAAGGGCCACCACATAAGCAATGTTGTTTGAGTTTTGAACCTTGAACCTATTGGATTATCCTTCATTATGGAAGGTGCAATCATGTGAATAATGTAAACAATACTGGAATGATAAATTTGATTGCATATAATAAATATTATTGAATGAGAGAATCTAGGTTTGGATAATGATGTTTAGATTTTTGTTCATCACACTTAATTGAATAAGAGACTTCTTTTTGTGGTAGAAAGTATGGTCATTGGATGGAATAAGTAATGTGTATTTAAAATTTAAGTTTGGTAAAAAATTTACACTGTGAAATCCTTTTACAGTTAGAGCATTGTTGGGTACCATAACGGTTTTGACAATTGGTTAGGATTTTCAAACAATCTATATTTATAAAATAATAATAATAAAAGGGATATGCAACATATAGGTTGGTGTCATGTTTAAAATCCAAGCATTGAACTAATCATGTCGACTTCCATGTCTAGAATTAATAAAAAATAAGTTATTTCAACAAGATCCTTCAACCTAAAATATGTACATCAGAGCTTAAATTAATAAAATAAGGAACTTATTTTAGACTTGAAAGTATTATTATACACAATAGATACAAGAAAATCTTCCTTTATTAAATTAGAGAATAATTTGAACTAAACAACATAAGAAACCATCTCTTACAGGTCATGATAGATCTAACTAACACACAATCTATGTATGGTTTGTATGATAAAATATAGTATGCACAATTTTCAATGTAATCAGAGAGGACCCCACCAAAGGATTTATATTAATAAATGACATTTAGAAGTGTTTCAAACATCTTATTTAAGTAATACATTTTACATTACAATGAGGGATTGGATTCTTCAAAATAAATGTGGCATACCACATAATGTGGCACCATTTTTTCATGTAGAAGGTATCAATGGTCGTCTATGCATCACATATGTCCTGCCATTCTTGAAGCTTCAAACTGAAAAGAAAAGGGCCACTACACAAGTAATGTTGTTTGGGTTTTGAACTTTGAAACTATTAGATTCTCCTTCATAATGGAAAACACAATCATGCGAGTAATATGAGCAAGACTAAAATGATAAAGTTGACCATAGATAATAGATATTATTAAATGAGTGAATCTAGGTTTAGACAAGGATGTTTACATTTTTGTTTATCACATCTAATTGAAGAGGAGACTTAGTTTTGTGGTAGAAAGTATGGTCATTGGATTGAATAAGCAACGTGTATTTAAAATTTGAGTTTGGTGGAAAATTTACACTATGTAAAATCTTTTTACGGTTAGTGCATTATTGGGTTCCATAGAGGTTTTGACAGTTGGTTAGGATGTTGAAATGATTTGTGTATATAAAATAATAGTAAATGGGTTTAAAATTTATAGGTTAGTGTCATATTTTATTGATTTATATTTTCAAGGGTAGATGAGAATGTCACAAGAGTTGATTCTATTGTGAGATTACTCCATGTCTGATGTGTAGAGTTGATTTTATTGTTTTGTAGCTTAAATCAGTATTGCACTATTGTTGATGCGGGGATAAGACATTGAAGTCCCAAAGTCTATCTTGTAGCTTCCATTCATTCATGATACCAATATATTGACACTTATAGTAATTATATTAAGGTTAAAAACATACAAAAATGATGTACTCAAACATCTTGAAGAAAGGGAAAGGCCATATAGAACATGCAAATAGTGAAGTATTCCATGGTTAGATTAGTGTTGATGATGAGGGACAATGATAAGTTATTTTAGTTGATATCGTACCCAAGGGGTCCATATCATATACCAATGACAAATTTAGGGTAAAAATTGGATCTACATGACCAACACCCATTGTAAAGGGGTCCACATCTTGAAAGGTGGTGGTGTTTTTTATTGGACATTTTTTACTATCAAGGGTGGATAAGGATGTAGTTATTTCAAAAACATCCTTCAAGCTAAATTATGTACATCAAAGCTTAAATTAAGAAAATAAGGAACATATTTCAGACTTGGAAGTAATATTTTACACAATAGATACAATAAACTCTTCATGTGTTAAATTAGAGAACAGTTTGAACTAAACAACATAAGAAATCATCTCTTATAGGCTGTAACAAATATAACTAACACATAGTCTATTTGTGATTCATATGATAAAATGTAGTATGCATAATTTTCAATGTAATCAAAGAGGGGCTTGCCAAAGGATTCATATTAATATGTGGCATTCAGAAGTGTGTCAAACACCATCTTATTTAAGTCATAAATTTTACATTATAATGAGGGATTGGATTCTTCAAAAGAAACATGGCATACCACATAATGTGTCATCACTTCTTCGTGTAGAAAGTATTGATGGTCGTGTGTGCATCACATGCATCCTACAATTCCTGAAGCTTCAAACTAAAAAGAAAGGGTCACTACACCAATAACATTATTTGGGTTATGAATATTGAACCTATTAGATTATACTTCATTATGGAAAGCACAATCACGTGAATAATATGAGCAATGCTGGATTGATAAAGTTGACCATAGATAACATACATTATTGAATGAGTGAATCTAGGTTTGGACAAGGATGTTTAGATTTTTGTCTGTCACACCTAATTGAAGAGGAGACTTATTTTTGTGGTATAAAATATGGTTGTTGGATTAAATAAGTAATGAATATCTAAAATTTAAGTTTGGTGGATGATTTACACTATGTGAAATCCTTTTATGGTTAGAGCATTATTGGGTTCCACGATGGTTTTGATAGCTGGTTAGGATGTTGAAATGATTCATGTATATAAAATAATACTAAATGGGTATGTAGTGTATAGATGGGTGCCATATTTTATTGATTGATTCTATTTTTAAGGGTGGATGGGAACATCATGAGCATTGATTTTATTGTGACACTACTTCATGTCTAATGTACAACTCAAATCAACATTACACTACCGTTGATGTGGGGACAAGATAATGAGGTTATAAAATTAGTCTTATAGCTTCTATTCATTTATTCTACCAATATATTAGTACATATATTAATTATATTAGGGTTAAAAACATATGGAAACAATGTACTTAGACATCTTGAAGAAAGGGCAAGCCATACAAAACATGCAAATAGTGAAATATTTCAAGGTTAGCTTAGTGATGATGGTGAGGGGCAATGATAAGGTATTTCAACTTATATCATACCCAAAGGGTCCATATCATACACCAATGCCAAATTTAGGGTAGATATTTGATTTACATGACCAACACCCATTTTAAAGGGGTCTAAAGCTTGCAAGGTGGTGGCATATTTGATTAGACACCTTTTATTGTCAAGGGTGGACGAGGATGTCATGAAAGCTAATTTGATTGTAGTAGGGCTCCTCATCTCATGCATAACTTGAATTAATGATGCGATGTCATTGATGTTATAATAATACATCAAGGTCCCAAAGTCTATCTTGTAGCTTTGCATTCATCCATTATGTCAATATATTGACATGCATAAAAATTACATTAGGCTTACAATCATACAAACACACTATTCTCAAACCCCTAGAAGAAGGGGAAAAGCTATACATAACATGTAAATAGTGAAATATTTCAAGGTGATTGAGTGGTGACAGTGAGGGATAATGACAAGGTATTTTAAGGGATGCCCTACACCAAAGGGCCCATATCATACAAAAGACCCAAATTCAGGGTAATTATTGGATTCACATGACCAATGTGCATTACAAAGGGGTTTGCAACTTAAAAGGTGGTGACATATTGATTGGATTTTTAAATTATTAAGGGTGAATGAGGATGTTATGAGAGATTATTTAATTACAAGTGTGTTCCACTTATCATGTGCAACTTAAATCAATGATACAATGTTGCTTATGATGGGATAAGACATTGACGTCTCAGAGTCCATCTTGTAGTTGCCATTCATCCATGATGCTAATACATCGACACCTAGAGTAATTACATCTATAGAAACACCATTCACATACCCCTAGAAGAAGGGCAAGGCCATACATAACATTCAAATAGTGAAATGTTTTAAAGTGATTTGAGTGGTGATGGTGAGGGGAAACAAGAAGGTAATTTAGGGGATATCCTATACCAAGGGACCCATATCATACACCAGACCAAAATTCAGGCTTATTATTGGATTTATATGACTAATGTGCATTGCGAATGGGTTTGTAGCATGTAAGGTGGTGACATATTTGACTAGCCTTTTTTTATTGTCAAGGGTGGACGAGGATGTCGTGAGATATTATTTAATTATAGTTGGGCTCCACGTGTTATGTGTAACTTGAATCAATGATGCAATGTCACTTATTCTAAGATAAGATATTGAGGTCTCATATTCTATCTTGTAGTTTACACTCATCCATTATGCCAATATATTAATACCTAAGTCAATTACATCAAACTTAAGAACATAGAAAAATGTCATACTTAAACCCCTAGAAGATATAGAAAGGCCATACAAAACTTGAAACAGATGAAAGAATTCAAGGTGAGCTGAGAGTTGATGGTGAGGGACAATGACAAGGTATTCCTGGTGATATCCTACACTAAGGGGGCATATTGTACACTAGCCCCAAATTCAGGACAACAGATGGATTTATGTGACCAACACCAATTGCAAATGGGTTTGTAGATTTCAAGGTGGTGATATATTTAATTGGATGCTTTCTATTATTAAGGGTGGATTAGGACATTGTGGGAGGTTTTTTTAATGTGACGGGGCTCCACATCTCATGTGTAGATCGAATCAATGATGCAAAGTTGTTGATGGTGGGACAAAACAAAGAGGTCCCAAAGTGTAATTCATAGCTTCTCATCCATGATTCCGATATGTTGACATCTTTATTATATTTAGTATCATACACTAGAGGGCCAATATTGTACATAGATGCTTTATTTAATATAATTGTTTCAATTTACATATTATTATTTTTTTCTTAATGTATTATGTACAACAAGTTCTTCACATAAACTATTGTCGATTGCAACACAGGTGCATGAGAAACATGCACATGCTATAAAATTTACTTCTGATGTTTTTTAGCAGAATGTTTTTCACCCTAGTTGTTGGAAAAAAAATATTCAAACATCTTTCTAAAATCACATTTGAGGAAGGCAAACTGCCATCTCTCATTGATGCATATATCAATCACCCTTATTTTCTAGACATGTTACCACTCATTGAAGCCGCACGATCATGGTGTTTCAATAATCAAATAAAAACTAATTAGTGGATAAATAGAAAAATTCAATCAATTTTTTGCACATTCCCTCATTTCTCTATTATTACTCCAATATATGGGTTAAAGCAAGTTTAGTTAATGAAGCCATCAGAGATTTTTTTCACAATATCTAAAACCCAAATTCAAACCCACCTTCCTTTTCCATGTACGTGGTTATTACCTTCAAGAAATACTCTAGTCCCCACTGAGATATTTGCAATCTAACACGTCTTCCAAATTATCCTATTACATAAGGTAACTATTGTCAAATGCATATCAAAATGGCATGGGCTCTAGCCATACATAAAGCACACATAAAGACTCTCAATAAAATAATAATTGATATTGGCAATATTTATCATAAAGGGTTAACCTTCATTGTCGTATCAATAGTATGCTCATTGTATGACCTGCATATCAATCTTTCATTTACATTTGACCACTATACAAGAATGAAGGATAATAAATATGTAAATCTTAGAAGAGATAAGGAGCAAAGACTCAATGTTACCTCTTCCACAACATTTACAACATATGTAGCTTTTCTCAATAATCACACAAAAATGCATTTCATATATATTTTTTGTTCATTATAACTCCTCACCCACTTCACACTCATAAGAACTTAATAAAAAAAGGTCAAAATATAAAGACACAACCCTTCTAGCATAACTTGCACCTTCAAGGCAACTACTAATCTTTATTCTTAAGACCTTGGGTGTTGATAAAAATTCATCAAGGCTTCTAGAATTTAAACAACATCCGTGCTTCCTCAAAGTTATCTACCCTATTGACATTCACAATTATAATTTGAATGTATTTAGGTTTTAACATAGATGACCAAAAGTTTTAATTCATGTAACGAGAGAGTGGTTATGTTTACATTTGGTACGATAGTCAATTATGTTGTGTATAATATCCTTCTTCATTTTTTATACATGTATATCACGACATTCACAACTAGCACAAGGTAAAGTTTAATAAATAGGTTATTAAAATTTATTCGATATCCTTCCTATTTTATATTCATATATATTAGGTCATTCACAACTATCACTAGGTAAACTTTAAGAAAGGGATTATTAAAATTTATTTAAAATCTTGGTGAATCTAAAACATAAAAGTTTTTGTTACGGTGGTGAATTCTACGAAATTGGATTCTGTGATTGTGACAAAAATGAAAAATATTAGAAATTTTTATGGATGTAAATGTGAATGTTTCTTAATATTTATAATTTAGTGAAATTGTAATTGGCGAATTTAAAATATTTTTTTAAAGACAAAGTTAATATGTCTCAATTCAGAAAAAGGTTGGGAACCTAGATATTGCTAGTTTCCCAACAAATTGTGCTAGAGTAGTATATATTCACAATGGGAACAATGTTGAAAACCTAACAGCTGCTAGGTTCTAAACTACATGGTATTTTTTATTAACAAATGCACTGATGTGAAGATCATGAAAAAATATGCACTTTCAAAAAAACATTCACTGAAAATATTTCTTAATGCAAAAGTTATAACATGTTGAAAAATGTTAGTGTGGTCTATTTAGAACTAAGTGGCATCTAGGTTCCCAATGTCATTCCCAATTGTGAATATATAGTGCACTGATGTGAAGAACACGAAAAATATGCACTTTCAAGAGAACATTCACTAAAAAATCATTTTGAATGTAAAAGTTATGGTGTGTTGAAGAATTTTAGCATGATATGTTGCGAACTTAAAAATTGTTAGGTTACTAACATTGTTCTTGATCATGAATATCTATTGTGCTAACATGATTTGTTGGGAACCTAACATCCACTAGGTTCCTAAACATCTTTTCATTGTACATATTTACTATGCTAACGTGATTTGTTGTGAACCTAGCAGCGGTAAGGTTCCCAACCATTTTCCCATTGTGAATATTTACTATCCTAGAATGATCATTTGGGAACCACTACATTCCTAACATTGTTCCTAATTGAGATATTCATATAAATGAATTTAATTGAATTTCAAAATGTTCATCTAAATTTTCAGCGAATGTGATCCGAGGGCCCATAGAATGTGTGGCTATCCAAACATAAAAAACACATTAGGATGGGAAATAATTTGGCTATTTGAATGGGAAATAAAAACTTATATGATTTTTTTGGTGATTCAATGCAAGATATAAATTCCTAACAAATTGGTTAGCTAAAACTAACAAAAAATAGTCAAAGTTTGAGGTCATAGTTTATGTAATTTTCCAATTAGCAAAGATTAGAGATTAAATTTTTCCTTGAACTAAAGCATTAGAAAAATATTTGGTGTCAATAATTATTTGATTGACATCCATATCATGTTACAAATTTCATATTGTATATTGTTGCACAAGATAGTAGTTGTACCCTTTTTTGCATAGCATACTAAAGAGGAGATTTAGGAGAAAAGAGTTGAAGAGGCCAAAGACGAATGTGAAAAACGTGCCAAGGAATTGAATGAGTTGTGTAAATAAATTAGATATGACAGGGCAAGAGTTTAGAGACTAGGGGGAACACACATGAATACATCAGTGCTCAAATAAAAGAATATGAAGATAAGAGTAAAGATTTAATAACACTTAGGGTTAAATAGAAAGACAATGTAAAAATATAGAAGAAGATAAATAAGTTGGTTGTTTTGAAGTTGGCAATAGATATAAAATGTGTAGGTTTGAAAGTGAAGTTTGAAAATTTCAAACCAATTTAAATTATAGCAAAAAAAACTTGATATTTTTATTTTTTAATAAAAACATATATAACCTTTTGAAAACATGCATAACCTTTAAAAACATGTATAACCATTAAAAACTTAAAGGTATGGACTAGTTGAAACTATTTCATCCCATTCCTATCTACATTTCCTTTGCACCTACAGGTCAAATGATAGTATATTTTTCAAATTAATAAATTAAAAAAGTTACTAATTATTTTATTTTTGATTGGTGGAAATAGGGTGATTTTACAATTTGGGGATGTTATTCCCATTAGATTTAAAGATAATGAATACTAAAATAATCATAAATTAATTGATAATTTTGTAACACATAAGCTATACATATAAGGGGGTGATATGAAACACTATGAAAAATTTGAACAATTAATTAAACCGACAAAACTTTATTAAGTCCATGATATGGCAAATCCTATTGAAGCTGGTGCATTTTAGTATTTGGGTAGGAATAAATTTATGTGGAATGGAAGATATGTTATAAATATTTTTTGGAGGGTGTTTTATCAACATTGGGGATTAAAAAAATGTTAATCTAATTATGACAAGTTGTTGTGTAAAATTAAAATGTATAAAATATGCAATAAATACACAAAATTGATTTGGAACATACCATTTATAGAAATATGTTAGAAGGAGAAAAGTACTAAAGGCAAATAACTTAGTTGGCACTTGGATATGATTGGCTATGAGACTCTGTGAGGTTATTATGAATCAAGGACATGACCTCGTTTGAATCTTAGATAAGTTATGCTATTCAGGCAAGTTTGGCATGCATTTACGTCTATAGGGTACATTAACATCTGGTAAGGATTTTTCCTTATGTGTAAAATTAGATTAGTGCACATTTGCCTATAGGTCCTATGTGTGTGATCAAGGTCATTCAATTTGATGCAAAATCCATTATGTGTATTCTTCTTCACTTGGAATCCTAGCTTAATAAATAATGAAGAACAAATGTGATAAATAGGGATAAGGGGGTTAGGGGTTGAAGTTTTACTTAACCTTAAAATTTCATGTGTTGAGCTTTGCTTACATACCAATATGGAAGAGAGATAAAATTCTATGTAGTTCTCCAATGCAATGGTGGTGTGTGTGAAATACTAGTGTAATACTATATGTTGTTACAATTCTGGTGTAATTATGTGCTTCAACAATGACTTGTGACCTTAGAAGTGTAATCAAACTTAGGTCAGGGATATTTGGGCTATATGGACTCAAAATTGGGAAAAATAGGTGCTTTCCTCTTAATGCATAGCTAGAATAATTATAGTGTTTACATGATAGAAGACTCTTGCTCACTAGTCAATAAATAAATAGAAAAGTACTTATATAGTGGTATTTTTGGGATTTATTCAAGTGGGGATTGTGAAACATGTAGGACAACCTATCAAGTGAATTTTAATTTGATAAATTAGTTGTTCTTTGGTGGGAGGATGAAACCAAAAATATCAGACACTACCAACAAGTGGGTTGGCCCTAAAGGAGTGGCCTTGTCTAAGAAGCAAAGACTGTTGAATTGAAAGTGTGAATCAATCTAATATTGAGTTTACCCTGCTTGGAATGAAAAATATAAATGTTTAGTATCAAAATTTCCTAAGGATAGATGGTCATCTGCATAAAATAGAATAATATCAATTTAGAACTGTGGAATTAAGCATCAACTAAGTATGTATAAGAAGTGGACACAAGTGCATTGTTTTAGTATTAAATTTTAATTTTATTAACTATATTCCCCTCCTTTTACTCTATTAATGCAACAAAGTGAAAGTACTAGAGTAAAAGAAAGAGAGTTGTACCTGAGCTTACCTTGATTGAGTAGGCTTGGATGTAGACCACATGCTGAACTGTGCTTCATGAAAATATGAAATTAAACATTTATAAATTAGTCCTTACTTAGGATATAAATCAAAAAGTAAAGACAATAAACTTATAGATAAAATAATAAGGAATGAATACACCTTTTCATGTACACAAACCATTGTGTTTTTTGTGCAAAAATTTAGTGACTAGAGAGGGTAGAATCCTTAGAGATTTCTTTTCATTGAAGTACTTGGATTAGATTATGTATGCCCCAATCCTCATTGGTAGGAGAATGTGCTTAAGAACTCAAGACGACTTTAACTCCATTGTCACATAATTCAAGGTAGTAAATTAGCTTGGAATCCCTATATGAATTTTAATAGATCATTCTAGAGAAAAATTGGTGTAAAAATGTGAAGCAATCATTGAAAATGGAATAAGATTCATTTTTGGTGTAAAATTAATATTAAACTAGTGAAAATAACATGGTGTAAAAACTAGTGTAAAATTTGGAAAAAAAGTTATTCATTTTTGGTGCAAAATTAATATAAAACTAGTGAAAAATAACATGATATGAGTCTAGTGTTTACAACATACAGAATGACATGAATTTTCATTCATTTTGTAAAAACTAGTGTAAATTTTGGAAAAGAAAGTGATCATGTGTCATGCACATGCCCCCAAAATGATATATAAGTATATTGATTCTAATAATTGAGTAATATCCACTAGATTTAGTAGTCAACTTGTATAAAATTTTGGAACACATGCCACACATGATTCCCCCAACTGAACAAAATTTGAGATAATTATGTGTATAGATCTAAAAACTATTTTTGAGTAACACTGAAAACTGTTATGTAAATTGAGTATAATTATGAGAAATCTAGAAAATGTTGTTTTTAACTTATATGTCTTGTGTTATTGTTCAGATGGTGTGACACTATATGAATATGTTTTTATGGGAAAAATTGAGTATGTACTATGATTAATTGAGAAAATATTGTTGTTTTATGTCTAGACAATAAATTATTTCAGCTTGGTCTCGAAGGTAAGCCATTATGTATTCCACCTATTTTAAGGTGAGTTGTGAATCTTACACAATAATTGATCTCAAAATAAAAAGTTACATGAATGATGTTTTAGAAAAGATTAAAATCTGGTGTAATAATGACAACATTGGAAATCATGGCATCATATTGATAATCTGAGCAAAGTACTAATGTATGATATATCATGCATAGTGTCATGTCTAGCTATATGTTAGTTATTATGCATGCAGTGAATAAATGATTAAATATAAGTGCTTGAAATCTATATAGAACTATTATGGGAAAATACATGATATGGATCATGGCATCAACAAACTGGTATATGTATGATATCTATCATGGCATCACAAACTAAGCAAATAAAAATAAACAAAATTCATGGCCATGATGCATTCATAAAGAGCACGCACAAAATCACATAAAATATTAAATAAGGCCAAGGGGCCACATATAAGGGATATGTTAAAATGTTACTCACATAGAACACATAATATGGCTTAGAGTTTCAAACAAGGGCATGTTCAAATGTCTGCAATCTAGAGCAATGAATACATATAAATCATGAAGCAAAGAAGCAAACATGATAAACATGCATGAATAAGTGAAATTTATCTACATAAGCAATTTTTAACATTAGTATATTCAAAAAATTAAGTATCTAATAAGATATCAATGTGAAATTAAGTGAAGAAAAATGGGAAGGTTTTGTGTAATGTATTATATTATAGTAAGAACAAAAGGGAGTCATCTAGTGATAAAACCTAAGTACAAGATGCCCCCAATGAAGTCTTGATGTATAGTATTTGTAGAAGACCTGTGATTGTTTTGGATTTGAGAAATTGGAGCATATGTTCACTAAGACAATTTCACTAGAATCAAACAAAAGTGTAATGTGTTACCATTTAAAAGAGAATAATTATTGACTAGATTTGACTTCTAGTCAAATTGGGTCAACCCTTACTATTTTGAACTTTTGAATAAGGTTTCCATGTGTTCTATAGGGTGTCATGTTGGTCTATCATCTTACTTATTCCTTCCCCTAGTCCTTGTTGAGGCCCATCCTCCTTGTACTAGTCTAGTCAAACAAAGTCAAAGTTGGTCAACCAAGGTCAAACTTAGTCAAAACTTAAAATTGTGTTATATATATTATAATATGGTCATTTAGATGTCCTAAGGTGTTTATAAGTCGTATATTTGTCTTTTACCATGCTTTATATGCAAAATATGCCTTTTGGCCATTTTTCTAGCATAATAAATGACTTGTATGGAATTTCAAGGAGGAAAATTTGTCACCAAGAGATATTTAAATGTGGAAGAGGTCAGAATATGTTAGGATATGTCAGAGGTTAGTTAAAGAGTCATTTATATGCAAAAAGGGGGAGTTTTTCCTTAATTTTAGGCCTTTTTGGGCACTTGTACGAACTTATTGATTTCTCCATTAGCTAAAAACATCAAAAATGTGTCTCTTCACCTCCCTAGATTCATTTTAATGCTTGGAGTGCTGAGAGAAGTTAAAAAAGTTCATCTGCAACTTCTTTTCTTCCACTTTCTCTTTGCAAGCCAAGAAAGGCCATTTTCAAGTGCTTGGTGTGTGCCGTACAATTGGAGTTGGGAAGAATGGTCTTGGTGGGTGAAAGGTATCTAAGTATAATTTAGTTTCATGTATATATTTTTTATATTAACAAATTCTCCTTTATGAACCATTGCTAACACTCCTGATAGCTTTCTATACACTTTAATCTAAGAGGGGGTCACTATATGCACTTGTTTCAGAGTAATTCACATTAGTTTGATGAATTTGATGTTTTCCTATGTTTATAATGACTTATACATAGGTTTTTCATGGTTCTATTGGATTTAAAAGCTATCAAATGCCTAGGAAAGCCTTTTCTAGGCTTGTCTTGCTTTGGATCATCCTTGTTGCCTTTGCTCATAAGTGTGCATCTTAGTTACCTTGAATGGAGGTTTTACACATTAGGATGAAGGAATGAAATTTACCCTAGATGTTTGAAGTCATAATATTTCATTTGATAACCAAATAAAGCAACCATGAGGCCTAAATCTTGCACTTAGTCCACTCTTTCCCTTCACTATTTGCATATTCAAAGGGAGTGATTGGTCAGAGGTCTCCATGATGGCATCATATCTGGATAACAAAATTGATAATTTTTTCAAGCCTTGGATATTTAGGGTGCACTTTGAGGGTTTGAGTTGATTCACATCTGATGGAGATGATCATGGTAATGCCCTCTACCATCCTTGTATTCACTGCCTACTACAACTAAACACCACCTGTAGGTGGCCTGAACAGAGAGTATAAAGGTTATTTGGTGATTTCTAGACACTTAAGAGACCATTATTTTGCCTTAACATGATGGAATGGCATGAAAAACCCTTGTGAAGGAGTAAAATTGACAAGACAAAATTTGGAATTCATGTTGAAAGACAAGGACTGAGTTGGGGAATTTTTCCCTATACTGAGAAAACAAAGTCTTTGAGTGTTTTTGTTATTTTCATACAATGAGTCTATGATGGTTTTTAAGGATCCTCATATTCTCTCCTTATAGCCTTATCTATGAACAATGTCTATGCTAACTTTGATAATAAAAAGATAGGGAGAAGGTAGTATTCTAGAGTTTCAAAAGTAGCTTAGAACACACTGAAACAAGGCAATGAACTCTATAGGAGTTGGCCTAAAAGGGATCTTCTTCAACCAATTTGGCATACCTTGACTAGGCCCCATGCTTAAATGACTCTAAATAACTCAAACATTCACCCAATGACTAAAGGATCACCTTGACAAGGTTTGAATATGGTTTCTACCCCATACTTATATCTCGGATCCATACACAGACCTGGGAAGTGGACATCTACAGTAAGGGTTCCAAACAATGATGTGGAAGGTTGAGGTTTTGACCTTATTTTGAGATTTCAAGGTGAATAGGAGATACAAGATGGTTTTGTGATTTCAAGACCTTAAAGGAAAATTAAGGCATGACCAAGATAGTTCCAAATATCACCACAATACCTATAACAAGCTTGAGAAAGGGACACCTATAGGCATAAAAGACTAGACTTGTAAAATAATTGAGATCATGTACATGAAGAAGATAATTTATGGTTTATGAGAAAATAAATGCCTCTAATGCATCACAAAAACCATGATTAGGGTCTCTTAAAGCCACATTAACCTCAACAAGGGTGTCCCAGTTCACCTACAGGCTTGTACAGACTGAGACAGGTAGTGAGTTGGAGCTAGTGTTTCCAATGATAATAATGCCTCCTAAGGATAAGTGATGAGTTCAAATTCTTATGGAATTAAGGTGGAGGTATGAATAAGTGTTTCAAACATTGATTTTAGGACTCAACATAAATAAACACCTACAACTAACCCAAAGTGTTTCAGTCTTGTTTAAGGCAGCCAACACAATCTTGCTAAGAAGGAGTTGTTTGAAGGTTGAAGTGTATGAGGAGAATTTGAGTGTGTTATATAGATGACAAGGATGTTTGTCACTAAATAATGGTCCTATGAATCGACTATAATCAACCTAATTTAAGCCATGATAACCTACAGGCAACAGGGTACTCAGGGTTAAAAAAATCAAGGTGTACAAGGAGGCTTATGAAAGCTTGAAGGGTGCTTAAAGGGCTAAGGTGAGAAATTAAAGTTGAGATCATTTTCACCATGGTTATAATAACCCCATGGAACTATAAAAATGATTTTTAAATTGATAAAAGGTTCCAAACATTGAAACATACAACCAACACCCAATACTCCTAGACAATGTACCTAGGACAAGACTGCTAAGAAATGTGTAAAGTTTGAGGTCTTATATTTTGATTTAAAGGTTGAATATTGGTACAGAGTACCCTAAGGAGTTCAATAATTTCTTCTAATTATTAATTTGTCAAGACTAGTAGGGGAAGTTCCCCTTATTTTATCTTAGATAGGGGGCACTTTCCTCCTTGCATAGACCCTATTTTCTTGTTGAAGAAGGTAGAAACATGGAATAGAGGTTTAAAAAATATTTAAAGAAGGTTTGTATAGTTGGAACACACCTAGAGTAACATGATAAACATTTATATAATGTTGGAAGATAGATAGAGTGGTCTGGACAAGGAGGTCTTCAGGCAAACCTAGTGAGACAACATGCGAACCTAGCCTCTTCAGTTTGGGACTTAGGAAAGCATCTCAATGACTTGGGTCATCTTCACAAATGTATATATGACGTGTTTAAACCATCCCCTTTTAGGGTAATCCATTTAGGAGTCATATGGAGTCTAAGTTTCAAGCAGATCCTTTGGAGAAGGCCTAGTTGCTAGACAGGGTCACTCTTCATTTCTAGCTCTAAGGGAGCTATTGTAGTGATGGGAACATGTTTTTGGGATGTATATAAAGATGTTTAAAACTTTATTATGCAGGGGAATCCATTAGAAAGCCATATTTTGACTTGAAATCTTTTAGACCTCACATAATGAATGTAAATAGCTTGAGTGGCCAAGTTGAGAAGCTCATAACTCTCTTGATACCTTGCATGTGATCATGAGGTGATTAGAAAAGTTAGAGAGGGTCCTCAATAATCCCTCAATGGCATTTGATCAAAGGTCTAATGTCTATTATTTATGAACAAATGTTAAGAAACCAAATCACCTCAAAACCCTTGAAAACCCTATTTTGTGACCCGATGGAAGAAATGAGGCTCAAAGTACATCCAAATGGACAAATTTGACCATAAGAACTAAAAAGAAGTTGTTAAAAAATTCATGAGGTCTAGAATCATGGAATTATATTTTACAAAATCCATATAGACCATGCAAAAATCAAGTTTCTTTGACAACTTATTATGTTTTTTAGGTCCTAAAGATGATCATGGGATACCAATCACTTGGGAGGATAGCTTGGGACTTGAACCAACTCCCTATGCCATTTTCAAAGCTTAGAAATGCTCACAAGTGTCCCTATTAGGCCCCTCACTTCAACCAGTCTCTAAAGTGAGATAGTGAAAAGAGTGGTAACCAAAATTTTGAGACTTTTTAAGATGTGTCTGATGGAGCCAAGTGTATGAAATGCCCTACCATGTGTCATGAGACTCTTAGTATGGATCAGTTAGGAAGGATAAAGAGATGCTAGTGCCAATTATCAAGAAAATCCTATTGGAGAGTAATCATGGTTGTAGATGATGATTGTGCTTATGTAAGAGAATATCCATGATTAGGAAAACTTCCAATGTAGGTGGAGGCATTTTTGTAACTTCCTCTCCTCAGTACACATGAGACACTTGTCCCTAATTTGTTTTGGAATGCTCAAGGAAGCCCATGATGAAGGCAGTTTCCAAGGGAGAGTGATTGAGGAGTTTCAACGCCACATGTGAGGAAGATGCTTAGTTTTGGATGGACACATGTTCACATCAATTCTTGATATCTCTTCCACCTCATTTCTATGCACTGTAACTAATTTTCATCTTTGGACACTTGTCCTTATGCCTCTTGAACTTCTCTTTTCTCTCTTATTCCAAGTTCTATAAATGCAAGCCATTTTGGTTATTATAAAGAGACCACACCTATTATGGTGAAGCCCTAATGGTTTGATATTATACTTTTACTTTGAAATAAGATATGCAATATGGTTTTGATCCTACAAGCTATCTTTTCTAAGTGTGTGAAGAGATGTATAGTGAAAATTCAAGTGATTAATATCAATCCTTGCTTCCTCTCAATCCTTCCATGTCTAATGCAAGTTTTTTCATTCTAATAGGTCACACGAAGTTTTGTTAAGTGTATGAGTATATTTTTCAAGTGTAAAAGTATCCTTAGTGTCTAAAACTAATCTTTGGTTAACTAACCTTGAGTAGTCTTTGATATATTCCACCTTCATGTTTGAAATGCTAATGTTAAAGTGCACTAAGAGATAAAAGTTGGTTTTGAGAGTCTTGTCTCTTAGTGTATTTATATGATAATATTGTGGAGATATTCATGGCGTATCACCCCCTAGAATATTTTAATTTCATGTAACTCCTATCCCTTTTCACACAATTAAGTATTAGATTAGGTGACAAGTACATCAAGATATATCTAGGGAGCTAGCCCTTTCAATCCTAGAGGTCTACTTCCACTATAGGTGCCCCACACACCTGGAAGTAGTCTAATGTTTCCCAAATCTGGAAGAGGCTTGAACACCCTCTTCTAGGGTGTAAGATTTGGAGACAACAATAATTTCATCTATGTTAATTTTATGGGTCTGAGATAGTATCACCACCTGTAACTACATCTGAAAGTGACAACCTATATGTTTTATAACTCATTCAAGTACAATTATAAAGAATATTTGATATAAAACTAGATATAGAGAAGCATTGCATATACTATAGCACAAATCAACAGATGTATATAAACTATACATATCATGCATAAGTCCTAATTTTTAGAACTTTTTAGAATATTCTATTTTTTTTGTATTTTTGAATATACATAATATTTTAGTCTAAAAATCAAACAACACATCCAAGGGATGTGGATAATCGAATGATGGAACTAGTAGAAGATCATTAACTTCTAAATACTAAATCTTTTCAAATGCCCATAGATCCTCATCATTGTGATCATCATACCACTTGTGTTTTATAACTTTAGCCTCATTTTTTGTATTGTTTTGAATCCTATTCATGTGCATTTAACATGTTGCTCTATTTTGTAGGAAGCCTCATGTGTGGTTTTTAGAAATATAAACTTTGAGTCTTACTTATCATTTTTGAATCTATGATTGTCATCAACACCATCATGAAGAACATGAGTCATAACATACTCAAATTTGAATGTAAGACAATGGTGTAGCTTATCAATTGTAGCTTCCATTTTGTGTAACTAATGTTGACCAAATGTAGCACTTATCTAATTTATTGTTTGCATAACAAAAAATTGTGTCTATAACTTTGGGACCATAGGAAACTGGTATTATAATATATCCTATTTAAACTTGGAAATATATAGCTTTTTGTAGTTCATCTTGATCATGACCTATGTGCTGAATAAATGCAATTGTGCATGCATAAATTTGGCTCTATTTCCTCGTCAATTTTCACATGTTGTCTATACTCATTCTCAATACAAACCTTAATAGTCAAAGGAATCCTTCATGCATGTTTGTAATTTGTATGTATTTGACCCTGATTTTCAGTTTTAGTAGGTGGTATTATGGGTTCTATGATTTAAATAGTGCATTTATCCTTATATTTATAGATTTTTTAATTGTAATGTTGAACAAGTATCAATAACATGCCATGTGATTCTATGAAATTAACAAAAGGGTTTCCCCTATTGATTAGACAATTTACTAGTAGATCTATGCCTTATTATTGGCAAAATAACTAATTCCATATTAAATAACATATGTAACATAACACATGGTCTATATTTTGCACTATTATTTATATTCTGAAAGTTGGTTCTATATCCATGATCTCCACATTATTTACTGAATATCCTAATGGTGACATGTTCATACATGTAATGCACTAGTATATGTATCGTGCCTCTTGCTCTCTAGTAATGAAAGATTTGAAAAAAATGTTAGTCCATAGTACACCTGCTAAAGTAGTATTTTGTGTAGTATCCATATTGCAACACCTTTTTTTTAAATTTATCAATATCTAAAATTACCATTTTTCCTTTATATATGTTCTCTTGAATGATTACCTTTGAATTATCTCTATACTCACATGGGCCAGCTGGTGTAAAATTTAAACCACATAAATAATCATCAATGTTCATTTGTATTTCACGTGTATCATCATCAGAATCATCATTAGTGATTTTTATAGATATCAAATTTGGATATTGTGAATTTACTAATAAAAGTAAATAATGTACATCATCCTCTTGTTTTACCTTTTTAGGGGAATGTTGTTGTTATGAAACATTTATAGATTGTAAATTTTTATCATTCTTACCGATTCACCTATCTCATATGTGTGCATTTTTTATATAGGTATAATATTTTGTGATGGCACTATAGTAGATTGAGGTGATTCTAATTATGATTTATTATCCATAATAATTTTTATAATCTTATAATATATGATTGGTTAATTATCAACATGGCATGTTTATAAATATACGTCATGTAAAAATTTATGCACTGATGTAAAGTATAAGGTACAAATTCTATTGCATGTATCCATGGCCTACCCAATAGTAAATTTTAGTGCAAATGACTAGACATATTTGAAACTATGTAGATAATATTTTGGGTCCTACCTTGATATCTAAAGTGATAAAACCCAAAGCTTAGTGAGGGACATCATCAAATCCTTTAATACTCTTATACGTATTTTGAAGAGAAGCCACATTAATACTTATTGTTTGTAAGAATGTAAGATTTCAAAAACCCTTTTGACTGTCATATTTTTTATTTGAACTTGTATGAACAAAGGAAGATTATGATCAATAATAGATTGGGTAGGAAAATTCTCATTTCAAAAAGATATAACATCCTCAATATCCTTCAAATTATTTACAATAGTTTAAAAATAAGAAGGCATAGATGTTTGATTTAATGCTTGATATAATATATATTTGAATATGGTGGCTTTCTAAAGCAAATCTAACATAATAAAACTTAGCTGGTGTATTCCTTAATTTATCAACAATATCATAACTAGTAGATTGATTAATTGGTCTTGTTGGATTTGGTTGGGGATGATGAGGGATTTCTTGAACACATTCCTCTTGCCTTGTACGAGGGGCACCTGACCTCATCTCATGATAATAACTTAGACTATAATATCTATTATAAGCCTAGGATGAATAGTATAGGTGGGATATGAGCTAAGATAGTTGTGAGGTCTAAGGGAAAGAGAAATGAATGTAACCATCTCAACCTTCTAATGTCTAAAAGTAATAGGTGGCAACTCAAACTGAGTCATGTAATAATAAGCATCGTAGAACTATTCATTATTAAGCTCTTGATTGATATTGAATTTTATCTTTTCCTTTAAGTTATGTATTCATGGACTTACTTGTAAATAAAAATATTTTGCATAGTAAAGATAAACATCATGTAAATGAGACCAAAAAACTTTGGACCAAAAAATAATAGATAGATTCAATTACTATGTCATTTTAATATAAAAATCATAAAATCAAAAATCTAAAATCTAAAACCCAAATAAAAATGCTAAAAGGAATAGAAGGAAACCCTATGGGAAGCTACAATTTACAATATTCAATAATAAACAGGTTCAACAATAGGTTTTATCAAAATTAGGGATTAAAAAAATGTTAATAATAATAATAATAATAATAAACTTTTTAGTAAAATGAGAATGTATAAAATATTCAATAAATACACAAAACTAATTTGAAACTTGTTATTTATCTAAAGATGCTAGAAGGGGAAAATTAATAAAGACAAATAACTTAGTTAACACTTAGATCTAATGGAATGCAATAAAGATTGTGTGATAGATTGTGGGATAGTGTGAGGTTAGTGTGACTCAAGAACAAGGGTTTATTTGAATCTGGGACAAGGCCATTCTATTTAGACAAGGTCAATTTGTGCTACCATCTACAAGGTGCATTAGAATTTGGTACGGTTTTTTCCTTATGTGTAAAATTAGATTAGTGCACCTTCATCTATAGATCCTCTGTGTGTGATCAAGGTGACTTGATTCACTAAAGAATTTGTTTTTTGCCTTCTTCTTCACTTGGAACCCTAGTTCAATAGACAATGAATAACAAATGTGATAAATGGGCAAAAAAGGGTTAGGGGATAAATTTGTGCTTGACCTAAACAACCCTTATGTTGAGCATCACCTACATACCAATACTCTAAATATGGATCAAACTCCATGTAGTTCTCCCATGCTATGGTGGTGTGTGTGAAATATTGGTGTAATGTTATATGTTAGTGAAATCTTGGTGTAATTATGCGATTTAACAATGACTTATGACCTTGGAGGTGTAGTCAAACTTAGCTCAGGGCCACTTGTTTTGTATGGAGTCAAAATTGGGAAGAATAGGTGCTTCCCTCTCAATGTGCAACTATAATAATTTTGGTGTTTATAATATAGAAGCCTCTTTCTTGCTAGTGAATAAACAAATAGAAAATGTGCTTATATAGTGGTATTTTAGAGATTTATTTGAATGGGCCTTGTGAAACATGTGGGAGGACCCATTACATGACTTGTAATTTGAGAAATTATCTATTATTTGATGGGAGGATGAAACTAGTGGCTTCAGACACTACTGACAAGTGGGATTGTTTTGAAGGAGTGGCCTTATCTAAGGAATAAAGACATTTGAGCTAGTAGTGTGAATTAGTCTAATAGTGAGTCTACGCTGCTTGGAATGAAGAATATGAATGTTCAATATCAAAAGTGTCAAAGGATAGATGGTCATATACGTAGAAGTAGAGGAATATCGGGTTAGAATTATGGAATTGAGCATAGGATAAGTGTGTATAAGGAGTGGTCACAAGTGCATTATTTTAGTATTAAATTTTAATTTCAGTGACTACAAAAGGGAAAGATGATATAGATTGAGAAGTCAAAAAGTTTTTCCTAAATGTTCTATTTGTCATGTGTACTAAAAAATGTTGACTATACTTGTGTGATGGGTAGGTTTGTTTGTGTTTTGATTATTATCCCTATGTATTTATTATTATCATTAAGTAAAGATGTTCAATTAAAGGATTATAATTGACAATTTAAAAAATAAATAACATGTGGTTTGAAATAGATTATCTAAATTAGACATGTATAAATGGTTTTATAGGAAGTTCTAAAGTTCTTGTTTTACCTCATTTCAGACTAAATGATCTAAATTAGTATAAAACTATGAATATTTAGATTTTGCAAAGTTTTTCTAGATTATGTAAATCTGATATAAAAATAGTTGTTTAATTACACTTTATTATTTATATAAATGAACAAGAATACTAGGCTACTTAGCTTGTTACTATTATGTTTGGTTTTAAGACTATGTGTAATTTGGAAGAAGGATTGAAACTAGATTTGGAGTCACTTGTGTATATAAATAGACTCTCTAGACCGACCTAGACAAATCTAGTAATAGATAGATGTCTAAGATAAGTGAAGGTATCTGATCCTTACTGAAAATGTTTATGTAAGATGTGTTAGACTTTTCTAGCACATATCATTATGTCTGCTTGTAGTTCATTGCCCTGTGCAATATTAGAAGCTTGTTATTGCACATAGGTCTAGAATTCCTTCTTGTTCACCTTGAAACCCTAGTTCCACTTTCAATAATAAGTTTCACTTTTAAAAATGTATTAGTTAATATGGTTTTAGTTGATCCCAAGCACCTTGTACTAAGTGGTCGAGTGTTGCCTATGTTCTAATACTCTAAAGAGAGCTCAAACCACATGTAGTTCTCTCATTTAGGTGTATATAGGAAATAATGATCCACTAATATGGATGTAACCTAGAACCTTGTTTTTGAAACTTAAAAATATGTAAAGTTGACTTGGATTTATGTGTTTTACACTTAACTAGGACCTGCTCCTTTGAGGGTTTATGATTAGGAATCTTTAAGTTTGTTCCTCTCAATGTGCAAGTGATAGATGTCATATTGATAGGTATTAGATACTTGATAGGTCCCCAATAGGATTAGGCTTAGTGTGTATAAATAGATAACTCTTTGGGTAACTTGTTCCTCCACTGACATGTGAAAATTATAGGTGGACACAATAAATTTAAGAAACTGATCATTATAAGGCATACAAACATATTTGATATAATTGTATGTATCTGGTAGTCAAATTCATCTGGCTATAACTAGAGGCACCTAAACAAAAAGAAATGGTGATCTAATGGTCAAGAGAGATTTTGTTTAGGATAATTAAAAATAGTCACAAACTAGGGAGTTCATGTAGGTGACTGATATCAAATCAAGAAGGTTGGGTCCATAGATAGAAGAATGGCTAAAAAAAAACATAAACAAGAGTCATATATGTACACATAAGTCATGTATAGTAAAGATAAGTCAAAATTGACATTTTCAAGTGACTAATACTAAATTTATGTGTCTATGAATCCCCCCCTTTATTATAATATTTAATATACTAGATTAACAGAAAAAAGATTTTGTACCTTGGTTAAACCATGCTTTGTTTTCAAGATAAGTATTGAGTTTCCAACTTGCTCCTTGCAAACCTAGAATGAAACATGCAAAAATCATGGTCCATATATGATATGAAATATGGAGTAAATGATCTCAATGAAATATTTGAAATTTGAAAAGTAATGAATAAATACACCTATAAGTAAATGAACTGTGATGCCCTCTAAGGTATTGGAGACTAGGGTGATGATGCCCCAAGGCACATGCCATTGTGTAAAACCATGGATTAGGAATATAAATTCCCTAACCCTAATTTTAATAATATTGAACATATAATAATTTCAAGATGAAAACTGTGGAGCCTCATATTAGGTTCATATGTAAAGAGTATGACTCCCTATTAAGTTCATATGTTAAACACAAAACCACATGTTAAGTTTATTTTTTAAATTGAATTAACTAAATCAACTATTGTAGAATGATTTTAGAGTCATAATGTTTTATTCTTTACAATCATAAAAATATAAAAATTCATGCATGGACATCATTCATGCCCCATAATCTGATCAAACTATATAAATTTAATATATAATGTCATAAATCTATAGTCACTTTTCCCCCAATTTGATAAATTTGACAACTTGTTCCAACTGATCTAGATAATGTAATAATTATGCTCATCTTATATTTTTAACCTTTACGTCATGTATCTATAAATTTTATACATATGCATTGCATATGACCCCAAAGATTTCTCAATTTGTGTATATCTATCTCACAATCTAAACCAATCTGATAATTTGATCCAATCTAAACCATCTGAATCTATAATCTATCCCAAAATTTAAATTATTTGTGCATGGAGGCTTGAATATCTATGAAAATCCCACTAGTATGACCTAGTTTTGAGGTGAGGGATGCATCATGTGAATTACTCATCTCAAAAGAAAATATTTAAATGCATACTCTTATATAAATATATGTAAACATGTAAATCACATACTAACATCAGGAGAATATATCGTCATAACATATACGAAACATGTACCATAAGGTATATATGTGTTTTATCCAGATAGACATATCTATTATGCATGTATTTTTATTCATCACACATACAAGAACTCAATAATAAGACACATTGCATGATATATATTATGACACCACACACAAATAGAAAGATTAGTGATATGGATCATGATAACCCAATGTCAATAGACAATCTTAGACATATCCACACATATGCACATAATGTCATTGCCATGATGTATACAATAAAATCACACACAATAATACTCAATGTCACACAAAATAATAGTCATGCATAGTACTTTCAATGAACATTTAACTTCACATAAGGAAAGAGCCACATATGGTGAACAATCAATGTTGCATAATGAACATGAAATGTCACACAAGGTAAGAGCCACACACAATGTAATACATATTCAAGGTTAAAGCCATGCAAGAGATAAGAATCATAGTCATGCATAAAGGAACACAACACACTATGGTCACACAATGTAATAAACAACATCAACATGCATGCATAAAACAAAAAAATCTAATTTAGACTATATATGTATCTAATTATCGCACATGGTAAAGTATAGTATCCACATAACACTCTAAATAGTATAATTAAGGGTAAGACATATATAATCGATATATAGTATCTCAATAATCAATGGAATGGTTATATAAATATCCAACCTAAAAATATATACCAAAGAGATGCCCCTAGTTTAGGCATGCCCCTAATGTAGGAAGGGTTTCCCATTATGTGTATGAATGTCTTGTATCTAAATGTCCATGTCATATGAAACCTATAGTAATGCAAATCACTTATGTATACCATGAAATGCACATGTGTATGAAAAACAATATTATCTAATTTACCATAACGTGATAAACAATATAAATGAGATATGCATAGTAGTAATACATGTCATTCATAGGTCATGGTTTTTTATTTTTTGAATATTTTGATTTTTTTTGTATTTTTAAATACTATAATATGACTTATATGAAATTTATAGGCCTGATAGTACATCCAAGGCTGTGGATTTTCATATAATGGATTTGGAAAAATATTTCTCAACTCTGGATATTGAATCATGTCAATGCTCTAACATCATCATCATTGTAGTCATCATACCGTTATTCATCTATGATATTCCACCTTTTATTTTTCTCTTTCTCAAATCTTATACATATGTATCACATATTTTTTCACTGTATATGAAGACTTGCTTCCTATCTTAGTGAATGCTAAAATTGGACTTGTCCTTGGATCCTTACTTCTTTGATTATCATTAGTTCCATCATGGTGGATTTTGATTTTACTATCCTTAAATCTGAATGTAATGTACTTACTAGGTTCATTTGCTGTGTCTCCATATATTTTAGCCACTATCTTTGTATACTTGCAACCGATAACATAATATGTCCTACTAATCACGAACAATGTATGAGATGTTGCAATTCATCTGTGTCATGGCCCAAATATTGTATAAATTAAACTATAAATGTACTTGGGCATTCTTATACATCAATCTAAAATTCTAATTGATAATCATTTTCAATGTAAACTTGGATATTTGAAATGACCCTTCTTGGATGTTTGTAATTTCTACGTGATCTATCTCTTTATTGAGTCTTATTAGGAACCACTATAGGTAGGTCGTATTGTATATGTATTACTTTAATTATCCCTTTATTCTTAAATTTATGAATCTATTATTGCAATTCCCAATAATTATTTGTCTTATGTTTAGTGATTTTATGATAATCACAATATGATTTTCACTCTTGATGTGATAACCATCCCATGGCTATATGTCTAGTAGTAGGTAAAGTAATCAAATTTTTATCAAGTAAAATTTGTAATATGATGCCTGGTTTATCTTGAATGTTGGTTGCTCATAATGTTATGGAATGCTCTATATCTATGAAATCCACATTATTGACTAAATTATGCACTAGATTTAGGTATTCACTTTTGGTACATTATGTAATGTGAAGTGCATCTTGTACTTAAGTCATGCTTGATTAAAAAAAAAATTACATTAATGGTACACTTAGAATTTGAGGCCACAATTGGGAATGACATTGCAACAATTATTTTAATTTCCATCATTTTCATTGTCTTGAAGTATTATCTTTCCTTCATCTAATTTAGATTGTTCTTGATTATAGACTTTTGATTTATTCATATTATATGTATATGAATTATCAATGCTCTCCAATACATACAAGTGTAAACATGCTATTATACAAGTACTCATTTGGATCAATAGGTTTAAAATTTAGATTAACCAAATGTTCATTGATGTTCACTAGAATTTCACTGTCGTCATTGTAATTATCATCATATTCTATGAATATGCAATATTTGTCCTCTGAATTGACTAATAGGGGAAGATCCAATATCATCTCCTTTTTTTTTTTTTAATCAATAGTAGTTTGTGATTCCTTCATTGCCTCTTCATTTATTGACAATTTTTTACTTGGCTTCTTATCATTTACTTTTCTCAATTCTCCAATATCATACATATGGATTCTATCTAATGAGATAATATGTGATGGAGGCACTATGGAAGAATGAATGGAATCTAATTATGAATTACCTTCATTATTAGGTTGCATCATTTTTCAATATTTTAAGGGATCATTATCTTCAAGACATGCATACATATGTCAACTATCATAAATTTTAAGCATTTGTGTAGTGTAGATGGTACAACTTCAATATCATGTATTGATGGTTGATCCAAGTGTAAGTTATAGTGTAGATGATTAGGCATGACATGAAACATGGTAGTCGTTATTTTGGGTCCTAGTGTCACATCTAATGATATTTTTCCAACTACTTGGCAAGGGATATTGTCAAATCCTATCATGTTCTTATTTAAATTTTGAATAGTATCTATATCGATACCCAAAATTTGTAAGAATGTAATGTTGTATATGTTCAAGTATGAATGCATGGACTCAAAAATTTCTCACTACTCTTGGAAATCGTCAAAAGGATTTACTTAGTGATACCATAATTATTAGGGTTATGATTGGATCACAAGGAAGCCACATAGATGAGTTACACTACATGTCACAGTGGGTTATAAGACCATCTTAGTTTGATTTCATGTACTACTAGATAAAAGGACATAACATATTTTTATTTTTAAGAGCATGTATTAATCAAATGAGAGAAATTACAACAAAATTACATTAATGCTTAAAAATTATTCATGATGATCAAGTGATTACTATTCAAGGCACTACTTATAATATTCTAGGATAAGTTCAACACAAGGTTTTGCCTAAAGAGTTATCAAAGTAAAAAAAAAATCATAAAACCTCGTAAATTGAAATTAAATTTGAAGTATTTACTCTTCCACCCACCAAAGTAATTTTATCCCAACTCATTATGCCTTAACAAGATTTTTTAGAGCATGCTACTTTACAAGAAGATAGTCCAAATAACATAGACACTTATAATGATGATGATCATATTGATGACATTTATAACGATGATAATAGTGATTATGGTAGTGTATTATCTTTCTTAGACTCATGGACTCCTAAACATCATGATAGTACTTTTGATGGTATGTCTCCATCTATTTATATAAAAAATAATGACGATTCACCTGATATTATGCTTATTATTTCTTGCTAACCCATTATGGTTTCACTTGAGCTATCTCTATTTTCATGCACTCAGATTCCATTTTTTATTGCTTGCTTGTTTTGGTCTTCTTAATTTTTTAATTTGGAGTGTATCTTTTTAAAAATCCTTGCTTATTCTTTAGCCTTCGTCCATGTTTGTTACCCCCTTGGGTCTTCCATTGATTTTAATTCTCTTCTAGTTCCCTATGTTCTTTGATTATTATTATTTTGAATCTTGATGTTACCTTTTTCATTATTTGCATTCATATTTTGGTTTTCCTCTATTTTGGCTTTCTTCTCCACTTTATTCCATTGCTTATATGCTTCAGGTTTCCTCCTTTCTCTCTTTTTCCTCTACTTATTATGTGTCCTTCTTCATTTACATATATGTGAAATTCTTATATCCTTTTCCTTTGATTGGTTATGCTATTTGAACTTTTAATTATGACTTTTTTCCTTTTTTTTTTGTGTCCCATCCCAAAATCCTATGTTAAACTACACATGAATATAATAAGTTATATGTAGGTTGTATCATTAAAATCTAGATATTAGTCAGTTATACTCATTCAATAATTGTAAATGATCAAATGAAGTATCAAGAACTAATAATATACACCTAAGACCTCGTGATCATATAAAGATTAAGATAACAATGCTAGGATTAAATCAATACAATGCAAAACTTCATTGGAAAACTCATAGTTGTATTTGATTTGGCTTGGATATAGTTTCAATAGGTATTCATCAATACTATTTCATGATGAAACATCTCCTTTGAAACCTTGGATTAGTTTAAATTGATGAAGAGTATAAAGTTGATGCACAAGAAGACTTGAGAATCTAACAAAACTTCATTGTCTAATTTGAGCATGTTCATTGTAAAGGAGAAGAGGTATATTTATAATAAATTCAAATCAGTGAGGACCCTTCATATTGACTCCAAGATGGATGGTTGCAAATACATCCTCACTGATTCAAGTGCATCTTCAAAGGTATCCATTTTGAGTTGTCCTAGTTGTTAGAAGTCACGTAGGAAGTGTTTTTCATGGTTAGGAGTCATATAGGTATGTAGAATTTAAATTTGATTCACTTAGGCATTTTCCCGCCTAAATGGCAATTTAAAATATTTGAAAATTTTGTTTTGTTTCTCAAGTTCTTGATGTTGTAAAAGGTCAAGTTGTTATAACCCTATGTCATTAGGGGTCTTTAAGAGTGATTATGGTTGTTTTTTACTTGTTAGAAGGTTAAGGTAGTTAAGAGGCTCTCCCCAACATACAAGAAGGAGTTAGAACTTAGTTAGGGTAGTTATATGGCAATAAAAGAACTTGTAAATGAATGATGAAGATAAATTCAGAGAGTGATGAGGGGTTATATTCAAATGGTGAATGTTGAAGAACCCCAAAGAAAGTGAAATAGACAATTTTTCTCTTTTGAAGTGAAAGAAAGCAAGTATTTTGGAGAGAACGATCACATATGCATTGAGTTGTCATAGTATAGTTGAGAGAGAAGGTCCATGATCCATGACAAGATGTATAGAAACTCTCAAGATTAAATAGGGAATGGAAACAACTCTATTTTTACCTGTGTTTGCATATGAAGAAGGAATGGCTTTATAATGTTTTAAGAATGAAATTTCCATATTAACATGATTTTATTCTTAGAATATAACTGGTGAGTGTGTTCTATTTTATTGAATGAGTTTGAGTATTTTAAATTCTTCTTTTCATGTCACTTTGCTTATAAGTCCCTATAGTCATGTTGAGACTATGCTTGCATAGACTATCAACATACAAAATGTTGTAAAGAGTTATATCAGAGGTTTTAAGGTGGTTAGTTGGTGATTACATGGTATGTGTGAAGTGTTATGGACCCACTCAATCATTCATAGAGTTTTTAAACCATTTGATAGACTAAAATCTATAAAATAGAGCCTATAGACTGAGTTTGTATATGTAGTGAGACCAAGATCTTTGTAGAAATGTGAAACAAAGGATTTGAAAAAGCAACTTAATTAATGGAAAGGGTGTGTTAGATTTATAAAATACTTCACAAAATGTCATAGATGATTGAAACCACTTAAGGAAATTTAAAACTCAAAATAAGAGTTCCCAGGTCTTGTAGACCATTATCAACCCTAAACTAGGGTTTTGAACCAAGAATGCATTTTTAAGGAGATTCAACTAGTGAAAATTTCCAAAAAAAATTAGTTCGATATCTATAAGTGTCCTTCAAGAGATTATGAAGGTTTTCGAGTGACTCTATGTGAAAAGGTATGATTATAAGCAACTGAGTGGAAACAAGGTGGTGAAGGCCTAATTAGTCATATACAAAGAATAATAAAAGGCTAGTTGAGTGTTTTCCCACATGATTTTGGATTATAAACTTCATAAGAAGGTGCAAAAGGATAGAGGGTATCCTAATCTATCATTGGTTTCTCAAGGGACATCTGTACTTGTTTGTACTAACAAGAAAGGCCTTAAAAAAGGCTACAAGCATTATGTGGTAAACATGCAAAACTTGTGTAATAGAAGACAAGAAGAGTTGAGAGGTTGGTAAATGAATTGAGGGGTTTAAAGAGACCATAAGAAGCATTATTAAGATAAAAATATCTACAATATAAACCAAGCATTTATGAACTATTGAATATCCACATTGAACTAATAAACCATTGGTAAAGAAGTGCAACTTGAAACAAGGTAAAGTGTGAGATAGGTTGTGTTATCCTTTGCATCACTCAACAAGTCACATGGATCAACACATGGATTTATCACATGATCCCTTCATATTTTTCTGGATGAATGTTGGAGGATATCTCTTGAAAATATTAAAGGAGGATTAACATGAGCCCTCTATCTTGCATCCAAGTTGGAGGGTGGATAACTCTCCTCAAATTATTCTTGTGAGAGTCAATGTGGACCCTTCATCTTGTTTCCAAAATGAAGGGTGGATAATAATTCTCAAGAAAGCACATGGATCATTAATAAGGGCCATTCATCTTATTTCCAAGATGAAGGGTTGAGAGTGCTCCCTAAAATATCTCACAAGATTCATTGCACCCTTCATCTTATTTTCAAGATGAAGGTTGGAGAATAATCATTTATGTTAATTCCTTCAATAATTAGTGAGATCACAAAGGAATTTTCTATAGGATATTAAGATTATTTATTGAATGAAGATGCCTCTTGAAGGGAGAAAAAGAATAATTAATAATTGAAAGGAAATTATAATTATATTTGCATATAACTATAATTAGAATAATGATTGATTCAATTAATCAAAGATCAATTTAATTAATATAATGTGGAGAATTAATTAGAATAATGATTTAGAGAAGAGGAATTAATTGTATTAATTGAAAAATGAAGGAGCATTAGTGAATTGATTAGAGTAGAAGGATTGACTAGATAAAATGACTAGAATGATAATTAAATAGATCTAATATAGTGAAGTATCCCACCTAGAGATGCCTCAAGGTGAATTTAAACTCATACTTTAGATAAACATATTATTTCAAATGAGTTTGTGGGAAGTCATCCTATTTTGTAATTTTGACATGAAACTAATAAAAATAGAGTGTCTCCATTTTCTCCTATTTGAGAAGGCATTGTGAGATGTAGACAAAGTAACATCTTCTCAAATAATGAGAAGCCAAAAAAGGTGGATGAAAAATTAGACGATGAATAGATTTAGTAATTTCATCATTTCCAAATGATAGGTGTGGGAGATTGAATTTAAATATAAGGATATAATTTGAATGAAATTAGTTAGGGATGATGGCCCCTCAAGAGAGCATGTGGGGATGAAAGATGTGGATGGGTGCTAGAAAAAGAGAGGAAGAAGCTAGAATAAAAGAGAAGATTAACCCATAGACAAGATTACGCCACTTGAGTTAACACTTACACATTTTGATTTTTTATGATGATGAACTAATTTAACCCAATTAGGAAAAAAATAGAGGATACATTCCAAAAATAAGCTACACACTTTGAATTTCCCCAAGCAGGATGAAAGCTACAAGCATAGAATAATAATTTACCTCAAATAGGGAAAATTTGATTTGATGAATTGATAGAGTGATTGATTGGTAAGAATAGATCAAGGATTTAATCTATTACATAGATTAAAGATGATATGAATGATTCGTAGTCAATAATTTGACACAAACATGTCTGTTAATGGTATAACAAATTTTTGTAGAAGCCACAAAAAATTGAGTGCACAAAATGCTCAAAGTGATGAGAGAATGAAGAATTAAAAAATAAGATAATGATTGAAAAATGATACGACCAGATTGGAAGAATATGGATGTTGATAAGAAAAAAATAAGGGTGGCCAAGTTAACCTCAGAAACTGGTTAGTATTGAGTGTTACCTACATAGTCTAAGAAGACCTCAAACTAATGTAACTCTCCCAAAAAATGGGAGAGAATATGATAATGAATGGACTAGATGATTAGAAGAATAATAATGATTGATCAATGTGTATTACTCTTTGTTTACATTTTCATTTAGATATGCACAACCTGATTAACATATATATAGCTATAATGTGCAGTCATTGTGATTTGATCATGAAAAATGGGATGATGCAATGTAGTCAAAGATGATAAAAATTATTAGATAATAGATGATGATGCAAGGGGAGATATTATTGT
The DNA here is from genome assembly GCA_037957365.1 of Torreya grandis. NCBI lineage: Eukaryota > Viridiplantae > Streptophyta > Pinopsida > Cupressales > Taxaceae > Torreya > Torreya grandis. Next base: position 3,998,026 of record JARHVA010000531.1, read on the forward strand.
TGAAACATTTATTATTTAAGACCTTTGATATTTGATTCTTAATTTTTCATATGATAATATACATTATGATATAAAACACCATGATGACCTAGTTGCAATATGCATAAGGATTGACCCCTGATCCACTAAATAATTGACAACAATGCACCAATTATAGAAACCATGATGACAATGTTGGCATATGCCAATGGATGGACTCAATTATAAGTGAATGACAAAGGATAATATGATGATGACCTTGTTGGCACAATAGAATAAGTTGAGGCAATAACAAAAAAGTAAACAAACAAGCAAACAAGCAAATAAACACACAAACATGAAAATAAAAAATAATAGAAAACATCTTGTCATTTAATCGAGTCAACATCCAGATGTGATAGTTCAATGATAATGATGGTTATAATAGATGCCCCAAATCAAGGATACATGCAAGAAGAATAATTATAAATATGACATCTCAAAATAAGTTGCATGCTTAAACTTGCCCTAAATAAAGTGGAAATAATGAACTTGAATTAGAGTGATTTGATTTGACTTTGCCCCAAACAAGGCAGATTTGGGAAGGACACATCCAAAATGGTATTTGAGTTGATTATATTAAGGTTGATCAAGGATTATTAACTAGACTTAATATAAGACAAATATTTTGGATTTTATGGCTTTATATCATTTTCAAAGATTTTGGTCTTTTATGATTTTAAGATGTCTTAAGGTTATGAATGTTTAGGATTTTAGAAAATTTTGAATGTTTTTGAATTTTTGACATCTCAACTCAATGGAATGAGATGTATAATTATTTAACTCATAAAATGGTGAAAGTGTACATTTAAGGGTGGTTGAGATGACCTCAAAAAATTAAGTGTTGACTATATAGTCCAAATGGACCTCTAGCCACTGTAGTTCAACCAAAACTAGAAGTAGAATGTGATAAGTATGAACAGATAATGAAATATAATTAAGATTATAATGATTGATATTGGATTGAAGTTGATGAAGAATTTTTAACTTTAAAAATGGAGAGAGTTTGAAAATTAACTTGCAAAATGATGAGAGCATGAAATTTGAATGTTTTGTAGTGTTTGGAACATTATACCCACAAGGAATCACTAGTAAAGGGAAAAAAATGTTCTATCACATGGATGGGATTGAATATAAAATGATAAGATTGGAATGATAAAATTGGATAATAATGGATGATAATCATATAAAGAATCTCCAAGGACCATGTCATTTGGGAAATAAATGTCTACTCATCAAAGTGTCACTAAGAGGATATGCCAAGAGATTTTCTGAAATAGGGTTCAGAACAACTACTTTCTCATTAAGATTGAGACAAGAAGGAAAATTAGACAAGGGTAGGATGAAAATAAAGATGGTTTGGGACAAGGTAAAATGGTCAATATTATGGGAATGGAATGAATTTTAATAAATACAAGTTTGCCCCCAAGTGTCAAGGTACTTTTAGATGATAAATTTACACATGACGTTAGAAACTTGGTTTTCATCATGGTACTTATCCAATGTACCATAAGCATGGTTATCATTTTTGGATGGATTATTTATCTTTCTATTTTGATTTAATTTTTTAATTTTTTAATTTTTTGGCATCTTAACTCAATGGAGGATTACGAGATGCATAATGTCTCATGTTTAATCTCTAACCCATACTAATTTTGAGTAACTTCTTTGCTAGAATTTTATTATTGATGCAGATTGCACTGATGTTAAAGTGATCTTCATTGGTTATTGACTCAATTTCCTCCAAACTTCTAATTAAGGTATCTTCATAGTCTCTTTTAAAAAGAGTGTTGTTATAGAGTGTACAGATGGATAGGCATTGGATACGTGATTTGATTGGATAATGGATTATAGGTCTTGAATGAATGATGGGATGACAATGGAATGCAGAGTGGTTGAAGGACAAACAAATATTGGGATTTTTAGTCACACATATTATTAATAATTTCAAATTTAACTTAATTTTGGTTGTGGCTAGGTCAATATTGACTTCAATAATGTCTTCATTAAGTAAAGAGGAACTAATTCATTTAGTTATTGTCACCTCGAAAAGGTTTTCACCAATAAAGTCTTCTTAATTGTTTTGATTTAGATTGTCTAATAACACCTTGAATAAGGTTTTAGTAAGGGACTTTGATAATTAATTATGATTGTCTCTTAGTGCCTTAAGCAAGGTTTCACTAAAGGATTTTGATTTTTATTATAATTATCGTCTAACACCTCAAATAAGGTTTCACTAGAAGATGTTAAGTTTAGACTTTAATTATCCCTAATGCCTCAAACTAGGTTTCACTAGGATATTGTTATTATGCCTAAATGTTGTCTTCAATCCCTAAATATTATTCCACTAAGATGTTGCCATGTAAGGAGTTCAACAATGTGTGATTTTGTTGGTTCCAATTGATGGTTTTGGGTGGATGGATGTCAATATAGTGACTAGGTTGGTTAAATTGAAATGCATGTGTAATGGTAATACCAATGGAAGGATAAATGATACCACAATCCTCATAAAGTATACCAAAAAAACTTATATTGATGTTGAAGGAAACGTTCTCAACAATTGTGGAAGGATCACAAATATTTTCAAGCTAATTTGCAAGGAGCATGTAGTCAATGTCATAACATCTATTATGGTATGTTGATTCTAAAGTTGATGCAAACTCAAGTGGATCTAATAGAATTGTATAACCAATGTTGTGATATCCACTAATGTATTTTGATTTATAAATTGATTATAGCTTAAGGGGATTTAAACTCGATGTTGATATTGATGTTGATTTTGCTTTTGACACTAAATCTAGTATTTGTTCTTGAATGGAAGCCAATTTTGATATTGATTTTGAAATAAAAATTGATCCTAAAGTTGATGCTAATAACAATGTTGTCTCAAAAGGGGAACCTATTTTTGATATAAATGTGTTTACAAAAATGGCCCATTGAATTTCATTGTCCACAAGTATCTTGTTCACCTTTTGCTTGAAAATGAAAGCTTTAAGATGAAAGAATTTAAAAAAAAGGTGAATGTTTGGAAATGAATTAAATATAAATGATTGGTCAATAATGTGTTCTTCGAGGATGGGTTCATCAGAGACAAGTGAACAATTATAGAGAGGTTCATCATATCAAGGCTCATCAAAGATAGGATGATGGTCAAAGGATGACTCATCAAATATGGGTGATTTAATGATAATGCCATAAATGGGTGATTTGTCCTTGACTTGAAATTGAATAACTATGATTGTGATTAGGAAAGATATCTTGATATATCCCTACTGAGCAATTCTTACACTGGGGTATACTTGGATCCTTAATAGATGATGGACCTTAGAATGGTAATAACAAGACATAATTGGATGGCCTGATTGGATATGACTCTAAGGTCAAAGAAATAATAGATATAATACAAGATAGGTTTTGGCTAAGCTAAAAGAGTTGGTGTATAACATATTATCTTATAAATGGGCTTGTACTTGACATTTGACGTGGTTATTGTAACTCAAAATACAAATAGTCATTAGATAAAGGTGTCAAAATAGGTTTCCCTTTGCTAGTATGATCATGATCGTTAGATAGGATGTTTGATGGATGTCATTGTGAAATGGTGTGACTACTCCTGTTTAGGATAGAATCTAAGTTTGCTAGATCAAAATCTGTAGGTAATCAAGCCCTTGTTTCTAAGAGTTGTAAAAGTAGCTCATCTTTATTATCAAATAGATATTATTCATAGGCTTTGTTTTGATCTAGTGTGAATGCTATATAATAGAATATAAAGGTAATAGAATACTAATCTAAGGATGCCCCCAAACAAGGATACATGTAGGGGGAATGACTAGATTGGAATTGGCCCCAGGCATAGTAGAATTTGACATGATTGAAATGAAATTAGCCCCAAGCATGATAAAATCAATTAAGAGCAATATGATTTAGGTTAGCCCCAAGTCGGGTAGAATGATTGGATTATTTTAATCTCAAGCTGGAATTTGATGTTGGATTGGATTCAAATGAAAGAAAGGATGAATGTCATAACCTCATTATTCCCAATCAATAGGTACAAGAGATTGAATGAAAAAATAAGGATATGATTTGAATGAATGAATTGGTGAATGTTGATCAAATTCAACCTAATTAGAACATGCTTTTGTTTAGATCAGCGTGAATTAGGTTTAGACTTAATAAGGAATACATATTGAAATATGATTTGAAAAAAAGAATTGAATGTTTGACTCAAACAAAGTTGACTTCAAAATAGTTTGACTGAATTGGACTTGAATAGTTGACTTGATTTAAGATAGATTTATAAATTTGGTTTGAAATTAAAATTTGTAATTTGATTGAATTGGATCCATATTCACATAGACAATAGAACGGTATGATTTCATACTAGATGGGTATGTGTTTAGACAAATTTAGACATGAGTTGTAGAAGGGAATGGTTGACTTGAAAATTGAGCATAGTAAGGCCTCGTTAAGAATGTGTATGTAGATTATGACATGTTTTTGACACCACAACCAATTAATAAAACATTCAATTTGACAACCCTACTTTAGTGACTAACACAAGAGTACTTCACATTTATTGAGTCTTTTGATATACTTGCCTTGAGAGATGATTAAAAGTTTAAGATTATTTAAGTAATTAATTTAGTTATTGGTGGTGCTTTAATCCCACCCTTCTCTGAAAATATTTGTACATAAAAGATATCTTCAGGCGTGGTTACTTTTAGAACCTTACACTGATGAATATTTTATGGTCAAAAGGTCTTATGTTAAAATTTTCATGGCCTTTCTAGATGGTCCTGATATACCTTATGGTATGTGGGCACAAAAATATTCATCAATTAGACATCGAGATTTAACATTCCATTCACCAAAAAGTCTAGTAGTTTTTTAACCACTTCATTTGTAAGGGTTTTAGTGAAGTGCTATAAAAAAAATCAAGCTTCGAGGGACATTTCAACTAAGATACCACTAGCGTAGCCTCAATATGTATATCCCGTTAGATAATGGGGTTGGTATGAATACTAGGTAATGATGTCTCAATCACCATGCCCTAAGGACTCACGAGAAGATACCGACACCCCAATCATATAGCCAAAATAAAAATAAAAGGTATTGCCATTTTGATTCACAGGATCTCACTAAGGACAAACGAAGATCAAAATAAAAAAATTTCTCATGATAAAAAAAATATTACCTCCATGTTTATGAGTCACCCTACTAAAGGGGAGAGGCTGAGAGCATACATGTGAAAGAATATCACAAGCACACAAACTAACGCTGTAAACAAAAGGATGAAAACAAAAAGAGATAAAAAGCAACAACTAGTATTTTAATGATAACATCTAAAATATAGATTAGTTTTTTATTAAAGTTTTAAAGATTTTTGATAGGATAAATTCACACACCTGTAAAAAAAATTAGATTATAAAATATAATAGATCAAAATTTATGATAATTTTACCATCCTTTTTAATTAATAAATAAAATAAAAAATTCAAAGGTGAAAATCAATGATTTAATAATAAATATTAAACTATATATTAGTTTTTAACGAAATTTTGAAAAAAAAATTATAGGACAAATCCTCAAAACTATGCAAAAATTTAGATTAAAAAAGTTAATAGATAAAAAGTTGAGTTTTTTACCAGGCATTTCTAACCAAAGAAAAATTAGAAATAAAATTTTGCAGTCATAATTTTACAAGAACTCTTAAACTATAAATTAGATTTCATTGAAAATTTTAAAGTTTTTTATAAAATAAATACACACACCCTTGACAAAATTAAAATTAAAATAGATAACATATCAAAAGTTATGATCATTTTACCATTCATTTCTTAACAAAACTATGTTGATTTTTTTAATTAGAAGACTAATAAAAATCTAGAAGAATTTATGGGGTGCGAATTTAGTCCCAACCAACATACCATATGTATCGTTAGAATCTAGATATTAGTTAGTTATACTCATTCTGAAGTATCAATAACTAATAATCTAAACCTAAGACGTTGTGAGCATACACAGATTAAGATAATAATGCTAAGATTAAATAAATACAATACAAATCTTCATTAGAAAACTTATATTTGTGTATGATTTAGATCAGATGTAGTTTCAACAGATCTTCATCAATGCTATTTAATGATAAAACATCTCATTTGAAACTTTGGATTAGTTGAAATTGATGAAGAGTAGAAAGGTGATGCACAAGAAGACTTGAAATCTGACAACACTTCATTGTCCAATTTGAGTATGTTTATTGTAAAGGAGAAGAGGTATATTTATAATAAATTAAAATCATTGAGGACCATTCATCTTTACTCCAAGATGGATGGGTACAAATGGATCCTCACCAAGGCACATGGATCAACACATGGATTGATCACGTGAGCCCTTCATCTTATCCAAGATGAAGGGTGGAGGATAGCTCTTTAAAAATATTAAAGGAGGATTAACATGAGCACTCTATCTTGCATGCAAGATGGAGGGTGAATTATTATTCTCAAGTTATTCTTGTGAGAGTCAATGTGGATCCTTCATCTTGTTTCTAAGATGAAGGATGGATAATCATTCCCAAAAAATCACATGGATCATTAATAAGGGCCTTTCCAAGATGAGGGGTTGAGAATGATCCCTAAAATATCTCACAAGATTCATTGTATGCCTTTCATTTTGTCTTCAATATGAAGGGTGGAGAATAATCGTTCATATTATTTCTTTAATAATTAGTGAGCTTATAAAATAATATTTCATAGGATCTCAAGATTCTTTCTTGAATGAAGATGCCTCTTGGAAGGAGAAAAAGAAGAATCAATAATTGAACGGGGAATTATAATTCTATTTTCATATAAATTTAATTAGAATAATGATTAATTGAATTAATCAAAGATCAATTTAAATATTATAATGTGAAGAATTAATTAGAAGAATGATTTAGAAAAAAATAAGTAGTTGTATTAATTCGTCACTGAAGGTGAATTAGTGAATTTATTATAGTAGAAGAATTGACCAAAGAAAATGATTAGATTGACAATTGAACAAATTTAATATAGTGAATTATTTCACCTAGAGATGCCCCAAAGTGAAGTTAAACTCGTATATTAGATGAACAGATGATTTCAGACCAATTTGTATGAAATTATGGGAAGTCATTCTATTTTACAATTTTGACACAGAAGTGATAAAAATGGAGTGTCTATAGAGGTCACATACCTAAAAAAAATATGTAATCATGATGGAAGTTTTAGGTTAGCAAGGACCAATTTTATTTCTTCTTATTTTTACCTCTTGAATTCCTTTTTGTGAGGTCCTCATTTCTTCACTTGTATCATGTCTTCTATAATTTTTTGCCTTTATCTTTGAGTTTTAGATTGTATGTGTAGACATGCAAATTTGGTATAAACCCATCTTTTATGTCATTTATTGTAACTTTGAACATATATACTATTGACGATGAATGAGGTATCTATTGGCACATTTTGTTTGGGTCCTCCTTTATTATGGTTTGCATGTTTGTCCATTTTATATTTCTTTTCATTTTTTCATGAGGATCCCTAATTTTCCCCTTTTGCCTTCTAGACAAGTCTGTGGTTTCTAAACTGGACCAACTTGTGGCCTTGTCTGTGAAGCATGAACTTATCGAGGTGTAATTTTTGAATTTTCTTTCAAGTCACATTTCATTTGAATCTTATTTTGGCATGTTGGGTCTTATTTGGGTCATATTTTATGTGCCTATAGGTCCCAATTAAAAAGAAAAATCTCTATAAAGACAAGGCTACTATAAGACATTAAGGATGGTTCTCCTCACTCTCAGAATCTGTTAAAAAAATCATGTTCTATATATAGATTTGCTAAAGTTAGATTCAAGGTTTGGAATGGCTAAATTTATATTTGCATGTTTGTGGCAAGGGTAAAATAAAACAAAGAACATCTGGAATTGTATTCATAGTTTCATGAATACACATAATTAGGAGAACTTCATTCAAGTTTGAGTCCTTTTTGGAGTATTGACAATATAGTGCAATGCTTGGTGATTCAATGGGGATTGACCAAGGTTAGTCTAAATCGATCCATTTTGCCTGATACCCCCCAATTTGAAATCAATTTGGTTTATGTATAAAATACTAGGGTTTTGTCCTTACTGATATTTCACACAATATTTTAAATTTAAAAGTGTATCAAACATCCCTAGTTAAGATAGGCCTAGGTAGTGCAATGATAAATTTTTTGTCACAGTCAACTAAGACAAGTCTTTTGTGAATGGACATGAACAACCTGCATTTTTGTCTACTTACAATGGTCATGTCTATGAATATTATGATATTTTTTTGTTGATCTATCATTACCATATTTTTTCTTTTTACTATATTTTTTTGTCATTTAGTGATCAAAGTCAATTGGGACAAGTCCATGGTCAACTGGCACGAGCAACCTGTGCTCCTTTTAACTTATAATAGTCCTATAAAAATAAATTTTTGATTGTTCTTGATCATGAGTATGTACAATTAATTATTTTGTTAACTTTCACTATCACATACCTTAAATAGTCAACATAAATCTATGTGCAAGCTAAGTATATTTCTTCTTAGTGGTTTCTAAAAATAACATTTTTTCATATTTAACAATTATAAAAAACATAATTTTTGATTATTCTACATTTTTAACATTCTAATGTATTCTAGTTTTACATATATACTCATATAATACATTTTATTGTTTTATAAAAAATAAGGTAAAACATATTGGTAAATATGTACATTTTTTTAGCATTATTTTTATGATTTTTATCCTAAGGTTTCATAATCATTTCAAATATTAAAAGTAGGGAAAAACATATTGGTAAACCTGTACAATTAGAGCATTATTTTTCTAAATTTTGTCCTTAGGTTTCATAATCATTTGTGTTTACATACATAAATTTTTTCTTTTTAATTTGGTTTTCACTTTCTTTTTCTTTTTGCTTTCTTAGAAACTATGTTTTAGTAGTTTTAAAACTCATAAGATCTATCAATTTGGGTAAAGCGGTTTTTAATTTTACCTAAGTTATGGTGTGAGGGGCACTGGTCTAATAATCAAGCCATTAGAAAAAAATATACATGGATTTTAATTTCCACATATGTCACGATATATTATAAATGCTTAGGTTTTGTTTTTTAGTCATAAGAAGCCTTCAACCGTTTATTCTTGTAGTGTACTGGTAAGTGGCTAACCCTAGGTAATTACTCTCAATGTAATCTATAGACAAGATAATGTGACTAAGGAAATAGTGGATTCCTTCATATTTAGTTATTTTTTGAGTTGTGATTACCATTTATGATTGGGATCAATATATATTAAGAGCATACAAAGTAAACACACATTACCTAGTTACACCTTTTACCATCCTTCCTTTCTTGGTATGATTAATTTTTTTCGCTAGCATTAAGATTTGTTTTTATCATATTTTCTATATTGTAGGTTAACAAATATAAAATGTCTTCTAAATATGCAATGCCCAATGATTTTCATCCTCTATGTTTAATTTTCTCTAATAATGCCTCACCTTATGCTTATGATAATGAATGGACTAATGATCATAATTATACAATTTTTGATGCTTCTTACATTAATGAAGAATATGATTGTGATAGGTATGAATATGATTATGAAAATCAAGATGAATGGTACAATAGTGAAGAATATAACGAAGTGAAAAGTGAGCATACTAATTCAGGTAAATAATACAAATGAATGTGCTAGTCCCTCTCCCTCTCTCAAAAAAGTAGATGATGTCAATGCATATCATATCCTACACTCTACTATAAGCGTGGATAGAGATATAAAATACTATGAAACCCTTTATCCTTATTTTTAAGTTACAAATACTATTTTAACATTTGATGATTTTCCTTCCCCTTCTCTTAAAAAATATAAGGATGCAAATGAATGCAATATATAATCAAAAAGTTATAATTATGATACAGACTTACAAAGTGATGATAATGAAATATTATGCAATAATTCTTTAGATAATCATCTTCTATCCATATAATGTGAGTCTCATGATAATAATAAGTGTGGTGACTCTTCCCTCTCTCATAAGTTAAAATAATCTAATCAAGATCAATGTGATGTTTTTACTTCTATGAAAATTCAAAGCAATAAGCTAAGCAATGATTCACAAGTATGTACTCATTTTATATTATATTGAAATATTGAGTGATGCCATTAAATTTTTCATGATCCTCTCATACCAATGTTTAAAATAGACAATCAATTACAACACATAAATGAGCCTTTCCAAATTACTACCATTTCTACTAGTCATATTATATCAATCATAAATGTTATTGGTGAGCTCCAAAATCAAGTTATTGATCTCAATTTACAAACTAAATCATGTTGTGTGAATGTCAAAGATAATTATATTTTAAGACAACCCATTACATAAGTTGTATATGAGCATCGATATCCAAAATATTTTGTTATGCCTACAATACCCTTGTTTGATGGTTGTGGAGATACTTGTATTCTTTTAACTCAATATATATATATATATATATATATATATATATATATATTTGGAGAATGGGAAAATGATGAATGTATTATACTAAAATATTTCCATAGAAGTCTTATAAGAGATGCATCATAGTGGTTTTATAGTTTACCTAGTGGCTCATTACCTAACTTAAAAAAGTTAGAGGGTACACATTTATCGAATTATCATAAACACATGGTACCTAAGTTCACATTGGAACATATTCAAGGTTTGAAATAGGTCCATGATGAGCTTATTTAAGATTAAATATTATGATTAAAAAATACCTTGCATTCTCTAACTTATCAACCCTTAGATTTGGAAAAGTAATTTATCTTGGTGGGGGTATCCTATCTCCACTCAAAGAAATATCCATGCATAAAATTTACATTTCTTTTGATAAATTCTACATGGATGTGTTCAAATATACATGTGATCTCAATTTTGTGACATGAAAGGATAATGCGTTAGAATCATCTTCACATAAGTAAGAATTTATCAATAAACAAAGGCATTCATAATTAACATCTAAAAGAAAGAATCCAATTAAAGTCATTCATAAGATAGACAACTTAATGGAAAATATTACAATCAAAGAAGAACAAGTTATGGTACTCAATAATTGGAAGGAACTAGTTTAAAAATCACCAGATAAAATTAATAATTATATTTTCAGTAAGAGCTATATATCACAAAGCAAACTAATAACATAAATGCTATAAATCAAAACAAAACAAATTAAGACTCCATATGCTAAGAAAATTCAAAATGAATACTGTCGATGAGCAAAGAGGGAGATATAAGTGATACCTTCACCTATCAATAGAGAAGATGACCCCCTATATGTTGGTATGTTCAATTATTTTTTGGATGCAATATCTTATTATGGAGACCACATGATCGAACACGCAACACCTCTATTTTTCAACTAGATGATACGTTTGATGCTTGATGACTACAGGGATTGATGATTTGTTCTTGATCTTGATATCATGTGGCTAGGCAAAATTAACTTAATGAAAGTGAAGGCCATGAGCTCAATTAATTTTTTTCCAAGAAGCATGTGGACCACCGATCTTATTTCAAGATCAATGGTTGATAATGAGTCCTCCTCTTCATTAAATGAGAGAGGTTGAGAAACAAATGTTGGGGGTTGGATTTGTAATGAGTGTTGAACAAGGGATGTTAAATTAGACTTCTTGTTTGTTGCCTTGGACTTTGTATATTTCCTTAGAATTTTTTGATTAACATAGCGATTTCAATGGATTTGATGACAAGTGGGTGACGGTGTCACCAAATTGAGATGAATATTTGATTTTTTATTTTTGGATAACTATGGAAATTACATTTTCTATAAATTTTTGGATTTAGGCTTAATTATCTAACTTCACATGATTTTTTTATCTAATTGACCTTGATCTAACATTTTTTTGATTTTTCATGGTTCAATTGTGTAATTAGATTAAAAGACTAGAGGGAATGTGAAGCAGTAGTGAGTGAATTGAAGATGCATCAGATAAAATTAAGGTTATAATTTGGTGCAATAATGCAGTTACGGATGTAGGAACAATATTTGGGTGAAAATGGTAATCTAATCAATGATTCAGGTTTATAGAAAAAAGTAAGGTTTAATGTGCAAAATAGTGAAAAATGATGCCAATTATCAATTACAACATTAGTGTGGTAGAAATGACTCTTCAAATAATGAATAAGCCAAAAAAATAGGCATACGGGGATGCCCTAAGTGGTATGATGAATATGATTTTTTTAAGAGGAACAGGTTTTCATAAATGAAGAGACCACAAAAATTGGGCACATAAGCATGCCCCTAGTGATATGTGATTAATGTGTGATGCCCCCTTAAGGGGTCATGTAGAGAAGAAAAGATATAGATGAACCCTTGAAAGGAAGATTAGTGATGATTTATGAGAGAAGAGAGTGAAACATGATGCAAATTGGTGAAAACATGAAGAAAATTGGTGAAATAAGAAAAAAATGAGCTTATATGGTGAAAAATGGGTGTAATTAGTGAAAATGGGGGGAATATTTAAAAATCAGGTGAATAAATAGAGGATATGAGGTGTAAAAACTAGTCATTTTCATCCTAAGCCTTGGAATATTTTGTGTTACATTTATGCCTTAAACTTGCTATGGTAATGAATTATTTGCCTTCAGACAACCACCAGAGTGAGTGAGTACAGGAGTATCAGCAACTATATGAGTGTGGGTCTCTAGTAAGTCACTTTTGATATTGGAAATTTTCATTTTTATCATAAATGGTAGGGAAAACATGTATAAAGTGTAGATGATGTGAGAAATTTTTTCCTTGTGATGTCTATGTAGTCGTAAATGACATTTGTGCATCTAGAAATGGCATTTGTGATGTCTATGATTATATCAAAGTTTGCATGCAAATGCATAGATATAATGTTTGCATATACATTGCATTCTTTTTACTTGAAATGGTGTTTTCACTAATAATTAATAAACTTACTAGTCATAAGAGGAAAAATGACTAAGTATACATCATCATTTTTTATGTTTATAGGAGTGTTTATCAATTATCATTGCTTGGGAGCATAGATCATCGGTGATGAGAATGATAAACAAGCTAGATAAATCAAAGTTTGATTTCTTGGAGGTATAAGAATTATATCATTTAGCAAGGATGCTCATGATCTAGGTGATGTTGATAACACTAGCATAGAGGTGGCACTTTGAGATGAGCATATTTCACCTATCAATAAGTGAGATTACCATGACTATCTAGGACATTTCGAGGATCTTTAAGATATTAATTCAGGGGATGCCACTATACTGGTATGAGGGAGATCCATTAATTTAAATGGAGAGATTAGCAGGGAGGACAAACATCCCACTACATAGGTAGGGATTAGATTTATACGCATGCTTAGCAAAGGGTTGATGGACCAATTTCCTCTAGTACTCATGATCATTTTTTGTGACATTTTATTGCCTAACAAGACTGACCAATTATTTTAGATGGGGCTTGTTGATGTTATTCATACATGCTTGAGGAGGAAATAGTGTTTGCCTGGGGGACATGTGCGCAAGCCCAATTATACATGGATTTACATATAGTAGTATCCTTGGGTGAAGAACATTGGAGCATATAATTTTCTATAGGCATGGGCCTGGAAGCATGTAGATCTAGGGTGGCCTTTTGGGAGTTGACGATAGAGGGTTGGAGATGATCCCATAACATACATATGGACATTTTATTGCCTAACAAGACTGACCAATTATTTTAGATGGGGCTTGTTGATGTTATTTCATACATGCTTGAGGAGGAAATAGTGTTTGCCTGGGGGACATGTGTGCAAGCCCAATTATCAATGATTATCAATGCTTATCGATTATAGGAGTGTTTATCGATTATCAATGCTTGGGAGAATAGATAGTGGGTGATGAAAATGATGAGAAAGCTAGATGAGTCAGAGTTTGAGTTCTTGGAGGTATTAGGATTATATCATATAATGAGGATGCCTCTAATCTGGGTGATGCTAATAGCACTAGTGGAGAGGTGGCACTTCAAGATGAGAACATTTCACCTGTTAATAGGTGAGATGACTATGACTATCTAAGACATCTAGAGGATCCTTAAGATATCAATTTAGGGGATGCCACTATAATGGTATAAGGGAAATCCACTAATTGATGGATATATTATTAGGGAGGACATACATCCTAGTACATAGGTAGGGATTGGATTTATATGCATGATTAGCAGGGGGTTGATGGATTGATTACCCCTCATACTCATGGTCATATTTAGTGACATTATAGTGCCTGACAAGACTAGCCAATTATTTTAGATGGGGCTTACTGATGTTATTTCATACACGCTTGAGGAGGAAATAATGTTTTCATGGAGGATGTGTGTGCTATCCCAACTATACATGGATTTGCATCTAGTAGTATCTCTAGGGGGAAAAACATTAAAACATCTAATTTTGTATAGGTATGGGCCTAAAAACATGTAGCTCTAGAGTGGCCTTTGGGGAGACCATAATAGAGGGTTGGAGACGAGTCTATAGCATACATATGGGAGATAGTGGTTGGTGAGCATCATAGTCATCTAGGGGACCTAACCTTTTATAGATGGGCTTTGGATGATTTGTAGTTAGAAGATATCACATGTCAACCATACATAGGGATCTAGTTTGGTTGGATAGATGATGGATACTATTTGATATAAACATTATAACATCAATCAACTAGAGTTTGTGATATATTGATATAGGATTGATTGAGTGTTATGACAATTTGGTATCCAACATGGGAACCCAATGGCAACACATGTTTTTTTTAGGGTGATGGGGGATGTAACACATTGGGGACCTACAGTGGACCGCAAGGTTGTTATAGTTGATTAGCCCATATTGTAGGGTACCCTATGGGATGAGTAGAGGGCCATGGATGTGATGATTGGTGGACCTATTTGAGGCCAAAGTGATTTACCTTTCACACACATAGGTTAAGGACATGGTAAGAAAGGATTCATGATGCAATGTGGAGACTACCACAATGATGATGACAGAAGAGGTTAGTCCTTGTAGTGCGGGAAGGAGGAGATGGAGGTCAGGGATAGGGGCAAGGAAATAGAGGCTAGAGACATGGACATAGAAATGGTGATGGAGCTCAAAGTGGGGGATCACCTATTTTTATTGTAGACTCCCTTGTGCAGATTGAAAAGTTACACATTGGATCACAAGTAGCTTATGCAGTTACCACATCATCAGCCAGATTTATAGGGCATAGGCACATACATTTAGATATAGTTGTGATAGTGGAAACTAAAGGGATTATTACATGTAGGTGGTAGAGAGATAGATCAATATATGATGAGGCCTATATAACCAACTTATGATAATAGATAATGATGACACATGCCAAGGTAGTTGGCCTAACTAGCACAATTTTTGGCTAGATTCTAAGATATCAAGTTTACAAGTAAAACTAATTGCCAGAGATCATATATTTCCATGATTATAGTATATATCACCCAAGTTACAATAGTGGTGACAAAAATAACAAGGGATACTTAGAGATTACATATAGAGTGTGACATTTTCCGAACAAAGGCTTAGAGATTCCACCTTGAGTGGGACACTACTTGATATATTGTGACAATGTAAGTCCTAATGAAGGCCTTATTAGATATGATTAGAGATAAGGAGTAGGATGCTTATTATAGGATTATATAATAGAGTAATGTGCATGCAGATCAGGGGGTAACATATTATGTTGAGCATATTGGTTAGAGCTTAGGGAGATCATCTATTAGGACAACTAGGATAATGTCATCACATAAGTCTATGGGTCAACCTTCTCAATGGCTGGAGGGTGTCATGGGCCCACTATATTACTACATTACCTTAGGGTACAAGACAAAGATCAGCTCAGGGGAGTCACCCAAAAATATCTCAACATAGGAGCTGCCACATAGGTCATGATTGAGGAGTCCTTCTCTAGAGAGCCATGTGAAAGCTGACCGTAGATTCTCGTTTATGAATTTTGATGCATAAATGATAGGTGGATATTGATGTATAGTGGCATATATTGATGATACATGTATTGGGATGTATTTTTTATATGGACATTTATTTTATAAACATTCAATTGATATGTATATCATGATTTTACTCTACAAATATTCATATATTTCATGTATTTTGCTTTATTATGATAAGATGAATATCGATATTGACTCGACACATTACATCATTTGTTATTATGATGTGATATTCATGGATATTTGATTATGTGTATGATTTTATTGATGTTATGGATATGTCATGGATGTTATGGGATTATATGTAGAGGATTAGATAATATGATGTTATGACAAATGCTCCTACTTTTAATATTCATGTTCTACATAATATGGATAGATGAATGGCTAAGTAGATATATATGTGGTTGATTATTTGAAATAGATGATGGTATATAATAGGGGATGCAATACCTTGAGTGTGTGTACCTCCATATGTTTGAAAACTTGATTTTTTATATAGCACATGCTTATGTGCACCATGATATAAAACACAATAAGGGGCTTGTCCCAGTGTGCATAAGGACTGTCTAAATCATAAACAAGAAACAAAATTTAAAAAAATGAAAAAATAAATAACCAAACAAATAAAAAACAAAAACACAAGCTTGGGAACAAAAAGCAAAAGAAAACATCTTGTCATTTATCAAGTTAAAATCCATACACAAAGAGTGATGATACCAATAGCTTTGATATACACCCAAAAATGATTTATGCAAGAGGGTATGACATGGGAATGATGTATCCCAATGAAGAAGCAATGATTGATTGTAAAACTAATTAAGTATTGAATCCCAAATCAAAACATGACTACTAACTATGATGGTTGTACATTGTTTATAGTTTTTTTGTGGCTTTGTATCTATTTTTGAGATTTTTTATTTTTTAAAAACTTTGTAGGGTTTTTTCTAGATTTTTTGAAAATTTTAGGCTTTTTTTGGATTTTCTTATTATTTTTGGATTTTACTTATTTTCTCCATTTGTTTTTAGGTTTTTTTTAAAAAAAAAAAAAAAATTTAAAAAGCTTTTTTATATTTAAGTATATACAAGGGGCTACTAGCAAAGAAAAATCATGATTTGGAAACTAGGATTGGCTAGGGAAAGGTGAGTGGATGGAGGAATGCAATGGGAGATCTACAAGGGTTATGTGGAAAATAACACTACTTATCCCTCTAGTGTTCTTGGTAACCTACTATAAGGATTTTGTCATGCACCGATCATGTCAACTAGTTTGTGCCCTATAACAACTACAAGTCCCCATAAAGGTCAAAACATAAAAAAAGAATGTGTTGATAATGGGATGTATCAGTATACAAATAGGAGAAGTGAAATAGATATTCCCCTGAGCATAGGGTTACTCATAAACAATTATTAGTAGTCAATTGTAAAAATGTTTGAGGTGCATGATGTTCATGAGCTCATTAAGTTCATGTCCATCTTTTGTAGCTAGTCCATATTTAGCAGTAATAATGTAGGGACCCAACTAATTATGATTGATATTCCCTTTAGTTTCATGATTTATGTTGGTATTTATCTGGTTTTCCTTTATAACATTATCACTGATTTCAAACTCTCAAGATTTGATTTACTTGTCATAGTTGCCACATAACTTGTTATGTTAGGCCTTGAGATGATTGAGTGTAGCCATCCATTTCTCATTAATAAGTTATAACTCTTGTAACCATGAAACTCGATAATCCTCATCATCAATGATGCCCTATAGTGATGTGTAAGGATGGGATCTCAACCTCAATAAAGAGAATAACTTCTGATCTGAAGACTAGGGAATATGGAGTGGCTCATCTGGCTATGCAGATATTGGCATAGTTATCCCACAAGGTAGGGTAGAGTTATAAATTTCAATCATAACCAACATAATCAAATATATTCTTAATAATTTTGACACAAGTTTTGGTAAATACCTCAACTTGGCCTTGCAAATAGTTAGGAGTAGACCAACTATGTCAAATGTGGAACTGAGTATATAGGGCCTTGACATATTAATTTTCAAAGGATTTATAGTTATCAATAATAATGGTAGACGGGATGCCCGAATGGTATATGAGGTAATTAAGGATGAATTTTGGAATTTGCTTCTAGTTTACATAAGTGAGAGGTATGACCTCTATCCACTTAGTAAAGTATTTGATAAAAGTAAGGATGTGTTTAAGGCCATTAGAGGATGCAAAATTAATCTTCCCTATGAAATCAAGCCCCCATGGGGAAAAGGGACATGTAGTCATCATCGATTATATAATTTGAGATGGAGCATTGATGAGGTCACCATGATTTTGACAAGGTGCATATTTCCTAACATATAAGAATGCATTTGATTCCATGATCATCTAATAGTACCTTGTGTTGAGAAGTTTCTTGGAAAGGACCATTCCACTAGTGTGTGCCCCATATATTCCATCGTGAATGTATTTAATATCTAATTAGACATCTTTAAAATTTAAATAATGAAGTGAAGTTTCATCATAGCATCTCATAAAGCATGTTGCCCAGGAGGGTATAAAGGGAAGTGTTTTGGATGAAGGATTTGTGTTGGGTGTGAGAAAATCATTAGGTAATATATGATCATGGAGGTATGCATAGATGTCATGATACCATGGGGAATTGGGACCAATAATTTGACATACCATCATAGATTCTAGATCATCGTATGCTAGGATAATGAGTTATTTGACTAGGAATTAGCTTTATTTAATATTTGGTGGCATTTCAAGGAGTGAACTGATAGTAACCATTGCATCCAAGGACCTATTACTTGCATATGGCATGTGATAAAATTAGATATGCACAAAATATTGTTTTAAATTACCACAATATTTTTTTAAGGTATAAACTTATCATCTTTGGTTTAGTATTGATAATTAACCCAATTGATGATTAACTGAGAGTTACCAACGACAAACAAGTTTTTGATATTCCATTATATGGCCAGTCAGTGACCTATGAGAAGGGCCTCATACTTTGTAATGTTGTTGGTGTAAGGAAAAGAAGTATGGAATGCCTTAGGAATGAGGTCTCCCTATGGAGTTAAGAACATAATCCTTGCTTTTGAGCCATGTGATATAAAGGATCCATAAAAAAAGAGCTTTTAACGTTGGTAATCGTTGGGGGATATAATGGATTCATCAAGAAACTTGATAGTCAATGGTTGTTTATATAATAATGGAGCTTCTATAAGTTGATATGCAAGTACCTGTCCTTTGATGGCCTTCTTATTAACATATTAAATGCCAAATTTAATGAGTATCATTCCCATTTAGCCAAATCACCTATAAGCATTGCTTTACATATAAGTCACTTTAGTGGATCCACTTTGGCAATGAGAATAGTCTTGTTGTTAAGCATGTAATGCCATAATTCTTGTGAAGTAAAAATTACTTCCAAATAAACATTTTCAACATGTTGATAGTTGATTTTGTAGGCCACTAAATTTCTACTTAGATAATAGCCATCCTGATTTGTTCCATTATCATCATGATGAGCTAAAAGTGCCCCCAGGGCATGCTAAGTGGTAGAAATGTATAACAATGGTTTAAGTGGAGTTGGTGGTACTAATGTTGGTGGACTGGTGAGATACTACTTGAGTTGTTCAAATGTCCTATAACATTCCTTGTTTTAGTGAAATTTAATATTTTTATAAAATAGATGCATGAAAGGATGACACTTGTTAGCCATTTGTGAGATAAACCATTTGATGGATTGAATTTTCACATGAAAATTACATAGCTATTTGAGATTGGATGATGGGGGAATTTTTGTTATAGATTATACATTAGCAAGGATCACTTTAATACCTCATCGATAAATAGTGAAGAGAAATATTTTTCTTGATGTTACTCCAAACACACATTTCATGGGATTGAATCGCACCTTATATTCTTAGAGCCACATAAAGTTTTTACATAGGATGATTGGATGTTTTGCTCAAGTTTTTGACTTGTTTAGTATATCATTTGCATAATCCTTGATGATGTCATGCATTATTTCATGAAAAATGATTGTCATGGCTTGTTGGTAAGTAGCACATGCGTTCTTCAAACTGAAGGGCATGCCCTAGTAGCAAAATATTCCCCACAAGGTTGTGAAATTTTTGTTGTGTCCATCCTCAGGTGCTCTATGGATTTGATTTTAGCCATAAAATCCTTCCATGAGTGATAAAATTTCATAGCCTACTATAGAGTTAACTATCATGTCAATATTAGGCAAAGGGAAATCATCTTTAGGGCAAGATTTATTGATATTATAGAAATCAGTTCAGATATGAATCCCAACTAGATTTTTATTGAAATGTAAAATATTTGATATCCACTTACAATAATTGATTTTTCAGATAAATATTGCCTCTAGGATTTTCTCTAGTCCTTTTTTATGACAAGCATTATTGTGGGGTGCATTTTTGATAGATTTTGTTTGATGGGTTTGGCATCAGGGTGCACAATAAGATGATGTACCACCAATGATTGGTCCAACCCTATAATTTTAGCATATGACCAAGAAAATATATTGATGAATTCCCTTAGGAGGGAAACCATAATTACATGCTCTTTTAGAGTGAGTGAATCTCCAAGCTTGATTATCCTGGGATTGTATTTTATGCCAATGTTAATGTCAATAGTGTCCTCAATAAGCAATGTGGAACCATCTTGTAATGTTTTTAGTGCATAATGGAGGTGAATCTCTTGCTCTATTAGATTCTCTATAAGATTATCTTGTTCTCCCATGTAGATGACTCAGAGTCTACCATTTCAAGTAGTGGCCATGCAAATGTACCTTTAAATTCCTTGAATAGTTCATCATTGGTTTCTTATTCTTGTGGACTAAGATAATCCTTGATTTAAATGATATTAGGATTATTTTGTCTTTGTGCCAATTTATGGAGAGATTCAAGTTACTCATCCAATGGAACCTCAGAAAGGTTTTCAACAATGAACACATCTTTATTTTGACTTTTTTGATTTTTTGATAGTGCCTTAGAGAGGGTTTCACCTAGGACATTAATTTTTATTTTTTTTGAATATTTTAATTTTTTTGATTGAGGAAATATTATTGTTCCCCAAAGTAGGTAAAAAAATCTATATTTATCTCAAATCCCCATTTATGATCACCCAATGGGAAGCCTTTGCAAAGCCCCAAAAACTTTGTAATAGCTTCATCATTCTAAAAGGCATCTAGGGGTATATGGCCTTGTTGTTACTAGCTTATAAGGTCATCATATTGGAGGTCTAAATGGATGGTGAGGATAAATCTATCATTGAAAATATTGGTCTTAATAAGCTCATCATAGAGGCTATAAAAAGACTCTGTGACATGCCCTAAAGAGTTATTATTAGACATCATAGTACCATCCCTTATGAGATAATATGGGTCATGCATTGGTGGTTTGTATCCAATATCATGATATTATCGATGTTCATAAAAGAGAATAGGCTCAATGATCCATTGTTTACATATGTCTAAACCTTTTCTTTTATAATCCATGACTTCAAATATCTTGTTGGTGATAGGGTATTCCTTACTTTGATAATGTGAGGTAATGCCATCACCCTATAGCCAGGAATATCTAGAATTATTAACCTGTTCATTATCAAGGAGGACATTTTTAACAAAGGATAGGGATTCAACCTTATAAGAGTTAAATTTTTTATGCCAATACATTGTGGGCATGCTACAAATTTTAAGAGAAGAGGGGAGTTTTTCCACATGGAAGCT
Organism: Torreya grandis; assembly: GCA_037957365.1. Taxonomy (NCBI): domain Eukaryota; kingdom Viridiplantae; phylum Streptophyta; class Pinopsida; order Cupressales; family Taxaceae; genus Torreya; species Torreya grandis. Next base: position 4,019,862 of record JARHVA010000531.1, read on the forward strand.
ATCATGAATCTCATATTCCCCATAACCTTTATCTATGATTTTGAAATGTGAGGAGGCTTGGGGAGGTGGATTGTTAGATGTAGATGGTAAGTCATTTAGATGATATAATAAGATGGCTTAGAATCCAGTGGTGCCAATCATTTATCCTTGTTCAAGGTAAGCTCTATGATAGGATAATGATTAATGTTATAGTACAATCCTTCTAACATTTTACAATATGGGTATGATAGTGGATCACTAGGTATAGTCACCTCCATATTGGAGTGAGGGAACTTGAGGCATTTATGAAAAGTGGAGGGAATAACATGGATGACATGGATCTATTGGTGTCCTAGAAGAATGTTATGTGGTAAGTCAATGTCAATGACATATAGCAAGGTTTGGTGTATGACAAGCCCAACCATGATGGGCAAGTGAATGGTACCGGTTGATTCTTGATCTACATTTGCATGTCTTGATGGTTAAGGTATTGGCATCCAACACCAATTCTGAATATTTGAAGAGTTTGACCAATTTTAATGTATAAATGTTTAGCCTTGAACCATTATTTATGAGTACCCATTTGAATTTATGCTTAATAATGATGGCCTCAATGTAGAGGGTCAAATTATGTGATGGTCCTGTTGAATGGAGGTCACTGTGGTTGAATGTGAGCTATTGTCCTAAGGGTAAAATTCCCAAAAGTGATTGGAATTGTTTAGGTTCGATGTCGGTAGGAACCTTTGATTGTTGAAGGACTTGTTATACCACATCCTTATGAAAAAAATATGTCTTGAGAAGATCCAATATGGATATTTAAGTGGGAGTCTCAACAAGTTGTTCAATGAGGTCATATTGTCCTCCACTAGGTGTAGAAGGTTTCTAAACATAGGGACCTTGGATGATGACCTTAGAGCATCGAGTAGTAACAACATAATCTTGGGATTTGATATTTATTATGGTGATATGATGATAGGTGATCCAAAAAATAATAATGTCATAGTTATAAGAGGATCTGTGGTAATCAACATGGTTGGCACAGGTGTTTTGGTCCTTATTTTCACTTTGGTTTTGATGTTGGTTCTACTATTGATCCTATTGTTGGTTATGTTGGTCAAGCTTAGGGAATGAATCCTTAAAGTTTCCCATTTGTTTATTTTTAGATGATGTAGCATTTTTATCTAGCTCAATTTCATAATGATCTAATAAGTCTTAAACATAAATTTTGAGCTTTATGCATGCATTTATAGAATAACCCTTGATCTTATGAAAATCACAATATTCATCCTCCTTATACCATTTTGGTTTAAGTTGATTCTCATCAAAGAGATTTTGTTGTGGATACACAATCATGTTTGTTGCAACAAGTATTTGGAAAAATCTTCCAAAGGTTCTCCAAAAGGAGTGAATGTCATTCATTGGTATTCATATTTTAGTAGAGCCCATCAAAGGGTAAATATTAGTTGAACATTTTTTACATGTTTGGATTCAACCACTCCATATCTATCCATGTTCTTATTTTGATTTAAAACTTGGGTTTTTCAGTTTGTGTTTGATTTTGATCAGGATAATCCTTATAAATTAGGTTTACCAAACCCTTTGCAATAAGAGCCTTTTATATTTGCATACCCTTTGATATGGTTTCATCAAATGTGTTTGCACAATATACTTTCAAATGAAAATTCATTTTTTGATCTAGATTTGCAATAAATATGTTCACTAATTATTTCTCGAGAATGAAATAGGGGAATATGTTGGTTAAGCCTTGCCATCATTGTAATAAAGATGATAAAAATTCTTCATTTATTGATTTGTGTTATATAGGTCCATCAAGGTTAGATCATGTTCCACACTATACAACAAGTGCCCCAAAAATCATTTTGACAAGTCAACAAAGGTGGTGACTAATCCCTTAGGTAGATGTATAAACCATTCAAGGGATTGGCCACCCAAGCTTCTAAGGAACAATCAAAGTAAAACTATTTCATTATACATGACTTCTTGGCATGTCAAGATGAATTATTTGACATGCTCTCTTGGGTCACCCTTTCCTTTATATTTATCAAAATTTGGTGACTTAAAATGACTTAAAAAGGGGAGTTTTAGCATGTTCTTGTCAAAAGGACAAGGACACAACTATTAAAATTAAAATTTATTGCTTTATGTTCCAGCTTGTAACCCTTTGAGAGCATATTTCACAACCTACTATTTTTGGGCAGAAGGAATATTATGCGATGGTTAGTTTATGTCTATTTTTTATTGATTGTCAGGTAATGGATTATTAGATTTTCACCTACTAATAGATGTAGGATTATTGGATTGTTGTTTTTATTTGATGGTTTATGATTAGATGACTAATTTTGATTACTTGGTTGTGGGGGATTAAGAGTGTAAATTAGAGTGTCAAATACTCAACTATCTTGCTAGATTTGATTAATTACAACATGGTTGGTTTTAAGGGACTTGGTCCTCTTGATATGATTTCCCCTTTGCTAGTAGGTTTAAGACTCGACTCAGTGGATTTGACATGGGTTTATTCTTAATCTTCTTGATAAATAGTAGTGGTTTTGTTTTGATCATATATATCCTTATGAATAATATGTGTTAAATCCTCTGAGTTAAAACTAGAAGGCAAATAGGCACCTAGTGCAATAAGTCATAAAATAAGGTTATATTTATTTTCAAAGAGGTGTTACTCAAGCCAAAATCTTCCTTCATCAGTTTTAAACCAATTATTACTAGGATTATTCTCGTACTTTGATTAACATCACTATTGGTATCATCATTTCATTTTTGATCTAAGGGGAATGGATTATTACTAAAATTCATATCAATGGTTGGATTATACCTATCTCAACTCTTATTAAAAGGGGCCATCAATGTTGGGCTATATTAGACTTATTAAATTAGTTGCTATGACTTAGACTGATTCAAAATGATTGGTTGGATGATTTGATTGGTTTTGAATGTAACTTGGACACAAGTTGCGTTTGGTTTGAAAACTAGATTTGGATTTGAGTTGGATTTGTTTAGACTAGGTCAATATAGATTAGTTTGATAATTAGATTTGAATTTGGCCCTAAAAATTATATTTTCTTTGACTAATTCAAGCAAATTGATTGATTGTAATTTATTTGGTCTTCGATGTTGTTTAGGATAAACTGATTATTTGGATTTGGGCAAAAAGTTTGACTTGGATAATGGACAAATTTTGACTTGATTTGATGCTTGATGTTTTTGACTTAGTTCAGTTATTTTGATTTGGTATGTGATTATACATGAACATTTGACTTAGTTTTAGTTTTAGGAATTATTTGGTTTTGGATAAGGTGTAGTATTAGTTTATAACATGGAGATCAATAAAATGTGTATATAATAACAAGCCTAAATTATTTTAATTGGTTGTGTAATTGACCAGTGGTCCACCTATAGTAAACTAAAAGGTATATGGTGGGTAATCTTGGGGAATGTTGTGTTCCCTGCACCATTGTTCAATGTACAACTGAGGGGTATGAAGCTAGGATAAGCATGTTGATCTAGGTGTTCCATTTATATAAATTTTAGTATGATGAGGTCCAAGTCTATGATGTAAAGGTGTTCTTTGGGGCCTTGGTATTGGATAATGAAACCCACTCACTCCAACACTGGTAAAACAAACAACTGCTTAGCCTATAATGATAGCTCCCTAAGAAATTATATATCCCATCAAAACAAAAGGTTTGTCTCAACTCTAGGTGATGAAATCCCAATTGTCATACCCTTAAAAAGATAAAATAAAAGGGGCAAAAATAGTTTATAATTATCAAGATTACCTTGTGGTGTAAATGTAGAACATATGTAACTTATAATTGGGATTAGAAATAAAAGGCCTAGGTTGTTTATGATTCCTAGTATCACCTTATGATGTAAGGAAATAACATACACAACCTCAGTATATAAACACAAATGTAATTGCAAGCTAAAATTTAAGCAAATAAAGATGATTAATTTAAGTTAAATGTTTAAATGTACATGTTTGGGTTGGAAAATTTGTATTTGACTGTAAAACCTATGAGAATTAAGTTATTAGTTTGTTAAAAATGTCTTGAAAAAGTGAAAAACCTACAAAAAAATTATGGTTAGCCTCTAAAACATGCAGACATAATTTAGCAGGACGCAAATGCCAATTTGAGATAAGTATATGATACAACATTTGCATTAGTAGTGCATATAAATTTGAAAATAAATAAGACACATACATCAACCAAAGATGCATATATGTCATTTATAAATGTGCAAATGTTAAATGCAATGGAAATGATGCAATGTCTACATAGGAAAGACACATGTAATAAATATATAGTACAGATGTAAACATCGAACTAAGAGGTGTAAATGTTATTTTTTGGAACAAAGATAGCACAAGAAGTGAAGATGACATGTCATATATGAAATAAAAGCATAAATTTTATAAAAGGTTCATAAACACATATGTTGATCTAAGACATGTAGACATTGTTTAGTAAGGCACATACGACATTCTATATGTCACATACAACCTGAGTATGGGGACAAAAAATTGAAGCTAAAAATACATAATTTGAATGAAGATCAAACTAATTAGCTTCTAAGGGATGACAAACCAAACCTAAGAAACCTAACAAGCAAGAGGATTCAAAGGATTTTAGGATTTTATGGTCCAACTAGGCATGCCAAAAATCTATATCACAAATCAAACTTAAAGCATAAAAGTTAGAAATAAAAAATCAAATTAATTCTTCCTATTCTAATCAGAATTCACAATGAATACCTATGTTGAGCAAAGAAGGGGATAGAAGTGATAACTTCACCTACCAATGGAGAAGATGACTCCCTCGATGTTGGGATGTTACTCAATTGCTTCTTGGATGTAGTCAATTATTATGGAGACCATGTGATCAAATGGGCAACACCTCCCTTTGTCAACTAGATGATTTACTTAATGCTTGATGAATATTAGGATTGATGATTTGCTCTTGATCTTAATAACATGTGGCTAGGCATAATTGGCTTGATGGAAGTGAAGGTAATGAACTCAATATATAGTTTTTCAAGAAAAAAGTGGACCGTTGATATTGATTCAAGATCAATGGTTGAGAATGAGTCCTCCTCATTAAATGAGAGAGGTTGAGAAATAAATATTAGGGGTTGGATTGTAAGGAGTGTTGAATGAGAGATGGATCAATTACTCTTATTATATCTTGCATTGGACTTTCTATATTGACTTGGGATTTGTTGATTGACATAGGGATTTAAATTAATATTTAATGACAAGTGGGTGATGATGTTACCAATTTGAGATGACTATTTGATTTTTGATTTTTAGATAATTCTGGAAATTGTATTTTCTGTGGAATTTTGGATCTAGGCTTAATTAGCTAACTTCAAATGATTTGATATCTAATTAACCTTGATTTAGCATTGTGAGTTTTGGTAATAATACAATTAGATTAATGGATTAATTAACTGGAGAGGATTTGAAGTTGTGACAAGTAGATCTAGGATGCGTCATATGAAATTAAGATTACAATGTGGTGCAATAATGCATTTAGGGATGCAAGAATAATATTTGGGGTGAAAAAGGTAATTAGATCAATGATTTGGGCTTATAGAATAAATTAGGGTTTAGTGTGTGGAACAATTAATGATGATGCTAATTATTAATTGAGACACTAGGGTGGTATAAATGAGGTGTCTACAAGAGGTAACCACTTCAATTTGACAAATTTAAAGATTGACCACATGATATTATACACATATTATTGGATAAAAAGTTACTCACTCTTCCTCCTAATTACTATCATTATCCTCATCATCTTGGATTTGTAAAAGTAAAACCATTATGATATTATCATGGCATAAACAAACATTATGATAATGATTGTTATGCATTATGTGAAAATATATCATAATTAGTACAAAAAGGGGTCATCACATTTGAAATATTTGACAAAAAGGTAACACAATCAACTCCTTCATCCTCTCTTATGAAATCAATAATATCTAAAAATTAATTCATGATCATTAAAGCATTTTTTAATAACACACATAAAGAATATTTTGTTATAGATAACATGCAACAACATAATGCATGCACAAAGAAATTTCTGCAAAGTATAGGATATATGAGCAAGATTCACAACATACATGTGGGTCCACTACATGACATATTATTTTAGTGATCACTTTGGGACTTAAGATAATAAACACATTATTGGCTATACAACATATGATTCCACAAGTAAATATTATTTTTGGACACCCTTGGTTATAATAAAATGAATGAAAAAGTAAATAAAGATAATAAAAACTTATATTTCAATTTTGAATGCAGTTTGTTAATATTCTTAATCAATAGAGCAAAACATTGGGACACCATGGTCTATGAAAATAGTGCATATCAAATTATACAAACATAGATACCAAATGAAAATCACCAAAATATAGATCAGAAATATGAACATGTCACGCACACTTCAAATATATCAAAAGAGCATCAACAATATCAACTACAAGTGCCACATTAAATTAGTGTAGGTGCGAATATATCTAAGAATACATAACCACATATAAAATATCACAATGCAACTATAAATAACAATCAATACGAGGCATAATTTCTATTTTCATCAAGATGGTCAACTCGTTCAATAGTTTGCAATTAAATCAATAACATGTATGTGTTAAAAAATAAAATGCTATATAGCTAACACATTTCTCTTAAGCATACTCAAATATACCAACATACTAAATAATAATGTTATAACATGAACTAAATTATCAAAGACAATCAAATAACATATACAATTTATAATTCCACATAAGAACAATGCAAGAACAAATATTTTACATGATATGAGTATAGCATATACAATGCCATTCAATAATGGGCTCATCACTCTATATATCTCCACCTCCCTCTACCAATAGTGAGCCATGAGAATGTGAGGCTCCACTATCAACTAGTCATGATCATGAATGAGATAAAAACCTCCTCTCACAACCTCGTAAACATCCACTCGTGCTTGTATATTTGCATGCTCATGTTGTAGTTATAAATACTCATTAAACACATTTTATCCTAGATTTTTTTGATGGAGTGGGAGGGGGAATTTGATGTCTATTAATCTCCACCCTCAAATGGTCATGCTCGCTAATTAATACATCTCTCTCATCTCTCAAATAATCATGTTTCATTATTAGTATAATGTAGGTTGTAGTAGCTATAGTTAATCGATAAAAAAAGGGATCATGTTCACCCAAAATATTAGTTTCATGCTTCAAAAGACCACCATAAATTGCCTCTCTAAACACATATTACATAAATACCTAGAGGGATGTCTTTGTGATGGTCGTTCAATACCCATCACCCCTAAAAAATAAATACATACATAATATTAATATCAGATTTATAAAAATAATTAAAACCATGCACAAAATATAAATATACATATAATCATATGAGCCTAAGGTCTAGCCATTTTCACACTAGATGCATCCACTCCACTTGCGCCTCAGGGGAATCCTATACTATAGTTAGAAATAAGATATGTCACCTATGTGCCAACCACCATATTGAGTATGTTAGTCTACAACTAACATCATCTACATCTAGAGTCTAGATCACATGATCCACATCTATTAATGGAATCAAAGGCAAGTCTACAACACTAGATTGACCCATATCCCCATTCCATAGTGGAGTTCTCATGGATCATCTCCACACATAAGGTGTTGGGGGCACATCTTGAGGAATACCAAACTATCATGTGATGTGCTCAAATGAGAAGTTCTCATACACATCAAGCCATCATTTATATAGCCATAAGTTCACTCGAATATGCCTAAGCTACACCCCATCCTCTAGACATCCTCCAAAACACCTCTATGGTCACCACACAATATCACCTATAGATAATTGATCTAATATCTGACAACACTCCATAGTCCCACACCTCACAACATGAGTTGTACTCACCCATATCTAAGCATACATTTTTTGATGAGCCTATCCACCACAAGGAAAAATAAAATGACAAATCACTATAATGTGCCTGTAGGCCCAATAATGTAATAGAGTGGTCGAGCCCAATCCTCTTTTGAATCCCTCTTAGGTGAATATGTGAAAATATCTATAGAGGTGGACCAAAAAGGTATGATCTAAATAAATCCACATGTCATGGTCCTCTATATCTTATATAAAGTAGTGCATCTTTTAATAAATAGTCACACCATTGCCATCTATTACAATGAATGAATACAATAACATACATATAAACTTTCAAAAACATGGAACATTTGTTAGTATGATCTTTGATAATAAAATAGTGGTATCATTAGGGCCATAATGCGCACCCCAAGCATGACCAATCATGTAAAGGTGTGTTTTGTATATATGAGTCAACCCACCACCACCTTGCAACATCACACATATCACAATAACTATAATTTTATAATCCTTGATACATCCTCCAAATTCATTATCATCTCTCTTGTCGAGAGCCAAAAAGTACAAGTGTCTAATTCCTAGAGCTTAGCCAAGGTTGTCAACATATGCATCTCATATTACCTCAAATACAATTGCTCAATAAGTGCAATCCAAACTATATTCGATGGTACTTGGTTCTCCTTTAGACGAGGCAAGAGTGCTTCTAGATTTTGCGTAGGTGTTGGTTAGGGAAGCATCCAAACTAGATGACAACAACAAGATAACCCTGGCAGTGAAGGCTAGAGATATATTACCCAAAAAGGTAGAGCAAAATTTTGTTTCTAAGGAAACAAGGAAAGCACCTTCAGCAATGGCAAATCAGCATACTAAAAAAAAATATTCCTTTACAGAAGTGGCATCCAAGAGGGATTACAATCTTGTGGCACCTACCAAGAAAAGCTTCTCTATTTCCTTTGAGGAGAAAATTCTTGAAGATGTGCTAGAAAATGAATAATGGTTTGATGATAAAGGGATAATATGTAGATTTAACTAACTCTAGCCAATCCTTTCAGTGCTCCATAAGTGGATTTTGGAAAATTGGAGACCCTTCATGAAAGATACCTTAGATATTTGCCCTGGTGCTATAGGTTTCTTCATAGCAGTTTTTAATCTTCTTGAAGATTGAAATTTGATCATACAATAACATATCTGGGATATGGATAAACATATCCTCTTGATGAAGCATTGGATTCCTTCCTTCAAGTCATTAATTGAATCTTTCAATTTTAGGCCAGTTTGGGTGCATCTTCCTTACTTGCCCCTTTAATTTTGGTCTAAATTTACATTATCAACTATAGGCACAACTTTGGGAGAATTCTTGGAAGTGGATGGAACTACATCATATTATCTCCACACCACCTATGCTCAAATCGTAGTTTGTATGGATGTATCTGAGCTCCATAAGTCCATCGATTTGAAGGTTCAGAATTGGATCTAGTTCCAAGTTCATGACTATGAAGGAGTAATATTTAGATAATAAAATATTTTACTATAGGGCATTTGACAGGTTCATGTCAAACATCCATAACAAAGAAAGGGACCTCTTGGTGGAAGGATGCTCTTCTTGATCATCTCATAATATTTTCTTCTGATAATGAAGATGAGGATATTCCAAGAGAAGTAGAAGTAGATATGAAGATTTGGTTCCAGGTTCTGCTGGTATCCCAATGGATGAAAAGATTAAGTTTCTAGACCAAACAAATATAGACTTGCAGAAAGAAGAATTAGATGAAAAAGGTTATTCCCTAGGTTCTAAAGAATGTTTTTTAGCAAGGGAATCTCTATTAAATTGCAAACTAATCTATACTCTTAGAGACTCCATCCCTATTATATCAAATGTAGGGGAAGGAGGAGTTTGGACATTAGTGAGCAACAAAAAAAAGGTAGAGAAAAGAAGAAATTAGAATCTCTTAATGTGACCCTCAAATCACAAAGGAAAAATAGTTTTGAAGGGTCCTGATACATCTTTGTTTTGTGTAGATGAAGTGGAAGTTACTATTTATATGTTGTTTTTGTAGTGTTGTTTTTAGTTGGTTGCTTCTCTGCAAACTTTTTTGTTATATCTGGTTTTAAAGACCATGTTTATAGTTTATTTTGTAAAGGGTAGACTCCCTATTTCCAAAAAACTCAATTTTACCATTAATACAAATTATATCCAATGTATCCCTCTCATCGTTAGTCTATGGTAGTAGATGTATGGTCTCCATCATGTGATCGTGTCTAAACTCTCAGTCTTGCATATCAGCCTTAAATCACAAATTCACAAAACAAAAATTGGTAGCCTTATACAAAATTTGGTCAAAAAAAATGAGGCATATCAATTACTATAGTATCATTTTTTTCACACATACGTATGTGTCCAAGTGGACAATCCTGCAGATAGGTCCGCTGTAAACCAGACATATCCATGGATAAGTTCATAGTTGAATAAATAGTTCTATAGATAAGTCTGTTCCTATCCTAGAGAACTATGGTAATGGTCTAGATAGGACTGCTACCAATAAGACATGATCGAAGAATCATAAAAAATCATTTAAAATAAATAAAAATGAAAAAAAATTCAAAATTTACATATGTCAAGAAAATTGAGTTTTTAGCTTACCAACGATGACATGTCCTCAAATTAAAATATGGACCCAACTTGCTCGAATATGGCAATCCCAAGCACTCTCCTATGTTTCATTTTCTCTCTCTTAGATCTCAAAAATTGTAAATACTTGATATATAAATGAATTAAATTTTATTTTCAAACCAAACTATTTATATAGGTTAACTTTTTCAAAATTAAAAACCTTTATTATTAATTCCTTTAGACTTGTGCATGTGATATCTCTATCGATACATATCAAAATCACTCTTCATGAATTGCATTAGGGAACATGCAATGTACTATTCTACATGATACTATTTCCATCACACTAAGAATTTTTTTCAAAAATGACAAAATTAATGCTTACTTACCTATTAACAATATTCCATGCATATTTTTTGTTCTCATGAAATTTATTATGAACTTTCTTATAGACAAGTTAATATAACCAATATGCACATAAGAGAATGCCAATACTATATTAAAAAAAAATATATATTCTCATTGCAAAGTATTGTGGATCTATTTGAGGAGGCAACCTCTTTTGAGCACAACTCAACACAAAATTTTTAATAGATGTCCTTTCCTATTACACAAGCCATGTATTTAAGCTATTCTACCCAGCATAACTACTACCTCCTATACTTGTGGTATAATTAAAAATAACAAATAGGATGACTCAAAAAACATATGTGTCTAAAATTTTATTAATAATACCTAATACAATTTATAATAGTTAGGATGAAGGGGTCCTAACATGCCCTCTCATTTGAAAAAATATTTGTCCTCAAAGCTTTAGATGAGGAAAATCTTGTTATAATTTGAGTTAGAGTTCCCATGAAGTATATTTTGATTGCATGTCATACCACTTTACCAAAATATTGGTTATAATATGATTGCAGAGCTGGTGGTAACACCTAATGAGGATGGATTCAGGCTCTAATAGGATAGAGTTTTCACTATCAAGCTCTAAGAGTGTCATTTGGGTCTAAACATGTTGACCAATGAATTTATTCAAACATAATACATGAGAAATTAGATGGATCTTGGAGGAGGGAAGCTCCAACTTGTATGCTATGAGACCAATCTTAGAAAGCACTTTATAAGGACCATAAAACTTTGGTGCAGGTTTTTGATGACCTTTTAATTTCAAAGAGGACTACTTATAAGTTTGGGGCTGAAGAAAAACCATATTTCCAACAATAAACTCCTATTTTTATTTATGTTGATTGACATGTTGATTTATGTAGTTTGGTGTTGAATTGAGTTTATCTTTGACAATATCAAGGATAATTTCACATGTACAGAGTGAAACATCAATTGCCTATAGCTTGGAGTAGAAGGTATGTATGTAGAGAAGGTGGTGGTTGACTATAAATGACCTCATATGGGGTAATCTTGGTGGCAATATGGTATGTAGAGTTGTATCATAATTCAATAAGTGGTAACCATTTGACCTAGTGAATTTGTTGATTAAAGGAAAACCAACTTATATGTATTTGTAGACATTCAAATTCAGTCATAAATACTTGATTATGTTAGTTTTGTCCCTATTCCACTTTAATCAACTTCAACACTTAATCTGGACCTATTTTGATACCTCACTCTACCCTAAGCAATTGCATAGACCTATTTCTTTCTTAATTTATATATGACACTTAAAAAATTATTCTAATAGCTAAAATCACCCCTAAGCATTTGTATAAATATATCTATACCCAAAAGTCACATGATTCCTTAAAGGACAAAAGTGGCTAGTAGGAGACAATAGTGGCATAAGTTCTTGTCTCCTATGGGATGTTTTTGTCCTTGGTCTTATAACAATTAGTTTTGAAAATTAATCCCTCCCTAAAATTATGATTTTGTGGTTTTAGGATTCCTAGTGTTCGGTTTCCCCTTTTGGATTGGTATAAAGGAACACTTAAATCACCTATTATATCACTTGTCAATTTCAACACAAAGGCATACTTATACCATGCACATTGAGCAAAACTTCCATATTCTTCCCATTTTTGATTTTAATCATTTGAAACAATCCTCAACCAATTCCAAATCCCATTTTATTAGAAGTAAAGCAAAACATAATCAAGTATTAAATCCATCTCTAGATGTATTTGTATATTTAAAGGAACATAATTTCACAAATCACTCTAAGTGGGATATCTATGTGGGATTTTATTCCCTTTTCAAAATATTGGATATGTAGGTAGTGTTTAGTCATCGTGGGGGTGATTGGGGTCATCAAAACACATTACACTCCCCTCTTTTTCTATTTGTAAGTTCTCAATCATTACAAGCCTCATTAGGGTTTCATCCTTGAAGTAGCTCTTTATAAATTCTCTACACACACCTGAAGGGAAAATCTACACATATAGACCTAATTTAAGTTATCACACATGATAGTGACTAGAGTTCTTTATTTTTATAAAAAGACAAGATCAAATAATTTAGGACTATAGTGGCAGTCATCATGTCCCAAGTTGGACGATCATGTCCTTCATTAGTTTAAGATCCAAAATCTAGGTGCTTCTAGATTTAGTCATTGTCTATCAGTTTCAGTGTTCTAATAGATTCATAGAGTTTGATCTCAAACAAAAAACAACTATGTTTTTCATTTCATTTCATAATTAGTCTTATTTTAATTGATTACACTTTGTCTAATTCACTTTTACTTTCATTCTACTTGTTGAAAGTCTATTTATGACCTACTTTATTCTATTCAAATTATCAGAATTAGAGCTAATTTATATATTAATTCAAATTCAAATAAAACAATCTCCAATATTTTTTTGATCTTTTTTATTTACCATCATTTTTATAGATGGTAGGAAAAACTCATTTTAAGTTTGGTACCATTGTGGTGGAAAATTTCCTTCTAAAAGTGACTAGTAAAAGTGGAGTTTGTTTAACCCTAAATTGAATAAGAGGGCATATCCAAGGTTAATAATATATAAATGAATAAGCACAAGGGTGATACATAGATCTATAGTAGACCAATTAATGTGTAAACTTAGATAAACAATATTAAAAATTCATAATACTGAGATATGCCAAAAATTGAAAGTACAACTATTAATTGATATTGCAATGAATTTAAAACAAGAGTACTTCTCTAGTTTATTATGCACATGTAAATATAGATTGAAATAGGCTATAAGTCACTAGATCAAGATCCTAGAGTAGTCATAAAATTCTATAATTTAACATATATTATCCTTAGACACTTGCATTAGATCTAGATAATTGCATTGATGCTAGTGTCTAAACTAGATGGAGGTGTCTAATATAAAATAGTGATTGGATCTGAATTTGACCAATTGGAGCCTTAAGGGTTTTTTATCACATTTATTCTGGTGTATACAAATTATGCACACATGTTGTCTCTCTTCACCAAATGATTAAAACCCTAGCTTCCTCACCTTTTTAGTGACTATGGTAAAAATAGGTTACTAGGCACATAGTGTCAAGTTGCCCCAGGGACCCCTTTATCAATGGGTGTTGATTACATATCCAATACTTTGAAGATGGCCTCATAATTTTGTATGTATACCCTATTTGTTGGATTATGTGTGCATAAGGATGAAATGTGTGTTAAATAAGTACATACAATGAATTATCTTGTAGCTTATCAAATATGGCTCATGGGATGATATTTCAATACTTTACACCTATAGGGATACTAGTCCTAGGACTAATATGGAAATAGGGATGAATAGGGTAGGTTTCATCAGTTGAATTATTGATTGAGCGGTTTTTGGTAAGTCACTTTGTTAGTTTTTAGTATTTTCTAGGTGAGGAATGAATGAGGGTTGAAATTTCATATATACCAATCCCTTTTGAAAATATCTCACACTAAATCACTTAGGTTAATCATAAGGATATGTTTCATTTGTAAATTAGATGACTTTTGGGTAATGGACCCTTAGTTGGAAAAGGGACACCTATGCTGACATAGGAATCTGGCTAGGATGCAAGTGTCTAGGAAGCTAGAAAATAGGTACAAGTCCAAAACTAGTAGAGAAAGATAATGATCATGTTTAAAGCATTTTTCACAGAATTGAATGTCTAGTCATTAGAATAACAATGGTCAGACTAAGAAATAAGCAATTTGAATGTGAGACTTTCAATAGAGGGAATGTATTAGAACTAAAGGGTACAACCATGATAAGTATTTTTCAAATGTACAAGAGTGATGTGCTATATAATTCATATTTAGTGTCTACTTTCCCCCCCCTTTAATCTAGTAATGAAATTGCTAGTTTAAAGGAAAATAAATGTGTACTTAGGTGTGTGTAACACACCTTGTCTTTGTGTGAGTCCAACTTGAGTGCTTTACTAGTGACTAACCTACAATCAACAACATATTGAAGTATATAATCAATGTATGAAATTTTAAATTGAAATAATTTGAAATTATTGAAAGTAAAGAGAGCAAGGTTAGGAGTACATGTGTGTCTTGATGCAACCATCTTGCCTTTTTTGGAAAGTTGATTTGAAGAGATGTTTTCTTATGAAACCTTAGAGCTGAGATTAAGACAATTTAGAAACCTACAAATGCAAACACATATATAGATATTGGAGGACACATGCCCCCAACCTTGGTGTAAAAGTGATTTACCACACGTCCATTGAGCTTATCTCAATTGTGCAACCTAAATGTACTTATAACCTAGAGAGTGTGAGTGATCCAATCAAATCACACTATATATCTAGAGAGGGTGGATGATTTAATCACTCCATCCTATAAATCTGGTGAATTTAGATGATTTAATCAAGTCAAATTTATAAAATTGGTAAGATTGTGTGATTTAATCACCTCAACCTTTCCAAAAGGTAAACCAACTATTGCAATATATTAGATCAATAAAAGTGTGTAAAAGGCCATCTTGGGTATCATAAAAATCCATAGTACTATTTGAAATCTAAAAATTGATTTGATTTTATAATTAAGGTGTTCTTTGCATGCCATATGCACCTTATATATGTCTCAAACTAAAACCTGGATATATTAATGGTAGTAATGTATAGAATGCTGCCACAAATGTGTATTTGAATCATTATAACTATGTAATTTGGCCAAATTTAAAAAAAATTGTGCAAGTTTGGAAGACACGTTCCCATAACAAGACCCCATTGAATCTATAGAATTTAAGAACTAGTGTAAGTGTGGATAATATGTTTCCATAATATGCCCCCACTATAATCTAAACTGTAAAGAATGTGGAGGGCTTGCCTTTATGGCATGCCCCCACTGATATGTCCCTCACTTTTGACATGAGATAAGTAGAAATTGGGAGTTACCTTTCATCAAAAGGATAATATAATTACATAATGTATGAATGGATCATGTAATATATAGGAAGAACATGTCTAGGTAGATATATCATTGAAGCACACAAAATGTGATCACATAAAGTCCTAATATGCATGATATAGATCATGGAAATGTATAAAGAGTAATAGTTTAAGGTCAATAAATAATCAAGGACACACCTAAGAGAACTCAAAGTAAAACAAAAGGTAATGGTCAAAGGATACCTCATACAAAGGGCATGTTCAAATGCCACACAATTTAAGGGACATGACTTAATTAAATGTCAACAAAGCACATAATAACATATTAAAACGTCCACAATAGGCAAAAAAAGACATATGGGCCATAAGGAATGAAGCATATTCAAATACTCAAACAAACAAGATAATAACAAGCAAGACAATACACTCAAGGAAGTGCAAAAAGAAAGCATGGAATCCTAAGTAATTGACATAAGCATATCATACTAGTCCCTAGATATATGTTTTATAAAAAATGTTAAGTACATAACATATCAAGTACACTACAAAATATATAATCATGGATAAAGGCATGTGTATGTGCATAAGTGAAAACATGATAATTGAAAGTGATCATAGAATAATATAACCTAGGTGTATCATGATCAAAGAAGTGGATGCCCCCAACATACTAATGAGTGAGTAGAGGGAAGGCTAAACATCTATATGTGCATATATCATGTGCCTAGTAATGCCTATATCACACTCAAAATATGTGTGAAACATATGTGTGTATATAGAATGAAATTATATGCTATATACCAACATGTAACCAAAACATAGATGCCAAGGAGCTAATAAGATATATAAATGCTGAATATTTTTAGATTTTTAAATGTTTTATTTTTTTGGTATTTTTTGGAATATTTGAAAAGAAAATACTATCCTATGATCTCATCCAAGGGATTATCATAGGTATCTCCCCATTTGGAATATGATGTAATGAATTAGTGGTATTGCCAAGAAGTATGTATAGGTGTAATATCTAGCATTGTAGGATCTATGATGTTCTACATATGTATAATAGGACTCTATGGTCATGAGGAAATAATAGAGGGAATGGGGGTTTGTGGAACCCATCATTAAATTCTATGCGGTTTATTTAGAATAGAAAAAATAGGAACTTGTTTGGTTGCTCTAGGTAAATGAATATGTTGTGTAGTAGTAGATGAGGATTCCTGGAACCCAATGTGTATCTCTAATGCAATGGTATCTCAAGTATTAGTTTCTTAGGAAAGGGGATTTCCTATTACTTACCATTTCATGAAGGCTTAACCTAGTAGGTTTGATAATTAACTACTTGGCTATAAGCTTATCATATTCAATTGGATGTTTATATGGAATCCTAGAAACTGTAATTACCTTATTAGCATGAATGTATTTAACACACCCATACACTTTATAATGGAATGCACAGAGTGGATGTATCTAATGTTATCCTAATAACATATCAAAGACTCCCATATATGGTATAACTATGAAGGTAATGACCATATGTGTTGGGCCAACCTATAAAGATAAGTCAATATCACCAAAGAACTGATGTGAGGTTCCATTAAATGATATAACCACTTTGGTCAAAGGATTTAAAATCATGTGTATATATAAAATACATAAGTAATGTCATGGTGCAAACATTCTCACTACCACAATTATCAATCATAATAGTGTGTATAGGTTTGTGATCAAGGCATGTGTGAATGAATAATGAATGAAAATCTAAGTCATCATTCACAATCTCACTATCATTGAAATCAATAGAGGATATTTGAACCATATGAGGTGTATATTATGTATGAGTACCAATAATCACATCTAATGGGTGCCCATAACGTGCTAGAGGAGGATGTGCATTATATGCCATTTATATTTTTGGCTCCTTCTCATAATGTTATTGCAAAGGGTTGCTAAATATTTTTTGATCTTGGTGATCACCAAGTTGTAAACTTGATTCCTTTAGATGATCATCAGATGTAATTTTTTGATCATCAACGAGGTCTTGGATATTATGCTTTAAAGTAAAACATTTATTTGTAGAATGCCTAGGGCCTTGGTGATAATT
Organism: Torreya grandis; assembly: GCA_037957365.1. Classification (NCBI taxonomy): domain Eukaryota; kingdom Viridiplantae; phylum Streptophyta; class Pinopsida; order Cupressales; family Taxaceae; genus Torreya; species Torreya grandis. The sequence continues at coordinate 4,037,832 of JARHVA010000531.1, forward strand.
AAAATAATCACCTGCATCATATTCTTTGAGTAGATGTCAACTCATATCAACCTCTTTAGGAGGAAGGAGAGATCTGAGGTGACACTCCACAAGCTTCAGAAGTAACGAAGCTAGAGACTCAGGTAAGCATGTAAATTTTCTCCTTGGTGCATTAGATATGGCATGTTGATTAGGTTGTTGTAACACTGTATCAACCGTAGTAGTTGTTTCCTTTTTAGATTCTATAGGTTTCATCTTGTAACTTGGTTTACTAGTAAACTTGGTATTGGATGTAGTTGGTGTATTTGCTACATACTTAAGTTTGTTCAATGAGATAAGTTTCATTTCATGATCATGAACAATATGGCATAAGTCATAAAAATGTTTTAACTTCTTGAAAATAATGGGATCATGTAATGGGGCAAGCAAACTTTGCTTGAAGATGTCTTTAAGATCTTTATCTATAGTTGGATTTATCATTTTAGTTGATGTTGTCTTGTACCTCAAGACATAATCATTGATAGGTTCAATGGTTTCTTATTTGATCTTTGCAATTTGGGCATAGGAAACCTTTTTTATAATGTTGGTAGAGAAGTATGCTAAAAACTGATCCAAAATAGGTTTGAATGCTTTTACTAATTGGATTGGTAAATCATAGAACCACTTTGGAGCATAGTATTTGAGGCTCCCTAGAAATAGTTTAGTCAAAATTTTATCATTGGAGGCATAATGAAGCCATGTCGCATAGAAAGATAAAATACATTGTTTAGGATTATCCTTACCATCATAAAATTTAAACTTATATGCAACAAGACTGGTTGGAAGGGGGTGTAAAGATATTTTATGTGCAAGAGGGTTATGCAAAACCTCTTGTAAAACAATAGCATAAGGTGACTTCATAGTATTTTATTCAATATTTGTAAGCTTAGCTTGCAAAATTTTTATAGTTTGGCTAAGATCTTGCACGTTTTGATCACTAAGGTTTAAAGTTTGAGAAGTTTCCAAATGAGGTGTACCCATAGTTTCAGTTTATATAGGCATTGAAATTGGTAATTGAGTACCACCTAAGGATTGAAAATCACTAGGCAAAGAAGCCTTAGCCTTAACATGCTTACTAATTTAATCTATTATAACATACAAAAAAGCATCTATTAAGCCCTTATTTTGACTGAGATAAGTAACTAATGCTTCTTTATCTTCCTTTTGAAAATGAATTTTATGATTAACATTTTCCATTGCTTATAAATGAAAAAGTCAAAATTTGAAATAAATTATAGCAATTAGAAAAATAAAAAGCCCTAGGTCAATGCTAGGGTTTTGAGATCAAAGGCCAGGTTCACCAACTGTTTAACCCTAAATTGAATAAGAGGGGGTTTCTAGGGTTAATAATATAGAAATGAATAAGTGTAAGGGTGATGAATAGATCTATAGTAGGCCTTTTAATTTGTAAACTCAAATAAATAATATTATGAATTTATAATATTGAGATATACCAAAAATAAAGAGGATAACTATTGATTGATATTGTAATGAATTGAAAACAAGAGTACTTATCTAGTTTACTATTATCCAATTTTGACCCCTAGGTCAAAATAGGATCCCTATAGTAAAGAAATTGAACCTTAGGTGATTTAAGAGATCCTAGTTAAGTTCAAAATACCTTATTATCATTTATTAAGGTAAGTTTGGAAAGAATAAGGTAAGGTCATATTTTGGTCACATAGTGGTTTATGCATGTCATGAGAAAATAAGTCATGGTCAAGTTGTGTCATAGGTGATTAGGGAGTTATTAATGTTATTTTATGTCCTCAACATCTTTTCATAACATTTCATGAAGTTTTGTAAAGTTTGAAGACCATTTTCTAACTTGATGGTGTTAAAAATGCATATAAAGGGTGAATTTTGCTAATATTTATGATTTTCAAAGTTTTATAACTTAAAAATTTGTACAAGACACATTCTGAAGAGATTGGAGTAGTTACTCAACTGCCAAACCTATCTACTTATCAGATAAAGTTAGAATCTTGCACTTCAACACCATCTTTAGGAGTTAGCAAACTTGTATGGGCTTTTAGAAGTCATGTGCAAGTGAAAATAGTTGTAGAGTGTCTTTTCATCTTCTATAGGTCAAGAACAAGTAGTGGAAGAAGTTTTGAGTTAAACAATTGTAGAAATCTTCTTCTCTCTCTCATTGTCCCCTCCATAAGCTAATGAAGGCTAACTTCAAGCAAATGGTACAGGCAGTGAGATTTGAGTTGGGGGATAATATTTTGGCCAAAGTTTGGGACACCTATGTCATTCCAATTTATGGTATTTGTCATTGGGTTGGTTCTCTTATCTTTATGAACAATCACTAAGAGACCAGATTGTTTTTTGAGAGTCAAAACCCTTCAAGCTTAGATTGGAGCCACTCCAGTGCAAACTATGAATCCATGGCTACTTAAAATCAATTGGTTTAAGTTATAATACATCTATATATGCCTCTAAAAATTTAATTCATCATGGTGGCATGTGTGGATGTTATTTTGGCATGAAAATTTATTCTTGAGTAGTTTGCAAGTGACTAGCATATATTCTAAGTTTCTGAATTCTCCAGGTGTTTTGGTACATTGAAATGTTTTTCCATTATATTATAACTCCCTCTAAATCCATTAATGGTCTTATTTATCACCTTAGTATTCCATTCAAGCTTCCATATCCACTTCTTTCATTACTTCTTGAGAATGTGCTCTGTGTGTTTCTACATAATAGGGTGTTTTGATGAGTTTGAATGTGTTTTTCAAAGAATTTGAGAGCTCTGACGTCATGATAGATATGTTGATACAATGAAGTTGATGTTATTTGAGTCATAATGTTCATTTTTAGTTTATAAAGCTCCCAAACAGTAATGTTGTAGTCCTCAACTTCAATAGGCCTGTAGGTCTATCACTTTGAGAAACCCCAGGTTGCCAATATGTCTTGAATGTTATCCAAGCATGAGAACATGGTGGTGATATAGGATTGAAGAAGTCATGAACTAACAGAAGTCTCAAAGCACCTAAAGAATAGGAGGTTGATAACAAGTAGTCAAAGATCAAATACAGTCAAACTTCCATAAACACCACCTACAACCAGTCAATAATGGGATTTAAAAATTATTGATAATGGAATTTTGGAGTCTTTATAAGTAGTAAAAGGACCTCAAGGCACTAAAAACATGATCTAGATCCATTGGAAAGAATAGAGTTTGGTCTAAAGACCTAAAAGGGATAAAACATAGTCATCTACCATAAAATAGTCATCTACAAAATCATATATGTGATGGTAGTGAAAATAACAAGTTTAAAAGGACCCTGAGCAGTCTATGGAGTTAGTAATCAAGTGAGAAAGGCCAAACATAGTCAACTATGCACTTGAATTTTTAAATGCATACCTATAGCCTGCCAGTTGACAAGATTGGTCTTAATATAGTAATGATAATGAGATATATAGAGTTTGAAGGGTCTCAAGGAGAGTCTCAGTCAGTTAACCACTTGATTGAGCTATAGATATTGGTCTAAAGACCTAGAAAATCCTATACACAGTTAAGTTATTTTAATTGTGACCTATAACCAACCACCTATTGAATATCTTGCCTTGAGTGGTAATGTTAGTTGGAGGTACAAAATTTCAAGTTTTCAAAGAAATAACTTAGTGATCAATATCCATTCAAGAGTTTAAATAAGGTTCCAATGCTTCAAGGGCTCCTAGAACATTAGGTTGTAGACTATATCAAATGAGTACACATAGTCCTAATGAGCACAAAGTCACCTCTAGGTCTGTGTAAGCAAATAAAGGACTCTTTAAAAACCTAAGACAATAATGCTTGTGAGAGTGTTTGAATTATGAAAGGGTGAGACTCAAGTAACTAAAGTCATTTGAGATCATTGGGAACCTAAATACGGGAGATATAAAGAGGGTAAACAAGGGTTGAGACAGCTACATCCACACAATATGCATACGTTCTGAAAGTCTATGATTATTTGGATAAATCTAAGAGGAATTTAGGAAATATAAGAAAATTAAGGTGAGCTTGATGTGATTATCTTTCAAAAACATTTCCTATCATAACCTCAAGGACAAGCAATAGTGAATAGAAACTCAGACCCCTGCATAGTCCTAGTGGATAGTTGAAGTGAAGTATAGACATTTAGATGAAATTTAAGGCTTTAATATATGGTAAAATGTATATACAAACATTTTATAAAGTTATAGTCTTATAACACTTAAATTAATATTCAAACATAGGTTGATGACCCTATTCAGTCATACACAAGCTTAAGTGTATGCATAGACCTTTTGGTAATCAGTGGTGAAGTGAGGTCAGTTGGATTCAATATGAGTACTGAAGTTTATTTTATAAAGATATTGGAGTCCCCAACTCAAGAAAGACCAAAGGGTTTATAGAAAAGAGTCTAAGGAGAAAACTAAAATAGGGGTCATAACCTTGTCAACACAGTCTTAAACACCTATAGTCAGCAGTCAGTTGGAGATGAAGTAAAGAAAGTGGAGTTGAATGGAAAATTTGAGACCCTTAGGAGATTTATAGGAAAACATAAAAACCTCCCATGACGTTTCAAATAATTTATAGTGAATAAAAGAGGAAAATATAGTGAACTAGCGTATGACAGTCAATTTGGCATAAGAACCCTAGACTAGAACAAAGAGAATGTTGAGAAGACTTGATGAATGATGGTGAAAATATAGAAATTTTTAGAGGTATATGTGGAAATTTTAGACCCCACTAAGGCCATTGGAACTCAAACTAAGCTCAGGAAATACAACTACTAATTTAATTTTTTCTCAAACCTTTTAGAATGCTCACTGCCAACCTGAGAGGCTAGATTATTTTGCTTGGTAAGGATAAGAGAAGATGCATCAGACCCTGAGCTCCTAGGGTAAGTTATAAAAAATAATTTAATTCAATTTTGTGAAATTGGCTTGAGGATTCATATGTCCAACTTTATGAATCATCGCTAAGAGTTCAAAGTACTTTTAGGCTGCCTAAGAGAGTTACAATGACTAATTTGCAAATATGGACTTCAAAAAACACATAAAATGCCACAAATTGATCCTAAAACATCTTTTATGTTATTTATTACTATAAGGATGTTCTTCACATGTACTTGAGATGTACAAACTATTTTATAGATTGCCAAAAATCACTTGTTTTATGTGTTTTTAGTGTTTTTCAGGGATTTTGGAGAGATGGATACTTTCCAATAATTGGAGGAGGTCATATGGGACTTATTTCATATCTTTAAATCAATAAATTTTCTTAAGAACCCCTAAAAGTTACTAAACAAACTCCATTTTGCAAGATAGTCCAAACAAGCTTGTTGAAGGGCTTGTTTTTGGCCATTTCATTGTTTGGCTATAAGCACAATGTTCTAGAATCCCAAAATTCAAATGGATTGGTTTTATCATGGGAAAAGTGAATCAAATACTTCCCAGAGGTTTCAAAAGTGTAGGAGTTTAAATCCAAAATCCACTTTCTAGGCCTAGAGGCCTAATTAGGCCTAATTAGCATAAGAGATAGGCATAAAAAGTAGACTTACACTTGGCTTCATCTAATGAAATTTTGATATGAAACTATAAGAGGATAGAGGGTCCTATAATATTCCTTTATATTGTTAATATAATCAATACAACTCCAACACAAGGAGAAAAATAGAAAAAAAAGGTTACAAGGAATGAGGCCTAATTAGGGATTTTGGTAGAGAATGACTTGTTGGAGCTAGTTTGAGGCCTCAAAATGGATTTTTGAAGGTAAAATATGATTTAAATATGAATTCCATGAATTTTTGATGAGATAGAGTAACTGAAACCAAGTTTTGACACTTGTATGTAAAATAGGCCTAAGGAGATGAAGAGCCCTCTAGACACCTTGTAAAAGAAAGAGGTGATGTGTCAAGGAGAACCTATTAGGGTCAGATGAGAGGTGTAAATAACATATAAAACATATAGGATAAACTGATATGACCACCAAGAAGGCCACTTGTCCTTCAACATTGCAAGAATAAAGGAAGTTTCAAGAAGCTAGTCAAGGTGTCAAATAAGCTTTTCAACTCCCACACCACTTGGAGAGCTGGAGCATATGAAGAGGAGAAAAACATGGCATCCTAGACCTATTAAATATGTTACCTAACTCCTCATATTATTTTAACTTACATGACACTTATCTACCTTCTCTCTCATGCAGTTTTCTTCTCTTCTCTCACACTTGTGCTATATATTAAGCCACTTTGGCTTTGAAATGTATCCTCCACTTGGGTATGGAAAATACCTGCTCATTTATTCGACCTCTGATCAATAAAATAGCTAATGTTTTACCTAATTTTATGAATACATGTAGTGATAAAACTCTAAATGGTTGATCTTATCAAGTGCATATGTATATCAACTTGTTTATGTCCTATTTATCTTACCTCATGTGGTTGTTTCTCCATTGCAGGTTGTATTTGGTTTCATAAAGGGTTTATTGTGGGTTTTTAAGTGAAATAATTTTTCCCTCTTAGCTTTAAAATACATTACCCTTCTACAAAACATTGATGTAATGAGTTCATTCTAGGATGTGTGTATGTTCATGTTGTCTTGTAGGTCTTAGTGTATTATGCAATGTGTGGTAATGGTCAACCAAGTTTGGTGCATCACCACTATAGTCAAGTTTATTTTAGTTCTTTCTTCCCTTTTCCAAGGAAAAAAGTGATATAATAGTGAAAGTGAGCCTAAATTATTTATCAAGGGGAGCTAGTCCTTTAATCTAGAGGTTACCCCTGTTATAGATAACCCACAAGTCTAGGGGTAATCTCATTTTTAACCAAATTTGGAGAGGTTTGAACAAACTTTTCCAAGGCTGAAAGTTTTGGTTATAATAGTCTTGGCATGCCCAATGGGACTAAAGGTCCAAAATACTTGAAGAAATTTTGGTGTGTTCTTTTATGTATCAGCTTTTGGGAAGCATTCAAGCAAACACCAATGGTGACTTCGAATGCAATCAGTTGGTTATAAGTAGCCTAGGTACTTATTGTAAAATAATTTGATAAATATATTGTGTTTAATCTTACTATTTAAGTTGGTATGTATGGATATAATGAGATTTCATACTATACACCTCCCTATCAACCTTTTCATGACACATACTATGTTCCTCAACAACCTTATCAAGGTTATTATCAACCCTCTGAGCCATGGCAGCCTTATGGTTAACCTATTCCTTCTCCATATGATCATGATATTTGTGAACAACCTTATAAACAAGCGTATGAAAAAATATATGAAGAAGATGTGATTAAGATGCTTGAAGAAAAAGTCCAAGCTCTTAAGAGGTAACTTCTTAGAGGTATTCTTCCTCAAGCTATACATATCCCTCCTCAAGAAATTAAGATCTCATCATCTTGGAGGCCTTCTTGGACTATGGTTCCTAATTATGTTAGAGATTTATCAGTGATGTCATGGTATATCATAGAGGTGTCCTGGTGAGTGGATGAAGAGCCTTGATAGTCTATGTGATAATGACAAAGTGTGCAATGTGCTTATCCTAGTATGCTTAAATAAGACTTGGTTGATCTTCAGTGTTTGCTTGGTTTGAGATGTTTAGGGATGATTTTGAAGTATTGAGCATGTGAAATAAGTCCCATAAGAAGTGTTCTATGCTTTGAGAGCTTGTGTGTATGAGTGGTATTCATATGGCTCTTCATTATGTTCATTTAGACATTTTGGTCTAGTGGTAGCAAATTTGAGTAGGCAATTTGATGACATCACCATTACCATGTGAAAATGAGTCAAGGGGAGTTGGTCATATGGTTGTGATCACATTAATCCATATTTTTTAGGTACCAGATCTCAAGTCATGCATTGAATCATGGTCAAATATATGAGGGTAAAAAGCTAGCTTCTTAATCAAAATTCATTAACCAAATTTGCATGTCGCCAGAAAGAGCTGAGTAAGTAGGTTGATAAGGTTAGCATTCACATGCGTGGAAGTGTCAGGATAAATTGATCATATGGGTTTGTTTATTTTTGTGCCTAGTTTATTTACACTAATTTGAATATGATGTGATGAAGTGCATCAAAAGATATGCTTGTGCAAAGTTGAGATTCTGAGCATTTTGATAGTATTTTTCCATACTTAGCCAAATTTTCAGTGTGGCAAGAAGATTCGAGTAAACATTTTTATTGTAGCATATCTCACATGTGTGGATGTTTCAAGAGAAGGTGATAATATGGGTTTGTTCAGTTTTGAGCCTAGTTTATTTACACTAAATTTTAGATCATGCACTAAAGCATGGTAAAATTTAAGCAAGAGCAAAGTTGGTTCCTAGATAAATTCTAAGCATAGTTGGCTATGTGATATAAGATTTTGAGAAGGTATTTTAATGGTGTTATATATCATACACATGAAGGTTTTAAGAGCAATTTATGACATGGTTGGATTCCCCTATGAAAGGTGTTCATATGGTGCAAATGCAAGGTCATGAGATTAATCAAGGGAAAATATATATCTACTTAGATAAGCAAGGTTACCATAGTCATTTTTACACAAGTTAAAGTTCGAGCAAGATCAACAGTGCACATTGATCCAAGAAGTCAGGAAGTAGTGAGATGAAGATAGGTGCATAATGTTTAGTGATTGAGCAAAGGTAAATGATAAGGATATAACAGTGAATGGGTGTTCATACAAAATGATCGAATGGTGAATGTTGATAGTTAAAGACCTATTTGATCCACAAATATCGATGGAGAGTGTTGAGTCAACATTTCAAGATTGCACGAGATGAGGTTAACTATCAGATGTTTAACATTTGAACATTGGCACCTATGCATTAAATTTCAAACAAGCTAGATGGTGTGAGATTGATCCAAATATGAGAGGACATGAGATGATTACAAAGTTTCTAAGGTTTAACTATGATCGTTGCTATTTAAATATTTGAATTTAACATAAGGAAAAACTAGAGATTTGTATTTTATCCCTATCTTTCGATAGAAGTAAAATTTTCTATTGCTATAAAAATCAAAGTTGTAGAGGAATCTAAGGTGTATCTAAAAATATAGATTTGAAGATATGAAAGAAAGTACAGTCAAGGATATTGAGCTCCAAAGTTGACTGGGTTTTTGTATATGTTCTACAAGTAACATGAGAAGGATTTTTTAGCTTGTGTTGATGTTATTTTGATATCTCATGATGACTTAGCTATTGGGGAGTGTTATAAAATCCATGAGGATGATATATGTGTATTTTGGAGGTGTGATCAATGTATCTTGAGTATGAACAATGATTAAAAATTTGGCTGTGTATTCATTCATGATGTTCTTATGCACCAAGCCAATGTTTGAGTTGTTTGAGCATACCTAGAGGTGAACAAAGATGAATATGATCATTTTAAGATGTTTAAGGTGACATAAGGAGTGGACCCATGTATTTGAAAGTGGTATTGTGTTATTTTTTTGTTTGATGAATTGCTAAAGGAGTGAATGAGTTGAAATGAGAACTATAAGGCCTATAAAAGACTTATTAAAAGGTGTAGTTCCTTAAGGGGGACCCATAAATGCTATGGTTGACCTATGAATATTGTATTGAGCTATGTCTTCATATGATAGATATCTTAAGGGTTAAGACATACCTAATGGGTCACCAAGATGGTGATGATCACGATTGCTCTAAAAATAGTGAAACCAAATGTATTGGTCTCTAGACTTGTAAGATTTGGATGAGGGAGTGAAAGTATGGAGCCAAATGAAGGAGATAAACATTGAAAGAGAAGGTATAAGTCAGTGAGGACCAGTAGAGAGAGAAGAGAATTAGACATGCTAGTCTAAACAAGGTATTGAAGATGATCACATAGGTCATTGGACCTAATAAACCTAAAAGAGGTAGAATGGGTGAGTATGCTCAAGAGGCTATTTGAGAGAGACTTGTTTGTGTGAATTGGGGAGAGAAGGAGGGGTAGAGTGCCCTATGAATGAGATGATGAGTAGATCAATTTAAGGACTATTTTTATGATTTATTAGTCATAATTTTATTGGTAGAATAGTGCTCTTGCTATTTGAGTATGAGTGAAGGTGAATAGTGATAAATAGAGATCCATCATTAGGTGTTATATAAATCAATCCAAAGGTGGATGTGTTCATAGGTTTTGTTTTGGAAGCTCAAAATTTAAGATGGTTATAGCCTCCTTGCAAGGTAAAACTTTCTAAAATTTTGGTTGTTGTTGTAGCTTAGCTAGACAGGTGTGACATCTTGTGGGATTGTAGTCTCACTAAATAGGGATGGTAGTTCCTTGATAAATTTCTTGTTGGTATAAATTGGTTCTTATTATTATAGTATATTAGTCTAATTTCAAGTTCCAATGGGTTTTATTCCCCAAGACGGTTTCCCATGTATGCTTTGTGTTTTGTGTTTGATCTTGCATTGTCTTTTATGTTCATTTGTATGGATGATGTGTATGCCTCATGAATGTATGTGTTGAATAATTAAGAGATTGAAAGAATTAGAATTGAAATTGGATTATTTGGGCTCACTTATTCACCCCATCTCATGATTGTACCTCTAATAATTGGTATCAGAGTAGGTCCTTTGGTAAAGGCTTAACAACTTGAAGGTGATCCAAAATATAATATGGGTAGTCATCAAAGAGGTTTATTTACTAAGCAAGAACCAATGTTTAATGGATCCAATTATGATTTTTTAATTACAAGGATGAGGACATATATTATGTCCCTAGGGTTTGATGTATGGCAATATGTTCTGGATGGTTATGTTGCTCCTATTATTCCTCCATCTAGTGCTGCAGACAAGAAGTTATTTGAGAACAATTCCAAGGTGATGAATGCTATCACTTGTGGTCTTTTAGAGAATTCATTATACATATGTTAAAGAGACATGGGAAAAAATGCAAATGATTTTTGAAGGAGATTCAAAGGTCAAGCTTACTAAGTAGACTCACATAAGGCAATTTGAAAGTTTCAAGATGAAGGAAGAATATTTAGTGGCATCCTTTCTACAGAGAGTTGATGAGAATGTGAACATCATCAAAGGTATTGGAGAGAATCTTGAAGAAGAAATAATAATCCAAAAGGTATTAAGGTTTGTATCTCTTAAGTTTGATCTAAAAGTATCTACTATAGAAGAGAGTCATGATCTTACTCTGTTGAAGATAGATCAATTGCATGACACCCTTACTGCATATGAGATGAGAATAAATGATGATATACCACCAAAGAAGAAATCTACATTCAAGATAGAAATGAAGCCTAAGAAGAAGTTCTAAGGTAAGAAATCTAGATAGGATGACATATCTGACATTGATGAGGATGAACTAATTGCTTTGATTACTAGGAAATTGAACACATGCTTAGGGAAGTATATGGGTAAATTACCCTTCAAATGTTTCAATTGTGGAGAGATAGGACATTTTTATCATAATATCCCTCATAATCATGAGAAGAAATATTATGAAGAGCATGGTGAAGGCCAATATGATGACAAGAAGACATACAAGAATAAAGGATTTAGAAAGTTTAACAACAATGAGTCCAAAAAAAAAAAGAGTCTATAAACCAAATAAGATTGCAACTCATTAGATGAGTGTGAAGATAGTGAATTAGAATATGATAATGAAGATGATGTCCTACTAAAGATGAAGCTCTGTTCATGGCTGAGGAAGGAAGTTTCTCACATCATAAGGTGTCTACTTGGAGTGATTCAGATAATAATGAAGATGAGGTGGATTGTATTGATGAATGATCTTCAAGAACTAAAGATTGAGAAGAATATCAATAAGAAGATGAAATCTAAGGTCAAGGACTATGAGGAGCAATTCATTGTATTTGAGGAAATATTGGTTGAAGACTCTAGGGAGCATGAAGGTGCTATCATGTTTCTTAATTCTAAGTTGGAAGCTATGACTTAAAGTCTAAGGTCCAAAGAAGAAGAATGTTCAAGGTATGTTTCTAAAACTAAGTCTTTAAAATCTGAGTTAGAGAAGACATCTAATAATGTGAAGTCATTTATGAGATTTGAAAATAGCTCATGTGATCTAGATAACATTTTGAGTGGTTAAAATCATGCTAGTTATAGAACTAGTCTTAGATATGATGAATAATAAAATAATGTTAATCAAGAAAATATGAAGACTAATATGAACTAGGACAATCATACTTTGAAGACAAATCATTAGACAAGGACTAAAGGTACTGGCATAATGAAGACAAATCAGATTAGATAGCCAAATGTGATGAGGTATGCAAGATTCAATGGTCACTATTATACATGTGATAAATTTGGTCATAGGGCTAGAGAATGCAAGAGACCTATTATATATGATTTTTCATGGGACTATGATGGGGGTCATTAGTCAAAAGTAGTGAGGAAAATTAAGTGCTTCAATTGTCTTGATGTGGGACACTTTTAAAACCAATGCCCGCATAAGATTAGACAAGGTGAGTCCTCTTCAAAAAGAGGAGGTTATTTTGTTTGTCATGACAAAGGACATATGGCAAGTTTCTATCCAACACAGTAAGACAAACTATGTTTCCATCAAGGAGTATGTGCTACAATTGTGAATAAAGAGGTAAAAGTGCTAAATTCTGCAAATAAAGGCCATTAAGTCAAGATGAGTTCAATTAGGATCCTTGAGTGTAAGAAAGAAGGCATGTTAACACATAGAATCCAAAGGTGACAAGTAATATATTTGGTATGGTAGAGAATGCTTCAAAATTTGAAGAGTGCCAAGGGCTCTCATTATCTGCTCATATTGAGAATAAAGAGATAAAGATCAAAAACAAGACCAAGGTGATGGTTGAAGATAATATTGAGGTATGTATAGATACAAGTGAACATCCTTATATTATTGATCATGTATGATGCAAAGAACATCAATTGTATGTGCCTAGTAATGAGGTTCTAAACTGCAAGGTGGATCCTTCAAATGAAAAGGTATGTAATAAATATGTGTTATCTCCATGTATTGTCAATCCAATCATAGAAGAAAAGGATAATGTTGTAGTGGATGAGGAATTTGTTTCTCCTAAGCCAAATAAGAAGAAGAATAAGAACTATAAGTATCAGATGACCAAGGAGGAGAAGGAATATGAGGAGTTGTGGGCAACTCCTCATTTCACACCATGGTAGAGCATTGTGGTGTAGAGGAGGTCTCTATCTATTCTTATTAAGTGACTCATTTCAATGGATAAGTATGTTTGTGTTATCAATATGATAATTCCAATCAAAGAAAGTCTTTGGTTAAGGGGGAACAACAAGGTCATGAGCTTGTTTCAAATGGTTGTGAAAGGCTATAGTACAGAGTCAGAATGGGTGCTTTCATGTGGCTCAATGATATTGATGTAAATGTAAAGAAGAGGTTGATGATCATAAAGGTATATACACTTCTTGATGATGTTTTTAAGGTGCTTTTGTGGTCTAAAGGTATGTTTGTGTCAATTAAAGATTTTTGAGTGCTCTCAATTTTCTTGATTTTTGGCTTAAGGGCAAGTAGGCCTATAATGGGTTACAGGAAGTATATGTTCCCAAAGGTATGGTGGCTCAATTTTTGGTCTAGAAGTGTGTGATGGGTATCTCTAGGTGTGTAATAAGTTTCAGAAGTATGCATTGAATAGAAGGAGGTTTGTTGACTTTGTTTTGAGATTTTAGGGTTTTGGACTATACTAGAAAAGTGGTATACCTTGTGAAATGAGGTCTAAGTCTTCATAATATATTTACTAGGAAAAATGGGTGGTAAAATTAAGCTTCACAGAGAATTTAAGGTTTTTTATTTCTCAATTCATTCAAATTTTTATCAATATAGAGGGTTAATTAACTAGTAGGTTTGTGTAGGAAGTATGTTGCAGAGGATCAACTTGGTGATGAAAATTGGTGTTCTTGAGGGGGAATATGAGAGTGCTCCAGATATGAAGTTTTAGGTCCTGAAGATGTGTCTATTGAAAATTATAGGTTCTATAGGTTCCAGGCAGGACTACAAGGAGGCTAGACAAGCCTAATTTGAATAAGAGTGATTTTTGCTCAGTTTCTCCAAAATAGCAAGGTATGTGTGTTTTAAGGTGAGTTATCAAGTTTATTTAGTGCATGTTTCCTATTTGGTGAGTGGTATGAATTTATTTTGGTGGTCCTGATGGGAGATTGAGAAAAAGGCTAATAAACATATGTGGTGATTCTTCATGGTGTGTGGAGATCTAAAGATGCTCAGAAGGTGATATTGCTCAAATTTCTTAGGGGGAATCCCTATTAGATGTTTATTGATGTGTTCCTTTAGATTTTTGTGCTTTTGTGTGTTCTTTCTTCATTGGTTGCAGTGCTTGATTAAATAGAGTATTGGCATGGAGCAAGAGGATGTTGTCAAGACAAGTTGAAGTAGGCTCAAGGTAAGGGGGAGTTTGTATCATCTTTATAAGATGATCATTTCCTATTTGATAGTATTTTTAGGTCTTTAGGATCAATTGGTGACCACTTTGTCATTATGCTAAAGGGGGAGAAAGTTCCTATTGTGGGAGTGCTTGAAGAGAGAGAAGGTGTAACATCCCCCATGGATATTTGCCCCAATTTTTCCAAATGTTCCACAGAAAGTTTAAACAAACCATTTGCATGAACTAATTTCTATTCATCCAATAACTTGCAAGAAAATTTTAATGTAAAACATATTATAACAATTTTAGAACAAGGCTCTAAAATTACATAGGAATATTGCTTTCAAATCTTTAGTAGAATAACAACATAAATATTCAATCATAGCCACAGAACTTACAGTTGGATTGGATAACCAAAAGTATGAATTTGAAGCACAAAGTGAGACTCTTTAATAATATCTCCAACAGACAATGGGTTTCCATCCACTGCCTCCAAGCTCGAGGGTTTCTGTCCTCAAACCTACTGAAAGCCAAAGCTTCCCAGAATTCTCTAAGAGAAAATAATAACCAAGCATAAACCAAACATCCCCTTAAAGTGAGCCCTTACAACACTTTTATAAACTTCTCATAAGAGCTCACTCACATTTTTAACTAATGTGGGATACAACATAACTTCCCCTTTGCCTTTTTTGATGTCTCATGTATTTTAAAACAAGGGGCCCCTTTTACTATTCATTTCCCACTTAACTTGACTCACATTAATAAAGTTAAATAATTGAATTTTACTTTATAATTTAAACTTTATTAATGCAGAGATGAATTAAACCAATAGAGTTGAAATCATCTGACGATAATAACTAATTTTCAATTGAGAAGGCACTGACACTGGAGATCATGAGCCACCAGATGAATTACTATTAATAGCATTAATGACTTACTAAAAATAGTAAGTATACCAAACTGCCTCAAAATGCCCTAGATTGACTTGCAACACAAATTACCTAGGCCAAAAATCCTCAAGATTCCATAAAAGCCCTAATTAGCCTATGGAACCAAGGAGAAATAGGCTAACAACAACACCATACAATGTGAGCTAGAAAAGGGGACATTACAGTCCTCCCTTCCTGAGATTGCTTGCCCTCAAGAAAACATCAACCAATCCACTGCTCCATCCTGATAAAAACACCATACTCCACAATCTATGAAGCAACATCATGGAATCCATAAGAGCCAATTCACTAATCATGTCAATACTTAGATCCCAAACCAACATGTAGAACCCACTGTAAGAGATGAAAAAGAAGTTTGTTAACCAAGTACCCTTACGTAACCATTCATGCATGTAAGACATCCAATTAATGTGAAGATGAACCCCTATATGCCCATAAACCAGCATAAATGTCCACCAAACCTCGCTGTCATAACTCTGATTAGAAGTATAGATGATATCAAATATGTCATCAAACCAATCACTATCACCATCATGGGAATGATCAACTATCTCAACTGGAGACTTTGGGTTAGGCAATTCATGCCTCTCATTATTAAAAGAATGGCAAATATCACGAATATGTTGAAAGGGAAGATTGACTTGTTGAACTACAATCTTAGCTTGTTTAGCTCTTTCCAACCATTTTTCATTCAAAACTTGGGCATATTCTATATCAGCTATATCAAAATGTATAAACTTAGTCCTATGATAAGAGACACCATCAAAATTACCGTGTACCATAATTGCTTCTTATAGTCCATTAGTAGGCGAAATTGTGCCTTTACTTTCTTCATGATTGTTAATGGAAACATTAGGAGAAAGGTGAAATATATCACCACTATTCTCAAACTGAAATTTAGGACTGGTTTCAACCTTTGTGTCCTTGCCTATGTGATCTTCTCTAGAATGATGAGGAATTTCCATACCACAGTGGCTTGAATCCACCCTATATTCCCCATAGTTATCACACACAATTTGGTTTCCATCATAGGTAGATTCCATAATGTTATCCTCCCCATGCATCTAAGTCATTACCTCCTGTTGAAAAATAGAAACATAACTACTGTCATTCAAATTAGAATTATTATTATGTGCTTGAGCCATGTTTTTGACCCCTTTTACCATATCATCATTGAAAATTTATTGGCCAACGCTTGCAACATTGTCTTCATCAATATTCTCAAGTGTAAGTGCCACAATATTAAGAGGGGAGGATGTAGGCTAATGTTGCCCCAAATCAGACTTTGGGGATCTCCTTCTTTGCTTCTGCTGGAACCATCAAACATCACCAATTCTAAACTTGTCTCATGTCCTTCCCATGTGATTAGAGGTGGTAGTGTGTCAAGTAATTCTTCTTCAATTGATGTCACAAGGCTACAAGGTATGTCCTTGTGAAGCTCTTCCATTCTTCCATAAACTTGTTCAACTTTTGTGCCCCTTGCTTTGTCATTTTGTATCATGGAAGGGACTGCTATAGAGGACTGATTTTCTAAATTATGCATGGAATGATGAAACGTACTCAACTGAAGACAAAGATCCATGATCTCCCTATCTTTATCTTCCCATACCATTTTTTTAATTTTTATTCATGTGTAGGAATTGTGTCATCATAGGAATAAACTATCTCACTAAAAGATGCATTGTGATCTTTCCAAGAATCCACACCATCATTATCCATGTCAACCTCATGCTCTACATCAAGGGAAGCTATGTTTACAATATCTCTAAAGGGCTGATCCAGGTTTGCATTATCTTCCACTTTGTGATTAACCAAAGGAACACCATTAGAAACTATACCTTCATATGGATTGTCAATCATAATCTCTACGTCACCCACCAAGAGACTAATGCACCCTTTTGTAGATGCCTTAAAATCTCTGTAGGAATGATCTAGATGTATTGCTAATGCTTCTGCCATGTCCTCATTTACACACAACTCTTTATCATATAAAGATTATGAAAATTCATTAGGGACATCCTGAGACTCAAGCATACTCCCTTCTTGAGTTAAGCCATCCTTTTCAAAATTTGTAACCTCATTTGTTGGTATGTTTTCAACACTTCTTGGTTGCAATGGTTCTTTTTCCTTGTTAACTCCACATATGTGATCAAATCACTAGTGTTCTTGACAAGTGAAACAAATATGCTCTTTCCTCATTTGTTTCTTGCTCTTTTTGGGTGATCCTAGGACCTGTATACCCAAAGAAATTAGCTCTGTAGCCGTCATATGTTCCTTGAACCACCCAATTTTTTGTTCAACCAAAATTTTTGAGAAAGCATAAGCCATGAGGGAAAAACACTGCTCCTTCCTCCAAATGGCCAACAAGTCTAATTGCAACTGCTTGTAGATATCATCATCCTCATCTACGATTAAGGACATAATAGTTTGCATACAAACCCTCACATTGTCTGGATGATGCTTCCTAATTTTAGTTAAGAAGCATTGAAACATTTGAAGAATCAATTTATCACATCTAAGATCCAAGAAAATGATAAATGATCTAGTTCTTGCCATGTTTTATAAAATCTTAGCCTTCTTACCAAAAGTAGGGGCTTTGACATAATGTAACCCATGTAGGCTCTCCACAATCAGCTGTAGAACCTTTTTTAGTATGTGATCATTATAGGGTGCTATAGGTGTTGTTATCCTTATGATATCATTGTGATAAGAAGCA
Organism: Torreya grandis; assembly: GCA_037957365.1. Taxonomy (NCBI): domain Eukaryota; kingdom Viridiplantae; phylum Streptophyta; class Pinopsida; order Cupressales; family Taxaceae; genus Torreya; species Torreya grandis. The sequence goes on from JARHVA010000531.1 coordinate 4,055,859, forward strand.
ACTACAAGTATCACCTCTTCATAAGGATGTTCCACAAACCTGTGCTGAGCCAAAGCGAGCATTGAGGGCTGCAAGGCCTACTTCAGAAGCCTCCAATCTGATTGGTCTAGTTTGGACAAATATGTGTCTAATTCGTCCAACTTAGAGAGAACATCATCAAGAAATTCCATGGACTTCAATTGTAATCCAATTACATAAAGTTAATTCCCTACTTCCTTTTCTTTCTGTAGATCCCTTAACTGGTCACCATTAAAAGTACTGTTGAATTCTTTTGAGAAAAGGACACTTCTCAAATCTGCCATTGTCTTCATTTTATTTACTGTAATATCCCAAACTAATTTGTTTTCAATTTCTAATTTTTTTTGTTCATCAAATTCTTGGCATGCTACTGTAAGTCTTTGTATTTCTGAATCTTTAGCTTGTTTGGAATGTTGTTTATGATGTCTACTTATACAATTTCAGTTCCAAAATCTAATAGACATTTTATCAAACATATAACATGCATTTTCTAGAAAGAAACATTACCAAATGTATTGCAATTTATCAAACATTTGGGAAGATAGAATAGCTGGATTCAAATTTAAGATTTGAATGTTCCCCTTGTTGTTTACACTCAGGAATTCTAATATTGCAGATTATATCACAAAAGACAGTCTGTCAAACAATTGACTTACATTGTTATAACTAAGGAATTAGTGCAATAACTTTTGAATTTGCTGATGTAAAATCAAACTACTTGTAATTGATATTATACAATCCCTGTCCTTAAGATGAAGCTAACACTGTTTGTAATTGATGTAGTTTGATGATACTACTGTACCTATACCGATATTGAAATCTACTTATATCTTCCTTAAATGGTGACACACTCAACGTCCAATCACCAAATGTTGAAATAGGTAATACCTTGCTATTATAACTGTTAAGTAGAATTATCTTTGAATGCCCATGAAAATTAACAGTGCAATTTTCCCCAATCACTCACGTCACTTCTTATGATGAAGGCTTCACTCTATCAGGCTGTGCTTCTCTGAATAATGACTACAAAATATATTAGCTACGATATTTCAAACATACGCACCTACCTTAAAACTGACTTTATTTTGAATTGGTGAATATAATGAAGGATCCACAGAACACCATAGATTATGCTACTTCCCTTTGATATATCCAGTGATTTCCCTTATACATTTATAAGCTTCAAATAATAATTTGAAGCTTAAAACTCATATTTAAATTTCCAATCTCATCAATTGGGCCCCACGCAAGATTGCAAAGACTCCTATACCTCCACAATTCCTTTCTATAATTATTATAATTTTAGGACAAGGGGGACCCTCCTAGAATTGTGTCAGAGATTATCTCTTTTTTGGCAGCAACAATCATAAACTCTAAAATCATAAATCTCTCTTTATTTTCTATGTATTTAATATGGAATGGTAGCTATGCAATATATCAAACTCCACGATTCTTTGAATATGGTTTTATAGAAGGAAAACAAGACTCTCGATCTCCCTTACTGACTGAGCGAAATAACATAGCTTGCCATGATTTCATTAAACAGTCAAATAACTCCTTCAACTCACGACCTTATTCAATGCTGCATCACTCTGATGGTGGTCTTCATGAATGGGTGATTTGAATTTCATGATTCACTTCTAGATATTTTGTGCTCAGAAATAAGACTCCTATGATTCCTGGGCGATTTATTCTTATGCGATCATATAATTTTTATATTAATATTCAAACTACATAGAACCCACACTTCTCCCTCTCACTGTCAGGGTTTGTCTCCTAGGCAGAGACCAACTTCAAATTCTAATTCTTTAATCAACTCTGATATCAAACCAAATAATTTTTGAGATTCATCGAACCCTAGCATAATCTAAAAATATTCTTTTGCAAATCAACACAGGATGGCAGGATCATGGCTCTAATACCACTGTAACATCCCCTATGGATATTTTCCTCAATATTTCCAAATGTTCCCTAGAAAATTTAAACAAACCATTTGCATGAACTAATTTCTATTCATCCAATAACTTGCAAGCGAATTTCAATGTAAAACATATTATAACAGTGGTAGAACAAGGCTCTAAAATTACATAGGAATATTGTTTTAAAATCTTCAGTATAATAACAACAAAAATATTCAATCATAGCCACAAAACTTACAGTCGAATTGGATAACCAAAAGTATGAATTTGAAGCACAATGTGAGACACCTGAATAATATCTCTAACAGACAATGGGTTTCTGTCCACTACCTCCAAGCTCGAGGGTTTCCGTCCTCAAACCTGCTGAAAGCCAAAGCTTCCTAGAATTCTCTAAGAGAAAATAATAACCAAGCATAAACCAAACATCCCCTGAAAGTGAGCCCTTGAAACACTTTTATAAACTTCTCATAAGAGCTCACTCACATTTTCAACCAATGTGGGATAAAACATAACTTCCCCTTTGCCTTTTTTGATGTCTCATATATTTTAAAACAAGGGGCCCCTTTTACTATTCATTTCCCACTTAACTTGACTCACATTAATAAAGTTAAATAATTGAATTTAACTTTATAATTTAAAATTTATTAGTGTGGAGATGAATTAAATCAATGGAGTTTAAATCATCTGATGATAATAACCAATTTTCCATTGAGAAGGCACTGACACTAGAGATCACGACCCACCAGATGAATTACTATTAATAGCATTAATGACTTACTAAAAATAGTAAGTATACCAAACTACCTCCAAATGCCTCAGATTGACCTGTAACAAAAATTACCTAGGCCAAAAACACCTCAAGATTCCATAAAATCCCTTATTAGCCTATGGAACCAAGGAGAAATAGGCTAACAACAACACCATACAATGTGAGCTAGAAAAGGGGGAATTACAGAAGGTGAGTTATATATTGCTATATATGATGGTTATTGACATCAATGACAAAGGGGGAAATTATTAGAGAGTTTTCAGTGATGTTATGGTATGTCATAGAGGTGTCCTGATGAGTGGATGAAGATCCTTGATAGTCTATGTGACAATTACAAAGTGTGCAATGTGCTTGTCCTAGTATGCTTGAAGAAGGCTTGGTTGATATTCAAAGTTTGATTGGTTTGAGATGTTTAGGGATGAGTATAAAGTATTGAGCATGTAAATTAGGTCCCATAAGAAGTGTTATATGCTTTGAGAGATTGTGTGCATGAGTTTTATTCATTCAATTCTTCATTGTGTTCATCTAGACATTTTGGTACAATGGTAAAAACGCTGAGTAGGTAGTTCGATGACATCACAATTGCCATGTGGGAATGAGTCAAGGGGGGTTGTTCATTTGGTTGTGATCACATTAGTCCCTAGTTTTTATGCACCGTATCTTTAGTCATGCATTGAAACATGATCAAAGATACGAGGGTACAAAGTTGGATTCTCAATTAGAATTCATTGTTTTCCCATACTTAGCTAAATTTTCATGTGGCCAAAAAGAGTCGAGTAAGCATGTTAATAAGGTTAGAATTCACACACATGGAGGTTTCAAGACAAAATAATCATATGGATTCGTTCATTTTTATGCCTAGTTTATTTGTGCTAATTTTTAGATCATGTGACGAAGCACATCAAAAGATATGCTTGTGCAAAGTTGGGCTTCTAGGCATTTTGACAATGTTTTTCCATACTTAGCCAAATTTGCAATTTGGAAAAAAGATCCGAGTAAGCATTTCAATGGTAGCATATCTCACACATGTGGACATTTCAGGAGAAGGTGATCAGATGAGTTTGTTCAGTTTTAAGCCTAGTTTATTTGTGATAAATTTTAGGTCATGTGCTAAATTATGAAAAAAATTATACAGGAGCAAAGTTGGTCTCCCAAACAAATTCTAAGCATAGTTGTCTCTATGATAGAAGATTTTGAGAGTGTATTTTAATAGCATTATATCTCACATGCATGAAGGTTTCAGGAGAAGTTTATGACATGGTTGATTCTCGTATGAAAGGTGTTCATATGGTATAAATTAAAGGTCATGAGATTAATTGAGGAAAAATATATATCTATGCAAAGTAGGCTTTCCAGGCAGATAAGCAAGGTTCCCATACTTAGTCATTTCTACACAAGTTAAAGTTTGAGTAAGATCGACGGTGCACATTAATCCAAGAAGTCAAGAAGCAATGGGATGAGGATAGTTTCATGTTATTTAATGATTGTGTAAAGGTAAAGGATAAAGATCTAATGATGAGTGGGTCTTTGCATATATTAATCAAATGGTGAGCATTAATAATTAAAGTCTTGGTTGATCTGTAGAGATCAATGAGTGCATTGAGTCAACATTTTAAGATTGCATGAGATGAGGTCAACTGTCAGATGTTTAATATTTGAGATTTATAGCCTAAGCATTAAAGTTTAGACAATATCAATGGTGTGATATTGATCCAAAGATGAGAAGATAAAATATGATTACAAGGTTTACGAGGTTTAATTGTAATCGTTTCCATTTAAATATTTGAATTTAACATAAGAAAAAACTAGAGCTCTATATTTTGTCCATATATTTTAACAGAATTCAAATTTTCTATTATTTTTAAAAGAAAAGTTGTAGAGGACACCAAGACACATTTGGAAATATAGATTTGAAGATTTGAAAGTGAGTAAAATCAAAGATATTGAGCTCTAAAGTCTACTATGTTTTTGTATATGTTTTGCAAGTAATTGGAGAAAGATGTTTGAGCTTGTGTTGATGTTGTTTTGATATCTCATGATGACTTAACTATTGGGGAGTGTTGTAGACTTCATGAGGATGCTTTGTGTAGATTTTAAAGGTGTGATCAATCTATCTTGAGTATGAAAAATGCTTAATAAGTTGACTATGTATTTATTCATGATGTTATTTTGCACCAGGTCAGTGTTTGAGTTGTTTGAGAATACCTAGAAGTGAGTAAAGATGACTATGATCATTTGAGGATGTTGAAAGGGACATAAGGAGTAGACCCATGTATTTGAAAGTGGTCCTATGTTCTTTTTTTGTTTGATAAAGTGATAATGGAGTGAATGGGTTCACATGAGAATTATAAAGGGTACAAGGGCCTTATTAAAAGGTGTAGTTCCTTAAGTGAAGATTGTATTGAGACATGTCTTCATATGATAGATGTCTTAAGGGTTAAGACATGCCTAATGGCTGACCAAGATGGTGATGATCATGATTTATCTATAAATAGTGAAACCAAATGTGGTGGTTTCTAGACTTGTAAGACTTGTATGAGGAAGTGCTAGTGTGGAGCCAAATGAAGGAGATAAACTTTGAAAGAGAAGGTATAGGTCAGTGAGGACCAATAGCGAGAGAAGAGGATCAAACATGCTAGTCTGAACAAACCACTAAAGATGATCACATAGGTCATTGGACCTAATAAGCCTAGAAGAGGTAGAATGGGTGAGTATGCTCAAAAGTCTATTTGAGAGAGGCTTATGTGTGTGAATTGGGGAGAAAAGGAGGGGTAGAGTACCCTATGAATGAGTTGATGAGTAGATCAATTTGAGGACTATTTTTATGATTTGTTGGTCATAATTCTATTGGTAGAATAGTGCTCTTACTGTTTGAGTATGAGTGAAGGTAAAGAGTGATAAATAGAGATCTATCATCAGGTTTTGTATACATCAATACAAAGGTGGATGTATTTATAGGTGTTGTTGTGGAAGCTTAACATCTAAGGTGGTTTCAACCTCCTTGTAAGGTAAAACTTTCTAAAATTTTGGTTGTTGTTGCAGCTTAACTAGACAGGTGTGACAACACCTTATGGGATTGCAGTCTCACTAAATAGGGATGGTAGTTCCTTGATCAATTTCTTGTTGGTATAAATTGGTTCTTGTTATTATAGGATAGTAGTCCAATTTTAGGTTCTAATGGGTTTTATTCCCCAAGAGGATTTCCCATGTATGTCTTGTGTTATGTATTTGATCTTGGATTATCTTTCCTATTCATTGCTATAGATGATGTGTATGCCTCATAAATGTATGTGTTAAATGATTAAGAGATTAAAGGAATTAAAATTTAAATTAGATTATCTGGGCTCATTGATTCACCCCCCTCTCAGTGATTATACCTCTAACAATTGGTATCAAATTAGGTCATTTGGTAAAGGCTTAATAGCTTGAAGGTGATCTAAGGTACAATATGGGTAGTCATCAAGGACATTTCTCTACTAAGAAAGCACCGATGTTCAATGGATCTAATTATGGATTTTGGAGTGCAAGGATGAGGATGTATATTATGTCCCTTGGGTTCGATGCATGGCAATCTATTCTGGATAGTTATATTTCTCTTATTACTCCTCTATCTAGTGTTGTAGACAAGAAGTTATTTGAGAACAATTCCAAGGTGATGAATTCTACTTGGAGTGATTCAATGGTTGAGGAAGGGAGTTTCTCACATCAGGTCTTTACTTGAAGTGATTTAGATAATGATGAAGATAAGGTGGATTGTGAGATTGTATTGATGAATGCTCTTGAAGAACTGAAGATTAAGAAGAAGATAAATAAGAAGATGAAATCTAAGGTCAAGGATTATGAGGAGCAATTCAGTGTATTTGAGGCAAGATTGGTTGAAGACTCTAGGGAGCATGAAGGTGTCATCATGTTTCTTAATTCTAAGTTGGAATCTATGTCTAAAAGTCTAAGATCCAAAGAAGAAGAATTTTCAAGGTATGTTTCTAAAAATGAGTCTTTGAAATATAAATTAGATAAGACATCTAGTAAGGTGAAGTCATTTGTGAGATTTAAAAATAGCTCATGTGATCTAGACAACATTCTGAGTGGTTAAAAGCATGCTAGTGATAGAACTGGTCTTAGATATGAAGAAGAACAAAATAATTTTACTCAAGACAAGATTAATAATAATGTGAACTAGGACAATCATACTTTGAAGACAAATCATCAGACAAGGATTGAAGGTGCTAGCAGAATGAAGACAAATCAAATTAGATAGCTAAATGCCATGAGGTATGCAAGATTAAATGGTTACTATTATACATTTAATAAATTTGGTCATAGGGATAGATAATTTAAGAGACCTATTAGAAATGAGTTTGCATGGTACTATGATGGGGGTCATCAGTCAAAAGCAGTGAGGAAAATTAAGTGCTTCAACTATCTTGATGTGGGACACTTTGTAAACCATTGTCCACATAAGATTAGACAAGGTGAGTCCTCTTCAAAAAGAGGAGGTTGTTTTGTTTGTCATGGCAAAGGACATATGGGGTTTCTGTCCAAACATGGTAAGATAAATTGTGTTTCCATCAAGGAGTATGGTGTGCTACAATTGTGAATAGAGAGGTCACATTGCTAGATTCTGAAAATAAAGGCCATCAAGTCAAAATGAGTTCAATCAGGCTCCTAGAGTGTAAGAAAAAATGCATGTTAACACATGGAAGCCAAAGGTGACAAGTAATCTATTTGCTATGGTGGAGAATGATTCAAAAGTTAAAGAGTGTCAAGGGCTCTCATTATCTGCTCATGTTGAGAATGAAGAGATTAAGCTCAAAGAGAAGACCAAGGTGCTGGTTTAAGCTAGTCCTGAGGTATGTATGGATCTAAGTGAACATCCTTCTATTATTGATCATGTATCATGCAAAGAAAATCAATTATTTGTGCCTAGTAATGAGGTTCCAAACTGTAAGGTGGATCCTTCAGATGAAAAGGTATGTAATGAATATGTGTTGTCTCCATGTATTGTCAATCCAATCATATAGGAAAAGGAGAATGTTTTAGTGGATGAGGATGTTTTTTTTCCTAAGCCAAAGATGAATAACTATAAGTATCAGATGACCAAGGAAGAGAAGGATTATGAGGAGTTGTGGGAAACTCCTAGTTTCACACCATGGTAGCGCATTATGGTATAGAAGAGGTCTTTGTCTATTCTTCTTAAGTGAATCTTTTCAAAGGAGAAGCATGTTTGTGTGCTCAAGATGACAATTCCAATTAAATAACGTCTTTGGTTAAGGGGGAGTAACAAGTTCATGAGCCTATTTTAGAGGGTTGTGAAGGTGTTGTAATATAGAGTCAGAAGGGGTAATTCCATGTGGCTTAATGATATTGATGCAAATGTCAAGAAGAGGTTGATGCCCATAAAGGTCTCTACACTTATTTGTGATGTTTTTCAGGTGCTTTTGTGGTCTAAAGGTATGCTTGTGCCAATTGAAGATTTTTGAGTGCTCTCTATTTTCTCAATTTTTAGCTTAAGGGCAAGTAGGCCTATAATGGGTTATAGGAAGTCTATGTTCCCAAAGGTATGATGCCTCAATTTTTGGTCTAGAAGTGTGTGATGGGTGTCTCGAGGTGTGAAAGAAGTTTCAAAAGTATGTGTTGACTAGAAGGAGGTTTGTTGACTTTATTTGTTTTGAGATTCTATGAAGTTTTACAAGTGGTTTGCCTTGTGAATTAAGGTTTGAGGCTTCTTAATATGTTGAATGGGCCAAATGGGTGGTTAAATAAAGCTTCATATAGAATTTAAGGTTTGTGGTTCTCAATTTATTCAAGTTTTTGTCAATTAGGAGGGCTAATTAGCCACTAGGTTTGTGAAAGAAGTATGTTGCATAAGATGAGCTTGGTGATGAAAATTGGTGTGTTTGAGGGGGCATATGAGAGTGATATAGATATGATGTTTTAGTTTTTAAAGATGTGTCTACTTAAAATTTTGGGCTCTACAAGTTCCAGGTAGGGCTACAAGGAGGCTAAATAGGCCTAGTTTGAAGAAGAGTGATGTTTGCTCAGTTTTTATAAAAGAGAAAGGTATGTGTGTTTTAAGGTGAGTTCTCAAGTTTATTTAGTGCACATTTCCTATTTGGTGAGTGGCATGAAGTTCTGTTGGTGGTCCTTATGGTATCTTAAGAGAAAAGGCTAGTAATCATATGTGGTGATTCTTCGTGGTGTGTGGAGATCTGAAGATGCTAAGAAGGTGAAATTGCTCAGAGTTCTTAGGGGGAATCCCTCTCAAATGTTTCTTGATGTGTTCCATCAGATTTTTGTGGTTTTGTGTGTTATTTATTCATTGGTTGTAGTGCTTGATTGAAGAGAGTATTAGTATAGAGCAAGAGGATGTTGTCAAGATAAGCTAAATTAGGCTCAAGGTAAGGGGGAGTTTGTATCATATTTCTAAGATGGTCATTTCCTATTTGATAGTATTTTTAGGTCTTCAGGATTAGTTGGTGCCCACATTGTCATTATTGTAAAGGGGGATAAATTTTTTGATGTGGGAGTGCTTGAAGAGAGAGAAGGTGATCTGTATATTGCTATGTATGATGGTTGTTGACATCAATGACAAAGGGGGAGATTATTGGAGAGTTTACAGTGATGTCATAGTATGTCATAGAGGTGTCCTGGTGAGTGGATGAAAGCCTTGATAGTCTATGTGACAATGACAAACTGTGTAATGTGCTTATCTTAGTATGCTTGATGAAGGCTTGGTAGATATTTAGAGTTTGCTTGGTTTCAGATGTTTATGGATGAGTCTAAAGTATTGATCATGTGAAAGAGATACTATAATAAGTGTTATATGCTTTAAGAGCTTGTGTGCATGAGTGGTATTCATCTAGTTCTTCATTGTGTTCATCTAGACATTTTGGTTCAGTGGTAGAAAATATGAATAGGCAGTTTGTTGACGTCACCATTACCATGTATGAATGAGTCAAGGAGAGTTGGTCATATGGTTGTGATCACATTAGTCCCTAGTTGTTATGCTCTAGATCTCAAGTCATGTATTGAAGCATGATCAAAGATACGAGGGTGCAAAGTTAACTTCTTAGTTAGAATACATTGTTTTCCCATACTTAACCAAATTTTCATGTGGCGCATGTTGATAAGGTGAAAATTTTCAAACATGGAGGTGTTAGGACAAAATGATCATATGAGTTTTTTTATTTTTATGCCTAATTTATTTGTGCTAATTTTTAGATCATGCAACAAAGTGCATCAAAAGATATGCTTATGCAAAGATGGGCTTCTAGGAATTTTGATAGTGTTTTTCCTTAGCCAACTTCGTAATGTGGTAAGAAGAGACGAGTAAGAATTTTAATGGTAGCATATCTCTCACACGTGGATATTTTAGGAGAAGGTGATCAAATGGGTTTGTTCAATTTTAAGCCTAATTTATTTGTGATAAATTTTAGATTATGTGATAAATTATGACAAAATTTATGTAGGAGAAAAGTTTCTCTCCCAAACAAATTTTAAGCATAGTTGGCTTTGTGATAGAAGATTTTGAGAAGGTATTTTAATAGCATTATATCTCACATGCACAAAGGTTTTATGAGCAGTTTGTGACATGGTTGGATTCCCCTATGAAAGGTGTTCATATGGTACAAATGCAAGGTCATGAGATTAATTGAGGAAAAATATATATCTATGCAAAGTAGGCTTTCTAGGAAAATAAGCAAGCTTACCATACTTAGTCATTTCTGCACAAGTTAAAGTTTAAGTAAGATTGATAGTGCAGATTTATCCAAGAAGTCAAGAAGTAGTGGGATGAGGATAGGTGCACAATGTTTAATGACTAAGTAAAGGTAAAGGATAAGGATCTAATGGTGAGTGTTGATAGTTAAAGACTTGGTTGATCCATAGAGATCAATAGAGTGCATTGAGTCAACATTTCAAGATTACATGAGATGAGGTCAACTGTCAAATGTTTAAGATTTAAGAGTTAGTGCCTATGTATTAAAGTTAAAACAAGATCGATGGTGTGAGATTGATTCAAAGATGAGAGGACATGATATGATTGTAAAGTTTCCAAGGTTTAACTATGACCGTTTCCATTTAAATATTTGAATTTAACAAGGGAATAGCTAGATCTCTATATTTTGTCCATATCTTTTGATATAAGTCAAATTTTCTATTGATGTAAAAATAAAAGTTGTAGAGGACTCCAAGATGCATCTATAAATATAGATTTGAAGATATTAAATTGAGTATAGTCAAATATATTGAGATCCAAATTTGACTATGTTTTTGTATATGTTCTGCAAGTAACCCGAGAAGGATGTTTGAGATTGTGTTGATGTTGTTTCTATTTCTCATGATGACTTAGCTATTGGGGAGTGTTTTAAACTCTATGAGGATGCTCTATGTGTATTTTAGAGGTGTGATTAATCTATCTTGAGTATGAATAATGCTTAAGAAGTTTCCTTTGTATTCATTCATGATGTTCCTCTGTACTAGGTCAGTGTTTGAGTTGTTTGAGCATATGCAGACATGAGCAAAGATGACTATGATAATTTGAGGATGTCGAAGGGGACATAAAAAGTGGACCCATGTATTTGAAAGTGGTCCTATGTTCTTTTTATATTTGATGAAGTGCTAAAGTAATGAACGGGTTCACATGAGACCTATAAGGGATACAAGGGCCTTATTAAAAGGTGTAGTTCCTTAAGGGTGACCCATAGATGCTATGACCAACCTATGAATATTGTATTGAGATATTTAATTATATGATATATGTTTTAAGGGTTAAGACATGCCTAATGGTTGACCAAGATGGTGATGATCATGATTACTCTATAAATAGTGAAACTAAATGTGTTGGTTTTTAGACTTGTAAGACTTGGATGAGGAGATGCGAATGTGGGGCCAAGAAAAGGAGATAAAATTTGAAAGAGAAGGTAAAGGTTAGTAAGTAACAGTAGAGAATGAAGAGGATCAAACATAGTAGTCTAAGCAAGGTGCTAAAGATGATCACATAGGTCATTAGACCTAAGAAGCCTCGAAGAGGTAGAATGGGTGAGTATGATCAAGAGGCTATTTGAGAGAGCCTTAAGTGTGTGAATTAGGGAGAGGAGGGATAGAGTGCCATATGAATGAGTTGATGAGTAGATCAGTTTGAAGACTCTGTGAATGATCTATTGCTCATAATTCTATTGGTAGAATAGTGCTCTTGCTATTTGAGTATAAGCAAAGGTGAAGAGTGATAAGTAGAGGTCCATCATCAGGTGTTATATACATTAATCCAAATGTGGATGTGTTCATAGGTATTATTTTGGTAGATCAACATCTAAGGTGGTTATAGCCTCCTTGTAAGTTAAAACTTGCTAAAAGTTTGGTTGTTGTTGTAGCTCAGCTAGATAGGTGTAATGACACCTTATGGGATTGTAGTCTCACTAAATAGGGATAGTAGTTCCTTAATTAGTTGATTGCTAGTCTCAATTGGTTCTTGTTATTATAAGACAATAGTCCAATTGTAGGTTCTAATGGGTTTTATTCCCCAAGAGGGTTTCCCATGTAATCCTTGTGTTATGTGTTTGATCTTGCATTGCCTTTCCAGTTCATTGTTATGGATGATGTGTATGCCTCATGAATGTATGTGTTGAATGATGAAGAGATTGAAGGAATTGGAATTGAAATGGGATTATTTAGGCTCACTTATTCACTTCCCTCTCAGTGATTGTACCTATAACAAATTATACCATTTTAACTCTTGTGGAAGAATTTTAACCTATGAAAGTCTTTCCATCCCCTCTCCAAGAACCCTCTTAAATTATGTAACAATTTTCTTGTGCCTCTTATCCTCATGAAACCATTCATTACCCTAAAGAGGAGCCTCCAAGAGAGCCAATACAATCTTCAAAATATCTTAATAGATTCAAAGTTCCAAATTTGAACCAATTAGTGAAATCTTGGGGAAAAAAAGATGAAGAGAGTGAGGACCAAGAAGTTGATGTCAAGAAAGAAGACCTTGTGTTTGTTCAAACCTCATTTCCTTCTTCCTAAGAACCTATAGCTTGTCCATCTTAGAGGTCCATCTAAGAATATTTTCAAAATAAAATGAGGCCTCAGTTGATAATGTGGAAGATAAATTCATAGCTATTGAAGAGCCTCAAGAAGGCTATGAGAAAGGTGAGGTGCTTGTTGAAGAAAATGAAACTCTTATAGCCCAATTGAACATGCTTTCCATTCAAGAATCTACCATTTCCAAATCCCTAAATTTGAAAATTACTCCTTCCATCCCCATTCCCATTCATGAGCCATCCACCACACCTCATACTCCCTCTCCAACCCATCAACTTGTTCACCACCCTCCAACCTCATCTTTTATTGAAAGAGAACCCATCCCATGGGAGATAAGAAAAGAAGATCAAGTTAAATTTGTAGCTGATCAAGAAGATGAATCAAGTGTATATGATCAATTCATTATAGGGACTCACCTTGGTGAAGACAAGTACAAGTCAACCTTATTGAGTGAATAAAGAGAAGATTTAGATCATGTTTTAGTTGTCCATAAAGAGCTTGATCAAGACATGAGAGAGGAGGTGCTTGAGAAGGACATCACATCAACTAATTTAGTTTATATTCATGAGAATGATCAAGAAGTTGAATCTAAAAATATATTAAAATAAAAATATGCTAATTTCTCCATGAAATAAGAGGACGTATGGCAAAGATTCAAAGAGATATATGGATAATTTGAGGCCTTTCAAAAAACTACACTTCCTGCTATTCAAGTTGAAGACAATGATGAAGATGGGGATGGGTATGTAAAGTTCCTTGAGGAGCTTGATGAAATTAAAACTGATAATAAGTTTGATCTCATTCAAGATATTTTTGAGGTCAACATACCCCCATTTCTAAAAATTGGGGATCCTTATGTCAAATTGTGCGAATTTGTACCTTAAAATTGAAAATTCACTTGATCAAAATATATCTAGCTTGTTTTCACATTGTTCATAACTCTTATTTGAATTAAAGGACAAGTTTTCATATGATCATGGTTTCACCCCTTCCAATGTTGCTAAAAATTATTTCTTGTGTTTCTATATTTTAGGATAAATGGAATCTCATTTGGAATTGAACATGCTTAGGGTTTTTGGTTTCAATGTTAAATTGATATTTAATTAGCCTTTGATTTGCCAAAGATTAATTGGATCTATTTTTAGTCATGTTAAAATAGTCTAATGTTTTAAACCTAGATCCCTTTTGAATTAAATTCAAAATTATGTGGAAAAAAATTACGTGGGAACACTTCAGTTGTGCCATAGACTTAGTTTGATTTTTATCCTAAGGCTTAGTCATGTTTTTCAACACGACCAAACCTTAGTCTAAAATTTTTATGCTTGGTCTCTTTATTTTCCTGAGCCCTATTGGTTCCTTTTATTTCCATATTTTCTAGCTAATGCATGGTCCCTTTGTTATAAACTTAGATTAAAAGCCTTATCTTAAAGCTTCTATTGAATTTATTAACAGAATAAAAACTTTAGTCCTAAGCCTTTAAGCTATGTCTTTTATTATTTACAGGGTTGCATTTATTATATCCTAAACTTAGGATAAAGACTTGATTCAAAGGTTTTAATTTGAATTATAAACATAAATAAAAAAATTAGTCTTAATACTTTACCCTAAGTTCTATGTAATTTTCGATCCTAACTTAAACATTGTGCTTGTCCACAACATCAATGAATTACATTTACCTAAGTGAATTTAATCTAATGGTGTGAGATAGTGTCAAAACCAATCTCTCTCAACCCTATGGATCATGATCTATGACACATTTTTGATTAGATGGGGAAGATATGATGGTATAAAATCAATGTTGAAAAGTCAAAGCACGGTCCATAATTAAAGCTTGGACACCTATTAGAAGATCAACAGAGTGCATTGATTCATACCCAAAGGATTTAATAGTACATGATTGATGTATAATTTTCAATGAACCTATGAATAAATAAGATGTTGCCATGTGGTGAAAGTGTGTTAGCCCAATATAACTGACAGTGCAAAGTGCAAAAAGCCTGTGGACGTGCCAAGTGTCACCATTTTGGTAAAAGACCAGTGAATAATCAATAACATTCTACCCCTCAAATCAAGATCTAATGGAGTGAATTTATTCATACAAGGATGATTGGACAGTGCGAGGCAAAGCTAAATTTTCAAACGGCTTAGAGCCAATGAAATATTAACATGTGTCCAAAGGTAACAGCGGTCATATTTTAAGCATTAATGAACAAGGATGCCATGATGATATCACATAAGTAAAAAAATGACAAACTTGAATATTTTATGGACTTGATGATTAAAAGGTATAGATAGCAAATATGAATGCAATTTAAGTCATGAAACTTATGATTTGAGCTCACAGATGCCATTAAAGCTCCTTATGAACTTGTTTGAAATGAAGCTCTAAAAGAGTGTACAAACACCCTAATTCATTCTTTTTAACATTGTAATTAAGTCGAGGGGAATTGAATTGTCACCTATACAAAGATAATTCGATCCATAGTCCACTAGTGAATAATTTAATAGAATTTTTAGCCATGGCAGCTCGAAAGGGTGTTTCTTGAGAGAATGTGGAATTCTATTTGACCTCAGATACAGGAAGTGAGAAGCAAGAGCCAAGTGAAATCTAGGATGGACAATAGTATGGTTATGAATATAATCCTAAATAATAAAGGAGAAGATCACTTAAATCCAAGAACATCAAAGATCCATGAAGATCTTGAAATAACAATGGGGGACTTCATCAGCCAAAAGGTCCCAAAGTTAGTTGGATAAAGAATATTCCTTTGGTAATTAAGCTTGTATAACATTTTCAGAAGGAATGTTATTTTAAGCATGTGTAGTTTATAAATCCCATGGACTATCAGTCATAGTTAAAGAAGGTAATTGGTCCTGAAGCATTTGTAAAGAGAAACTTGTCTATGACACTTGTCTAGTTACATGAGGACACTTGTCTAGTTGCATGTTGACAATAAATGACTAGGCATACCTCATGAGATGTTTATATAAAGGAGGTATAGTCCATTGTAAAAATAGAGGGAGTTTTCTAAGCTAAAATTACTTTGTAACTTTTAAGCAATTAATATAAGTAAGGAATTTTTCAAAGTTTGTCCAAATTTGCTTATGTCTTTTGTTATCCTAGCTTCTCTCTCACTTATTTATTCTAACTTATAGATTTGAATGGTTCTTATGAATTCCTAGTGTGTAAATTTGAATGTAGAGATGTTAACTTGTGATAATGCTAGGTTAATTGAAAGGTCTTAAGTTCATTTTGTTTGCTCGATCTTCTTTCATTTGGGATAATGTTGTTTGCTTGCAAGGGTAAACATTTAAAGTAAACTTGGTTCTTATTTGCATTATTTCACACCATTCTTAGATGTTTTCCTAATATCTTATAGGATTTGAGCTTATGCTACTTCATGTCATACATTGGTTAAGTGTATGTCTGGATGATATTTGGAATGAAGATCAATAACATCTCTTCTCTAACTTACCTTTCTTTTTGCTCTTTTTTTAACCAGATCACTCAAGCTTAATTTTCATTGTACACATTCATCTTAGATTAGTCTTTAGATTAGTTATTGATCATAATTCAACATTATTAGCACAACATACTTCATATTTTTCATAGATCAGCTATTTTTCCATGGTGGATTCCAACCACCAAACATTATAAATATTATGAAATAGTCCACTTGCTTTGCCTTTATTCTATCAACAAATAACATGATTATCACAACTTGCAACTCATGTGCTGAATTCTTAGAATTATAAAATGAAAAGTGTTCTTGAACACTCTTGTCATCTATGACACATATTTAGGCATCAATAAGAGGGGCTTCATTGGTGTTAGAGGGAGGGAATTTAGCTAAATCATTGTGAATTTTCAGTATCTTTGCTAATTTTAGTGAATTTTGTTCAACGATTGATGTATTATTTACCTATTTATGTTCCTTTGAGCATAATTATGTAAATATTATTGATCTTAATGGTTTTATACTAGTATTTGGGATTTTTTAAGCCAAAGATCATTATTATTTGAAGATCTATGAAAAAAATTTACAAAGATTTGAAGATCCATTTGTCTTTGCAAAGATTTGGTTTTTATGTTGTATTATGAATAGGATTCAAAGCTGGAAAAACCACAAGTAATATCTTCAACAAGGTATGGCATGGTTAGGTGGATCTTATATCAATGTGCCTAGTCAGGTACATGATTTGCCTCAAAATTTTGAAATCTATTTGCTTTATTTTAATTCTACAGGTGTTGTTACTGCTGAAGAGCACATCAAGTTCTTCTAGGCTACCTTAATATTTTTAAATGTTGTACCTGAAGATGTTGCTTGTAGATTATTTATTTTTACTCTTAGAGATGAGGCATATGATTGGTTTTTTAAGCTTCCTAAAGATTTCATTGTCAATTGGAATGATTTTGATAATTATTTTGTTGGTCAATCGAGAAAGACCTTCAGTCCATATGTCCTTTATCAACAATTCATTACTATGAAAAAAGATTCAAATGAAACTATTAGAGCTTTTAATGCTAGATTTCAAAAGATGTTGAATAGAATTATAGCTCCTATTAGATGTGTTGAGGCTTTAGCTTTAGATATTTATAAGGATACATTGGACTCATTAACTTCTATGTTTTTTTAAAAATATATTAGAGTCACTAGTACATTAGGTTAAGGTTGTGGTAATTAGTGACCAAATGCAACCCCAAGGTCAAATGGCAAATGCCATCCCAAATATCAATCTTAATTTGCCAATTTTGAATTCCATTCCTAATGTTAATCAAAGCATGCTTACTTTAAATCAAAATCCAATTTTAAATCAATCATCTTTGAGTCATGCTTATCCTGGCCAAAACTTAGGATTTTTGAATAATACTATAAGTTGATCTCATCCACAAGATCAAAGATTTATGGTTCCAATAGCTATAAGTAGTCCTCAAGTTCACAATTTAGAGACAACTAAAAGTGAAAATGACTCCATATTAAAAATGGTTCAAAAACTGAGCATTGATTTTCTTGAGATGTAAAAGTAATTAGGTAACAATGGGGAAAGTTCTAATGGAATTTATTCTTTTCAAAAGATTAATAAATCAACATCTAGGTTTTAAAATAACAACAAAAAATATAACAATGAATCATTTGAAATTATGAATGTGCCTGACATAAACACTTATGAGGTGCCTTTAGTTGATTATTATAGGGTCCACAGTAATGTTGCATGGTCATCTAGTTCTTTTGAGACATCTACATCTTCTGGAATAACTTTTATGGTAGAGACCTGTGATTTTACATTTCAAGATGATGATGAATTTAAAGATACTTTAGAGGAGGGATATACTACACCAATTAGGGAGGAAGACCCTATTCTTTTTGAAATAATAGAAGAAGTTACAACTGAGATGAATGGAGTTCCTGAAGATGTCATGGAAACACTTGCAAGCAAAGAAGATGAAGATGAAAAAAATGCAACAGATCAAGAACTTTCATATGAATCCATCAAAAGGTTAGAAATATATGATCAACCTATTTCAAATGGTAATATTACAAATAAATCTCATGTCCTTTCTATTTATCATGAGTAAGATACCTTTTGGGATGACTTGGAAAGTTTTTGTGCAAAAATTGATAGTCCATCCCCACTTCATGTGGAGATTGAGAAATGTGTTATAAAAGGTACTTTTATGGCTATTGTTCAAGAAATTAATGATATTGTAGAGATCTTAAAGCAAGATGAGTTGGAGCCTGATGAAGACATCAATCCAAATATACCAGCTGAGTTTACAATATAACCATTAAAAGAGAATAAGACAAGACATGATCAATCTTTGAATGAAGCAGAAATAGCTTTCCTAATGTAAGAAAGAAGAATTTCAGTAGAAGATGATTGGATCTTGGATCCATATCTTCAAGCCATGTGATTGATAATGGAGGTGGGAAACCAAACAACATCACCCAGAAAACACAAGCATGCAAGTGCTCCCATCCACAAGAAGGGGCCATTGAATAGAAGCAATCATGTTTCAAGGTTCTGTAGTAGACTAAATAACTTTCCATTTGATCTTGGAGGTAGGTTCTTTATGGAGTTAGTGTAGCTCTTTAAATTAGTTTCTTTCCTATTTCTTTCCTTCTTATCCCTTGTTTGTAAATAATGTCTATATATATTTGTTTGCTTTCTCCTGATTTGTTCCTTACTTTTAATAAGTTTTTTTTAGGATAGTCTTCAACTCAAGTTTCATCTAGTCACTCAAGAACTTCTCAAAATCAGGAATGTAGGTATGGACTTTAGGCATTGGTTGATTATGGACCAGGAAGTAAATCTTGATGTTATAGTTTTGAGAAACTAATAAGGACTAGTGGATAGGTTAACTATTCTATTAAATATTAAGCCTTGTTCTGATCTAAACTTGATTTTGATGAGGATTACACTTGTAGGATGAGAGTTTAAATTATTGAAGCGCAATCATGTTTGCACTTAATAAACATCATTTCTTAGGATAAAGGTTGCAACCATAGGTGATTTTTTGAAAATAAAACATTTGACCAAATCTATAAATCTGGTTAACCTAGTTCCCAACCTTTGATAAAAAGCCAAAAATAATCTAAAAAATAAAAAAGGAACTTATTGCAAAAATTCAAGGGCTTTCTAAGTAGAGGTGATTCTGGTAATCTCCACTGGGGCTATAGATGCCTGGATGGTAGTGGAAAAAGACCTGTAGTGGAGCCGAAGACATCTCTATCAGGGCTATGGACATCTGGTTGGTAGCAAAGCAATGCCCAAACCTTCCCTAAGATAAAGCATGGTTCCTAATGAATATCCAAACATGTTGTAAGTTGATGTTACTGGTTAAAGTCACGAAATCTAGAAGTTGTCCCCCTAAATTCCATGGTAAACAATAAGTGGAATCAAAGCACACACACAACATGGCTAGGTTTTGATGTTTGATCCCAATTCTACATGTACAAGACTTGTTTTAACTATGAATTGATCTAAATAATGATGACTGACTAAGTGGAGTGAATAACCTAATTATTAATCTAAACTAAAGTCTCTAAATTCTAACATATTTCTATGTTTACCCTAGAAATTGCCATTTTTGAGGTTAACATACCCCAATTTATGAAAAATGGGGACCCTTATGTCAAATTATGCAAATTTGTACCTTAAAATTGACACTTCATTTGATCATAATATATCAAGAATGTTTGCACATTGTTCATAACTCTCATTTAGATTAATAGACATGTTGTCAAATGATCATGGTTTCACTGCTTCCAATGTTGCTAAAAATTGTTGCTTAAGTTTTTATTTTTCAAGATCAATGGAATCTCATTTGGGACTAAACATGCTTAGGGTTTTGTGATTCAATTTTAAATTGATCTTTTGTTAGCCTTTGATCTTCCAAAGATCAATTGGATCTATTTTTAGTCATGTTAAAACCCTAGTCTAATGTTGTAAACCTAGGTCCATTTTGAATTAAATTCAAAATTATGTAGGAACACTTCAATTATGTCATAGACTTAGTTTAATTTTTATCCTAAGGCTTAGTCATTTTTTTTAACATGACCAAACCTTAATCTAAAAATTTTATGCTTGGTCTCTTTATTTTCTCGAGCCCCTTGGTCCCTTTTATTTCCACATGGTCTAGTTAAACGCATGGTCCCTTTTTTATAAACTTATCTTAAAAGCCTTATCCTAAAGCTTCTATTGTATTTAATAACACAATAAAAATTTATTCTTAAGACTTTGAGCTATGTATTTTATTATTTGTGGGGTCCCATTTATTATATCTTAAACTTAAGATAAAGACCTAATTCAAATGTTTTAATTCAAATTATAAACATAAATAAAAAACTTAGTCCTAAGAGTTTACCTTAAGTTCCATGTAATTATCAAGCCTGACTTAAACATTATGCTTATTTATAGGATCAATGACTGATATTCACTTGGGTGAAGTTAATCTAACGGTGTGAGATAGGGTTAGAACCAATCTCGCTTAACCCCACGGATCATGATCTATGGCACTCATTTGATCAGATGGAGAACATTTGATGATGCAAAATCAATGTTGAAAATTAAAATCATGATCCATAATTAAAGCTCAAACACTTGCCAAAATATTAATAAAGTGCATTGATTCATACCTAGAGGATCTAACAGTGCATGATAAATGTATACTTTTCAACAAAGCTATGAACAAATAAGATGCTACCACATGGTGAAAGTGCATTATCCTGACAAAACTGATAGCACAGAGTGCATAAATCCCATGGAGGTGCCAAGTGTCACCATTTTAGTAAAAGACCAATGAACAACTAATGGCATTCCACCCCTTAGATTGAGATTTGATGGAGTGCATTGATTTGTATAAGGATGATCAGACAGTGTGAGGCAAAGCTAAATTTTCAAAGGGTTTATAGCCAATGAAATATTGGCATGTGTCCAAAGGTGACAAATGGTCATATTTAAGGTATTAATAAATAGGGATGCCATGATGATGCCATGCAAGCATAAAATAATGAACTTGAAGATTGTGGACCTAGTCATGTAAAGTTATATACAGGCAAATTTGAATCCATTTTAAGGCAAACAACTTATGATTTGAGCTCACAGATGCCATTAAAGCTCCCTACAAACTTGTTTGAAATAAATCCCTAAAAGAGTGTACAAATGCCCTGATTTATTATTGTTAGCATTGTAATTGAGTCAAGGGGAACTGAATTATCACCTATGTGAAGATAATTTGATCTAGAGTCAACTAGAGAGCAATTTAATATAATTTTCAGCCATGGCAACTTGAAAGGGTGTTTCCTGAGAGAATGTGGAACTCTATTTAACCTTAGATGTAGGAAGTGAGAAGTAAGAGCCAAGAGAAATTTGGTATGGAAAATAGTAGGGTTATGGATATAATCCTAAACAACAAAGGATAATATTTATGAAATCTAAGAACATCAAAGAGCCATGAGATCTTGCAACAAAAATAGGGGACTTCATTAACCAAAGGGTCCCAAAGTTAGTTGGACAAGGAATATTACTTTGGTAACTAAGTTTGTATAACATTTTGAGAAGGAATATTATTTTAAGCATGTGTAGTTTATAAAGCCCATGGCCTATCAGTCACAGTTAAAGAAGATAATTGGTCTTGAAGCATTTGTAAAGAGAAACTTATCTATGACACTTGTCTAGTTGCATGAGGACACTTTTTCAGTTGCATGTTGACAATAAATGACCAGGCATATCTCATGAGATGTTTATATAAAGGAGGTATTGTCCATTGTAAAAAGAGGGATTTTCTTAAGCCAAAAATACTTTGTAACTTTTAAGCAATTAATATAAGCATGTAATTATGCAAAGTTTGTCCAAATTTGCTTGTGTCTTTTGTTATCCTAGCTTCTCTCTCACTTGTTTGTTCTGAATTCTAAATTTAAATGGTTCTTATGAATTCTTGGTGTGTACATTTAAATGCAAATCTAATAAATTGTACTATTTCTAGGTTAATTAGAAGTTCTTAAGTTCATTTCATTTGCTTACTCTTCTTGCATTTGGGCTAATGCTATTTTCTTACAAGGGTAAATCTTTAAAATGAACTTGGTTATTATTTGCATTATTTCACACCATCCTTAGATGTTTTCTTGATATCTGATAGGATTTGAGCTTATGCTACTTCATGTCATATATTGGTTAAGTGCATGCCTAGATGATATTTAAACTTTGTCATGATATTTGGAATGAAGATCAACAACATCTCTTCTTTGCCTTACCTTTCTTTTTGCTTTTTTTAAGACCAAATCACTCTAACTTAATTTTCATTATAAATATCCAGCTTAGATTATTCTTTAGATTATTTATTGATTCTAATTCACTATTCTTAACATATCATACTTCATATTTTGCATATATCAGCTATTTGGCCATGGTGGCTCCCAACCACCAAAAATTATAAATATTGTGAAATAGTCCACTTGATTTGCATCTATTCTATCAATAGATAATAAAATTATCACAACCTATAACTCATGCATTAAATTCTTGAAATTATAAAATGAGAAGTGTTCTTTAACACTCTGGAGACCTATGATATATATTTAGGCATCAATAGATGCCATGAAGGATAGTGAATCATGCCTAGATGAAGCATCATTGGGTCAAGTTATAGCCAAGGAGTATCATAAGATGACTAATCCACAAGAAGATTTCACATTCATAGGTGATATGTTTGCAGTTGTTGTTGTTGCATTGAAGATCATGCCAAAGAAAGTAGCAAGTATGGAGTTGAGGACATCAAAACCAAAGTTCACAAAGAAACTTGCTTCATGCACTCTTTCATCTCATGGAGAAAAGGATGGTGCAAGTTTCCCCTTTGATCTAGGAGGAGAAAATTTGTTTTAGGTTAGTTTGTATAGAGTTTAGTTTGCTTAAGTTGTTGTTGTGTTCCCTAAGTGCTTATTCACACATGTGTGTGTCTTCTTTTATTTGATTTTATGTGTGTCTTCATTTTGTATGTTGTTGAGGTAATCAAGTTATATTGTTGGTCAAGTCAAAGTCTAATCTTGTTGTCTCAACATGCAATTAACTCCATAGCCTAATGGAAGGACAAGGTTATTGGTCTAGTCAACATAGCAGACATGCTACCCCTATGCGTCACCAATTTGTTATCTAATTTTAACTCCTAGGTCAAAATAGGATCCTTATATTCAAAAACTTGAACCTTAAGTGATTTAAGAGATCCTAGTTGAGTCCAAAATATCTTATTATCATTTATTAAGGTAAGTTTAGAAAAATTAAGGTAAGGTGATATTTTGGTCATATAGTGGTTTAGGCATGTCATGATGAAATAAGTGGTTTAGGCATGTCATGAGGAAATAAGTTATTGTAAAGTTTAGTAATAGGTTATTATGGGTTTATTAATGTTATTTTATGTCCTAAACATCTTTTCACAACATTTCATGAAGTTTTATAAAGTTTGAAGACCATTTGCTAACTTGATGGTGTTAAAAATGCATATAAAGGGTAATTTTGGATAATATTTGTGTTTGTAAAAGTGTCATAACTTAAAAATTCATAAAATACACCTAAAAAATATCTTGTAGAAGTTACTCAACTGCCAAACCTATCAACTTGTTAGATAAAGTCAAAATCTTACACTTCAACACCATCTTGAGGAGTTAGCAAACTTGTACAGAATTTTAGAAGTCATGTGCAAGTGAACATAGTTGAAGAGTGTCCTTTAATATTATAAATGTTAGGAAGAATCAATGGAATAAGTTTGGATTTTAATAGTTTCATGAATCTCCTTCTCTCTCTCATTATTCCCTTCACAAATTAGTGAAGGCCAACTTCAGTCAGATGATACAAGCAGTACGATTTGATTTGGTGATAAGATTTTGGAAAAAATTTAGGAACCATATGGGATTTAAATTTATGGAATTGGTAATTTTATTGGTACTCTTATCTTTATGAAAAACATTTAAGAGCCCAAACTGCTTTTTGAGAGTTCAATACTCAACAGGCTGAGTTTGGATCCACTCCAGTGCAAATTTTGAAATCATTACTGCTTTAAATAAATTGGTTTGAGTTATAATAAATATATATATTCCTCCAAAACTTTCAGTCATTATGGAAACAAGTGTGGATGTTCTTCTGGCATGAAAAGTGATTCTTGAGCAATTTTCAAGTGATTGTCATATTTTTTGAGTTTATAAGTTCTCTAGGTGTTTTGGTACATTGAAATATTTCTCCATTATCTTATAACTCCCTCTCAATCCATTCATTCTCTTCTTGATCACCCAAGTATTATGTACAAGCTTTGATAGCCACTTCATTCACTTCTTGAGACTGCATTGTGTGTATTTCTACATAATAAGGTGTTTTGATGAGTTTGAATGTGTTCTTTAAATATTTTTAGAGTTGTGCCTTCATGATAGGTATGTTGATACAATGAATGTGATGGTATTTGAGTCATAATGTTCATTTATAGTATACAAAGCTCTCAAACACCAATTTTGTAGTATTTAACTTCAATAGGCCTGTAGGTTTGTCACTTAGAGAAACCCAAGGTTGTCAATATGTCTTGAAGGTTATCCAAGCATGAGAACATGGTTGTGATATAGTATTGAAGAATTCATGAACTAAAAAAAGTCTCAAATAACTTAAATAATAAGAAGTTGATGACAAGTAGTCAAAGATCAAATATAGTCAAATTGACATAAACACCACCTACAAGTCAAAAATGAGCTTTCTAAAGTGCTGATAATGGAAGTTTAGAGTCTTCAAAAGTAGTAAAAAGACCTCAAGGCACTAAAAACATGATATATATCCATTGTAAATATTAGAGATTGGTCTAAAGACCTAAAGGGCTAAAACACAATCATTTTCCCTAAAACAATCATCTACACAATCATGTGTGTGATGGTAGTGAAAATAACAAGTTTGAAAGGACCCTGAGCACTCTATGGAGTTAGCAATCAAGTGATAAAGTAAAAATATAGTCAAATATGTACTTGAAGTCTCAAATGCATACCTATAACGTACCAGTTGACAAGATTGGACTTAAGATAATAATGACAGTGAAATATATATAGTTTTAAGGGTCTCAAGGAGAGTCTCAATATGTTAACCACATGATTTAATCATAGATATTGGTCGAAAGAATAAGAAAATACTACACATAGTTAAGTTATTTCAATATTAACCTACAACCAACCACCTATTGAAGATCTTTTCATGAGTGGTAATGTAGTTGGAGGTACATAATTTCAAGTTTTCAAAGAAAGAACTCAGTGATCAATAGCCATTCAAGATTTTAAAGATGGTTCCAATGCTTCAAGGACTCCTAGAACATTAGGTTACAAACTATATCAAATGAGTACATATAGACCTAATGAGCACATAGTCACCTCCACGTCTATGTAAGCAAATAAAGAACTCTCTCAAAACATGAAATAACAATGCTTGTGAGAGTGTTTGAATGATGAAAGGGTGAGAATCAGGTAACTCAAGTCATTTTAGGTCATTGGGAACCTAAATAGGGGAGAGAAAAGGAGGGTAAACAAGGGATGAGATAACTATATCCAAATAATATACATACTTTTTGAAAGTCTATGTTTATTTGGAGAAATATAAGAGGACTTTAGGAGATCTGAGAAAAGGAAATTGAACTTGATGTGATTGTCTTTCAAAAACATAGCCTATCAAAACCTCAAGGATAATCAATAATGAATATAAACTCAGACCCCTGCATAGTCCTAGTGGATAATCAGTCCTAAGAGCGGCTAGTTGAAGTTAATTATAAACACTGAGATGAACTTGAAGACTTAAAGTGTGGTAAAAGGTATATACAAACACTACATAAAGTTATAGACTTCTAACACTAAAAGGAATAATCAAACATAGGTTGATGACCCTGTTTAGTCATACACAGGCTTAGGTGTATGCATAGACTTTTTGGCAATCAATAGTGAGGTGAGGTCAGTTGGACTAAAGGTGAGTATTTAAGTTTGTTTCAAAAAGATATTGGAGTCCCCAACTCAAGAAAGACCAAAGGGTTTCTAGATAAAGGTTTGAGGAGAAAACCAAAATAGGGGTCATAACCCTATCAACACAGTCTTAAACACCTACAGTCAGTAATTAATTGGAGATGAAGTGAAGAAAGTGAAGTTGAATGGAAACTTTGAGACCCTAAGGAGATCAAGAGGAATAAACATAAACCTCTCATGATGTTCCAAACAATTGGTAGTGAATGAAAGAGGAGACTATAATGAACTAGGATATGATAATCAATTTGGCATAAGAACCCTAGGCTAGAATAATGCGAATGTTGAGAAGACTTGATGAATGATGGTGAAAATATAGACATTTTTAGGGGTAGATGTGGACATCTTAGACCCCATTGAGGCCATTGAAACTCAAACTAAGCTCATGAAATGCACCTACTAACTCAATTTTCTCTCAGACCTCTTAGAATGCTCATTGAAAGACCAAGAGGCTAGAATTTTTTGCTTGGTATGGATCAAAGAAGATACATGGGAGTCTAAGATCCTAGGGGAAGTTAGCTACCATAATTTACTTCAAGTTTATGAATTTTTTTGGAGGATTAATATGTCTAACTTTATGAATAATCACTAAGAGTTTAAAGTACTTTCAAGCTGCCTTTGAAAGTTATAATGACCGATTTACAAATATGGAATTCAAAAATTGCCTAAAATGCCAAAAATTAATCTTGAAACCTATTGGATTTTGTTGAGGACTCCAAGGAGGTTCTTCACATGTACTTGAGCTATACAGACTGCTATATAGATTGTCATAAATATCTTGTTTTATGTGTTTTTGGCATTTTACATGGATTTTGTAGAGATGGATAATTGAAAATAATTGTAAGAGGTCATATGGGATTTATTTAATCTCCTCAAATCAATAAATTTTCTTAGAAACCCTTGGAAGTGACCAAAGAAATTCCATTTTGAAAGGCAGTCCAAACAGGCTTGTTGAAGGGTTTATTTTTAGCCATTTCATGGTTTGCTATAAGCACAATGTTTTAGAATCCTAAAATTGAAATTGATATTGGTTTTATCATGGGTAAAGTGAATCACATTCTTGCCATAGGTTTCATAAGTGAAGGAGGTGTTTAAAGTGAAAATCCACTTTTTAGTCCTAAAGGCCTAATTAGGCCTAATTGGCAAAAGAGATAGGCAAAAAAAATGGACTTACTCTTGGATTTATCTCATTAAATTTGTCATGTAACTATAATAGGATAGAGGGTCCTATAATATGCCTTTATTTTGTCAATATAATCCATAAAAATCCCACACAAGGAGAAAAATAGGAAAAAAGGCTACAAAAAATCATGCCTAATTAGGGATTTTGGTAGATAGTGACTTGTTAGGGCTAGTTTGAGGCCTCAAAATGGATTATTTCAGGTCCAATATGATTTTAATAGGACATCCATGAAGTTTGGATGATATATAGTAACTGAAACCAAGTTTTGACACTTGTGTGCAAAATAGACCTAAGAAGATGAAGAGCCCTCTAGACACCTTGCAAGAGAAAGAGGTGATGTGTGAAGAACTTATTGGGCTCAATTGAGAGGTGTCAAGAGAATATAAAAAATGTAGGATAAACTGATATGACCACCAATAATTCCACTTATCTTTCAACATGTTAAGAAGAAAAGAAGTTTTAAGAAGCTAGTCAAGGTGTCAAATAAGATTTTCAATTCCCATGCCACTTGGAGAGCTAAAGCATCTGAAGATGAGAAACACATGGAATCTTGGACCTAATTAATCTATTTCCTAACTCCTCTTCTTTTTTTAACTTACATGACACTTGTCTACCTTATCTCTCATGCATTCTTCTTCTCTTCTTTCACACTTGTGTTATATATTGAGCCATTTTGGCTTTGAAATGTATCCTTTACTTGGGTATGGTGAACTCATTTGTTTTACATCTAACAAATAAAAAAATTGATTTTTTACCTTAATATATGAATACATGCAATGATAAATCTCTAAATGGTTGATCTTATCAAGTGTAAATGTATATCACCTTGTTTGTGTCTTATTTATCTTGCCTCATGTGGTTGTTTCTCTATTACAGGTTATAGTTGGTGTCATCAGGGGTCTCTTGTGGGGTTTTAAGTGTAATTATTCTTCCCTCTTAGCCTTAAAATGCCTTACAATTCTAAAAATCATTAATGCAATAGGTTTATTCTAGGATGTGTGTATGTTGATGTTGTCTTATAGGTCTTAGTGTATTGTGCAATGTGTGGTAGTGGTCAACAAAGTTTGGTGCATCATCACTTTAGTTAGGTTTATTTAAGTTATTTCTTACCTTTTCCAAGAAATCAAGTGATAAAATAGTGAAACTGAGCCTAAGTGATTCATCAAGGGGAGCTAGCCCTTCAATCTAGAGGTTTACCTCTGTTATAGACAACCCATAGGTCTAGGGGTAATCCCATGTTTAACTAAATTTGGAGAGGTTTGAACAACCTTCTCTAAGGGTGAAAAATTTGGTTATAACATTTACTATGTGCCTATGTTTTTGGGTTGAAACAGGATGAATGTGGACTAGATCAAGATCCTATAACAATTGGTAGATTTTAGAATTTTACATAATGTGGCCTCGAATGTTTGCATGAGATATGAACAATTGAATTTATGTTGGTGTCTAAACTAGACATAGGCGTCTAGTATGGACTACTGAATGGATTTACATAGGTATCTAGTATGGATTATTGAATGGATTTGAATGTGACCAACTAGAGATTTTTGGGTTTTCTATCACCTTTTCTTCTAGTATATATAGTTCATGTGCACAAGCTGTCACTCCTCATCAAATGATCAAACCCTAGCTTCCTCACCTATGAAGTGACTATGGGAAAAATGGGTTGTTGGGCACATGGTATTGAGCTATGTAAATAAATCCTCTATCAATGGGTGATAACTACATAGCCAAACTCTAAAGAGGGCCTTATAATTATGTAATTTTCCCCTACATGTTGAATTATGTGCATAAGGATGTAATGTGTGATAAGAAAGTACATACAATGACCTAACTTGTGACTTGGAAAATATGGCTCATGGGATGCTCCTTTAGCACTTTAGATATTCATGGATGTTTCTCCTATGATTGATATAGAAATAAGGATGAATAGGGTTGGTTTTTTCACTTGAGTACTTGATTGAACAATTTTTCTTAAGTTTCCTTGTGAGTTCCCAATATTTACTAGGTGAGGAATAAATGAGGGTTGATCTTGTGTATATATATATATCTATATATCTATATATATATATATATATATATATATATATATAAGTATATTTTGAAAATATATTGCAATAAATCACTTATGTTGACCATAAGGATATGTTTCATTTAGAAATTAGATGACTTTTGGTTATTTGACACTTAGTTGGAAAAGGGACACTTGCCTTGGTATAGGCATTTAGTTGGGATGCAAGTGTCCAAGAAGCTAGAAAATAGGTACATGTCCAAAACTAGTAGATAAGGATAATGTTTAGGTTTGTATATTTTTTCATAGTATATAATGCCTAGTCATCAAAATAATAGTGGTCAAACTAAGAGATAGTAAACACGAGCCTTTAGACAGAAGGAAGGTCTTAGAACTGAAGGGTACATCCATGATAGGTATTTTCTAAATGTATAAGGCTGAGGTGCTATATGATTCATATTTAATGTCTATAGAGTCATTTCACATACAATTTAAGCATGTATCCCATGGAGGTGACCGATCTGATCAAGAAAGGATTGAGAAATAATGGAGGTATTAAAAAGATGGCTGAGGGTGCAAAAATGGCTATATGTAGAGAGTCGATCCACCACTATGAGAGTGAATGATTTCTCACTTGACTTGGGTAGTCCATAAATAATGTCCATGGAAATATCTGACTATACCTAGGTAGGGATAGGTAAGGGTTGGAGCATGCCTAGGGTGATGACATTTTCACCTTTTTTACGCTCACACATTTCAAATTTTGTGACAAATTATTTGATGTCATTTTTAATGCCTTCCCTAAAAAATTCATCAGATCCTTCATAAGATTTTAAAAAATTGGAGTGGTTGGTTGATGGAGGGGAATGTAACTTGAATATAATTTTATATCACTTACTAATTATGGTGCCATTATGAAACATTCTTAGTGTCTTAAATAATGGCCATCCCAAGAGTAATTTTATCAAGAGGCAAGGTTAGTGGTCACATCCTAAATGAGTTACTAAATTTGAGTGTCACGAGACCATTATTTTGATGCTTTGTGCACTCAATCTAGCATGGGAAAGGATAGTGTGCACAAGGTTATTTGTTCCTCATACTTACAAGAGAATACACCTGTGATAAAATTATCTTTACCCTTCTTGTAGGCAATCCCATAGTCATATCCCATTAATTTGGTTACCCATATTTGTTACTCAGGTGAAGCGAATATTTTCTCCGAGAAGTACTTGGGGAAATGTTGATCAGTTCTGATGTAGAATTTTCTCTATATTAGGTATGGATGCCACTTGTTGGCGACATGAACTATAGCTAACATCTCTTTCTCATATGTGGAATGACCAAAGTTTTTCCATGTAAGTGCCTTATTGGTGAATGTGAGGGACCAATCCTTTTGCATTAGTACAAATCCAATGCCACTTTTAGAGGCATCACTTTTGATAACAAATGGTTTGGATAAGTCAGACACAGCTAGAAAAAGAGTGGTCACATTACATGCTTGAACAGTTTAAAGATTCTTTCTGCTACCTTAGATCACTTAAAGGAATATTTTTTAACATGGTCATTAATGGAGTGATAATTTTTACATATTCATACACATATTTATATAATACCTAGTAAGGCACAAAAACCCATAAAGGCTCTTCGGTGATTTGGGTTTATGCCAATTTTTCATAGCCTCATTTTTTTCAGGATCCACTTTGATGCCTTCTTAAGACACTGTGTGTCCAAGATACTCAATTTCATTTTAGCCAAAAGCACACTTAGACCATTTGGAAAATTATTTTTTATCAGTAAGGAGTTGGAAGGTATGGTTTAAATTTATAAAATGAACCTCCCATGCATGGATATAAACAAAAATGTCATAAAGAATGATAATATGAACTTATTTAGAATTGGGTACAATATCTTATTCATTAAGCATTGGAAGGTTGATGAAGCATTGGTGAGACCAAATAACATGACAACAAACTCGTAATGGCCATCATGATTTTGAAAGGTTGTTTTAGGAATATCATCTTCCTTGATGTGTATCTAGTGATAGCCTAATCTTAAGTTGAGCTTTGAGAAGAAATGAGATCCATTCAAGTCATGTAACAACTCATGAATCACTAGAATGGGAAACTTTTCCTTGATAGTGAGTCTATTGAGTGCATGGAAATAAATACATAGGTGCCAAGATCCATAAAATAAGAGTAATATTGATGTTGAGCTTGATGGATCTAGCCTGTAGCAATTCTTGCACCATTTTTTTATTTCATTATTTTGTAGAAATGGGTACCTATAGGGTGAATGTTTAGAGGTACACTTATTGGAATAAGTTGAATTGCATGATAATCAATTCATTTTTGGGTAAACCATTTAGGCTACTAAAAAATGCTTGCATGTTTTGACAAGAGTTCTTGTAATTATGGTGGCTTGTTAGAATGGACAGACTTATTAAAATGGATAGTGCAAATCTATGCAGCAATCCCATGAGAACCATTTTTTAGCAACTTTTCCATGTACTGAGATCTAATGATAATTTTATATCTCTTATGATTCATTTTAATGTGTATTATTATTCCTCATCAGTGAATTGTATCCATAGCTTTGAAAAATCCTGTAGGATAGGGCCTAGTTTTAAAGCCATTATGATCCTAAAACTATGTCACACCCTCTTAGGTGTAGAACAAACATGCATGATTTCAAATTATAATCTCACATTGAAATTTAAACATTTTGGAATTTTCCCTTACAAGGTAAGGTTACTCTATTAGTGATCATGACTTCAAAACTTGAACAAACATAAACATAACAATCAACCATTTTAGGTAGCCTAGGATCAATGCCATTATGCATACTTTCAGAGTCAATGGGAATAGTGAGGGGATGTTTCCTTAAAATACTCCTTACTCTCATAGTCTAATGAGTGGTTACCCAAGTGAAGACATGCACTAAATTTTAAGGTGTGACTTATGGTTCTAGGTTCTTTGACTTTAGGTTCTTCATCATGGGAATCTTATGCATTTGGGGGTGATTCGACATCTAAAATATAAAAATTATAGTCAATGCACTTATGGCCTATGTCATATTTATCATCACAATTGTAACATAGACCTTTTTGTTAATGAGTGCACATTTATTACTCTATAAGGTATTTAATGGTGGTGAATTTTGGAGGAGGGTTTATGATTGGTCGTGGTGCTATAAATTTAATGGTAGAACCAAAGTTGAAAGATCAATGGCTGGAGGTGATATTATCTTTTATAAGCTTTCCAATCCTAATGCTTCTATCATGTTCTTTATTTTAAACATATTTGAGATCACTAATGAAACAAATCTTGATAAATTCATCATTTAACCCTTTAGTTAGGTTGGCCAATTTTCAAATTCAACTTCATATTTATGAACCATTCCAAATTTTTGTAGTTTTGTCAAGGCTCCAATGAAATCATCATAAGCACTGGGATATAAACAAACCAATAAGAGTTTGAAAAAAATCATCCCAAGTGGATTCTTCATGAGATTTATGATACCATTGGTACTACTAGACAACTTCCTTCTCTAAGTGAAATGAGGAAATGAGTACCTTATCTACTCTTAATGTATTGTGAAAGATAAAATATTATTTGACCTGGTAAATCTAGCTGGTTGGTTCTGTACCATCAAAGTTTAGAAAGAATAATTTGCAACCACATGGGGTGGTTTGGGATATAAATCTATCATTGAAATGACATTCATTAAGTCTATTGAAAATCTTGGTATTTTTTGCATTGATGCTGTATACACACTCATTCATCTCTATGATTCAGGAGTTAAGCTGAGTTTGGAGTTTAGTTCAGAGTTCCTCAATATTTTGTGCAATGGCTTGGCTTCCTTCATGAGTGATAACGATTGAATAGAGGGGTTTGGGGGTGCCAAAAAATGTTGACTGAAGTTATATGTTAAAATGATTGACCCAATGAGATGATCATAATGGTATAATTTTCACAAGAGTGAAAAAAATAGTTTTCTGGGCTATAGGTGAAAAATAATTTTGTATGGGAATATTTTTTCAAAAAATTGAAATACCATTTAAAATTATTGACTCAAAAAATAAAATCACAATGGTGTATTCCCCCTATGGGAAAAAATGTACTTTTTTTGTTTTCTATTTGTTAGTTACTGCCCTGAGTCTAAGAAACTATTTTGGAATATTTTGACCCTTCTTAGTGTGACTGTTACTAGGTTTCTATCAACTAGCAGAGTCTACTACCTTGGTTTTGACTATTCACTATCACTATTTTTTTTATTAAATCAGAGTTAGGTTTGTGACTATAACATTTTAGGGTTATAGGGAAGGTTACTATAGGGTATTTTTGGAAATATATTGATCCCATTCATAAAAAGTGTTGACTCAATATTTCATAGCACTAACTATAGTGGTTAACCATTATGTATCCCACTATCCCATCTTTGAGGTATAGTGAAAGTAACTTCCCAAGGATAATTGTTTACTAGTGTATCATAAAAATAAATGGCCTAAGACTTCCTATGGTTAGGCTGTGAAAACAACTATGGGTTTTTCCTATATACCTGAAGGTATGTGGAAGCACACATATGTATACAAAATTTTATAATGGCTTGTGTATTAGGGCATAAACCCTTAAACAAAAAATCTATGGAAAATTGAAATCCACTTGGCCCGAAACAAAAAATCTATTATTTTAAAAATTGTAGGAACAAAGTTTTTACCTAAGGGAGAGAGAGAAGAAAAATGGGTGTAGATCTACACAAATATCTTAGTGTCACCACTCTATTACCATTTTATGATCACTAAGATCCCATTTGGGTGAGGTAAGACACCCAAATGTAACACAAGCACTCTCCACAAGCAACATAATATCACATGCATACTTACCCTTGTAAGCTTAAAAAAACCAGGCTTTCAGATTTCATATATAGACATTAAATAATGTGTTATTCTAGGTTCTGCTATTTAGTATCTTGCACAATCAAATTTCCAAGTCACAAGATGAAGTGTGTCTATAGAATCATGTTTTTGTTTAACCTTAAAATATAGATATGGGGGATCTAAGGTTAAAAGGGGCAGAGATAGCTTAGGGCATAAGGATGGTAGACTATCTCTAAAGCAAACCAGTTAATTACAAAACTCATAAAATATATAATAAATTTATGATGTTGAGATATGTTAAAGATAAAAAATACAACTATGGTAGATATTTGATTTTGATGCTAATATAGATATGGATCTAGAAGAGGTAGGAAGTAAACTAGATATAGATTTTGAACCAGTCACCTAATTCTATAAATTTGACTTATGTAGCCTCAGACACTTACATTGAACTGGGATGGTTGCATCAATGTTACTATATAAATTGAATGTAGGTTTCTAGTATAGAATACATAATTAAATTAGATGTGACCATTTGGGTGCCTTTGGGTTCTATGTCACCTTTGATATGGTGCATTCAGATCTAGATCAATAACTATTACTCCTTGTCAAATAAAAGACCCTAGTTCTTCATCTTCATAGTGGCTATGGGATAAATGGGTTAGTGGGTACAAAATGTTGAGCTACCCCAAAGATCCCTATGCTAATGAGTACTACCTGTATGAAATAAAAAATGTATCATGTCTATAAATCAATCATAACTCAAAAAAGATAGATCATATCATACAATTTTGATTGGGGACACATTAGACAATCAAGAACATGACCAATATAGGGATCCATTAGACCTAATAAGGGGATCTCTTATCACAATACACAATGATAGGGAGGGTTCCAAAGCCTATAATCAAGCATAATCATGAAATAACCCTAATTAAGTCCTATGTTTTATATTCAGTAAAGTATTAATAAGTAAAGTAAAGTTTAATAAAGTGCTCACCAAATCTTGTGGCACAAAGTGGTGGTTAGAAACAATAAAATAAAACATGCATTAGAGACATATATTCACTTCAATGTATATAAAATCCTAATGCATAGAAGAGAAGTACAAACACATATTTATCTACTCTTATAAAAGAGGAACAAAGTTAGGAATACTTACATTTGAAGATGAACTTATCGAGCCTCAATCTCTCCCTTAGGCAAGGTGATTCACAAGAGGTTGTTGTGGTATGTAAGTATGACAAGGATAAATAAGCTCTAGACTACACAACCTATCAATGCATCCAAAAGACATATCCACAAGACAAGATCTATATCTCCAAAGAAAGTATGAAACCCTAAGCTTGCTCCTCAAGTAGAATGGTGGATAAGCAGATGTGAAATAAATCTTACTTCTTCTTCTCTTCTCTAAATAATGGTGAAATGATCTTGTATATATAGGTAGATTTAACTCTAATCCCTTACAAAAAGTTTAGCTAACAAGGTTGACCGAGTCAACCTAGTAGTGAATTTGATAATGAAACATGCTAAAATGAACTA
Source organism: Torreya grandis (assembly GCA_037957365.1). NCBI lineage: Eukaryota > Viridiplantae > Streptophyta > Pinopsida > Cupressales > Taxaceae > Torreya > Torreya grandis. Next base: position 4,091,747 of record JARHVA010000531.1, read on the forward strand.
AGCCAACAATGTAAGCTGATGTCAAAAATAATATAGGGTTGACATAGTTGACATAGTTATGTAAACTGACAAGAAGGGGTTAAGTTTAGGAAAAGGGGGATGGAAGGTGGGAAATGATTAAGGAGTGTTCAATATAGAATAACAAGCTTAGGGATATGGTTTTTAGGAGACAAGTGTGTAGATAACAAGTGGAAAAAAGGACAACAATCCTGTGAGGCACCAATGGTCTGCCCACCCCCTTCCTGGTACACCCCTTAAGGCATGCACTTAGAGATATTGAGACTCTTAGGGTTATTTTAAGATAAAGAGCATCAATAAGTGATAAAATTTTGAAAATATTATGTGTATACATATTCTCCAATCAAATCTCATCATGTGTCATGTGAGTACAACATGAGATGGTGCTTTGAGAATAGAACATGATGACACATACAGCTGATGCTAATTAAAATGTAGTAAGGAGAAAATAAGATAAATGAAAGGACATAATTTAAAAACACATACCTTTACTTACCTTAGTGCTGTAGATAAAGAAGGAGATGGTGAGACAAGTGAAGGTGTCCAATGTGAAGAACATTAAGCTAACCTATAAATATTAGTGTAAAAAAGAGCAAAAAAATAAAATGTTTGGAATATAGACATATAGTAGTGAAAAAAATTCTCTACGACATTAGGATTATAGAACATTTTATGGTTTGGAAAAAGAGTTAGCAAAGACAAATATATGAGAGTCTTAGGAAAATTAGCAAATTAGGATTATTAAGGCAAGGTTAGAACCAAAAAGATTGAGGGCAAATGAATGACAAAATGATGGAAAATGAATGAAAAATGGTGTAATTGTACTTTCCATGACCCTACTCCTCCCTATGATTATATATTGGCTCACATGTAGAATACCAACCCTGGTTATCTCACTTAGAGTCATAGGCCACTTGCTTGGACCTCTCACACACATTATTCCCATCCTTTCATAATATCGACACTTTCTCATGCCAGATGGGCTCTCTAGGCATGCTCTAGGACATTTTTGGGAGACTATTGACTAGTTGAGGGCCCTATTTTACCTAGGCCATGGATTAGGGAGGAAACCCATAGCCTAGGATATATGTTTCCTTCATGAAATCCATGACTTAGGCTGTAACCCTGGTAGAATGCATGAAAAGTCACCCATTTGGTCCAAAATGGTCATAAACAATTACCTTTTTGATTTGTTGACAAACTAGGGTTGGATATAGGAATTTTTCCTCTTCCATTCACTCATTATATTTAGTCTCACTCCACTTTTGCTACATCTCTCTCTGATTATCTCCATTGATCATCTCATATTGAAAGTTTGGCTGCCTCCCTGAATCTCTCTTGATTCTTGCTTGGCACATTTGCTTTCCTTGTGAAAAGGGATGCCTTACATTGCTACTACTTCTATTTTGTGATTATATTTATTGTTGATAGTGTTTTTTAAGTGTTTGGACTGCTCACTACCTCCTCAAGACTCTATTGTACCTATCATTTATTCTCCTTACATTGCCTTTCATAGATTGGTGGCTTCTCCTTCACCTCTTCCATAGCTTTGGCTCTTGGTCTGGACTCAGCCTACACACAAATTGATATTCTTCCTCTCTTGCCTCCTAGCTTAGATAATCTTTTGGTAGAAAGTCCACACATCTCTTTGAGTTTAATATGAGAGCACTTTGCTTTGCAAAGTGAAACTCTTTTGCTTATTTGTAGTAGTATATATGCTAGGGTTTGTTTGGTTTTAGAAAACTAATTATTTGTTATCTTACTTAGAATAACTTTTAAAGTTTCTTGAATTTGTGTATGCATAAAGAGTACTCTCATGACCTAAGATATTATTTTATTTTATGTCATTACTCTCTTTTAAAGTTCTTTGCATTTCATAGTAGACACACTAGAAAACTTATGCAAACCCTTTCTCTCTTGTTAAAACTAGAAACACTGTATTGCTAGAAAACAATAGTATTGCATTGAAAGATAACTCAAATCTAAAATAGGTATGCTCTTGAACCTTTGCTTGAAAACTTTTTTTTTCCCAAAATGTCTTTCATTTGGCCTAAAAGTGCCTTAATTGCTAGATTTACTTTGTATTGGATATTGCATTTCATTCAATATTGATACTTATTTCTTGTTTATGCAATCCATAATATAGTTTTAGCCACTTTATTTACAATGGTTGGACCCACTAGATGTTTGTACATACTTTGTGCATTCATTTTTACTAGCCCCAACCTAGTTTACAAGTCTGTTTATAGCTTGGTGTGAGTTGGTAAACCAAATAGCCACTATGGACCTCTTGTAGCCCATAAAATCCTTGAGCCTTATAGACTCTTAATGGTTTACTTTAGCACCCTACCAAACACTAGTGGTTTCATTTATATTCTTGGAGCTACATATAAACACGCTTGATGGGACCTCACATATAGTTTCATGTTAGTTCTATCCTATTTAGAGATTTCTTAGCCAATTTCCCTTTTTTAGTCATTAGGTCTTACTTTCAGTTTTACTTCAACTCTCACCTTGGTTATTATATTGTACTTTGGTTTTGTGTTATTATACCTATTAGTTTTCCTTAAATTTTCCCTTTTTGTTGTCTTTCATGTTTCTATTGTTTTATTGTACCCATGGCTGACCTCCCATGTTTGGGATGTTATTCCCATCAGATTCAAGGTCTCATCTTAGAGCTCACTCATGAGAAATCTATGGTTGTAATGAAATGTTGTAAACATCATAGGACCTAGGAGCCTTCCTTAACTTAGCATGGTAGTCTACACCCTCTTGCATTTGAAAGTGAACAAGATTGGTAAGACTTAACCAATGGACTCTATCTCCTTCCCACCTATTTTATATTCATTCAATTGAGGATGTTTCCACTCACATTCTTGCCACATCTCACTCACCTATTTGTGGTGATGAGGATCCTCTTGATCAATTAGGACCAAATGAGTTATGCATGATCATTGATGATTGCCATATATGTCTTCAAGTGAATGAAGTACATATTTATCCCCCTAGGTATAAATGACATGTAGCCTATGGAGATAGAGGTCATGCCCATTTAGTGTCTAGTGCCTTGACCATTTCTCATGTGAGTTCCCTACCTCTTTCTCAGCCAAAAACTATTTTGTGAGAACAACTGCATGTCCATGCTATGGATCATAGGCATGATCACTTGAGAATATATCTTCATCATGAGGATTCTTCTCATCTTCCTAGCCCTTCCTTTAGAGTTTTTGATGAGCATGCTGATTTTGATCATCACTTACAAACTAGAGATCTATGGGATGCATATCATGAGCATCAATAGTCACTACTTGACCCTCATTTGATGGCATATGACCATTGTGAGCTAGACACCAATCATCATGATCATCTCTTTGAGTATGCCACATCTTCCCATCATCCCTATAGGGACTATTACACTTCCCATGGCCATTCCCCACCCTATGGTAGAGATGATTTTCATTACGATCGACCTCCCTATCAAGAGCCACCTCGACATCATGTTGTCTATGACCATGGTCATGGTGATGACTATGGGTATATGAAACATCATTACCATCATGATCCACCTTGGATAGCTTGTTTCCAACTAGCTATCAACCATGATTATGAGGATCTCCATCAGAATCCTCTATCCCCTTGGGTGCATGCTATCCCCTTCCTACTCCTATCCCTAAAATATCAAAGTTCAATGGGACTCGATACTCCAATCCTAAATGACATATTATGGAATCCATGATGGCATGTATTGATTGGGAATAAGATGATGGCATGTTGTTTAAGCTCTTTTCTTGTTCTCTGTGAGCTAAAGCCTTTGTCTGGTTCTAGAATCTATCTCTAGATTCTCTCTCTAGTTTTTAGTTCCTTTTAGATGACTTCCTCCAATATTTTGATATTTTTAGACCTTTTAACCTTGACATGTAGTCACTCACCTCCATGTCATAGGCCAAAGGTGAATCAAACTTTGATTTTATGCATAGATGGAGTTCAGCTATTCATACATGCAAAAGCAGGTTCTTAGATGACTAACTTTATGATATGTTCACATGAGCACTGAGGTAAGAGGTTCACCTTGAGGTCCTCAAGTGTGAGCCCACCTCTTATGATGAAGTTGTTAATGAGTGTATAAGAATCAAAGTGTTTCAAGTGTATGCAAGCATGTAACTTGTACATTCCCAAAAGTCATCCTCATCATGCAATCAAAACTGTAACATGACCAATGATGGTGTCACTGATTCTCCTCTTGAGAAGAAGGATAGTCCCAAGGTGAATGTTTTGAGAAAAAATCCAACTTAGAAAAGGCTTTTAAACCTATCATAAAAAAATAATAGATGGTGTTTCCTTATGACCCCACCAAGTTTTGCAATCACCACTGGATGAGAGGGTATGATGATGCTAATTGTGTCACCCAATAGTCTAGTGGGAAAGCCTCACCTCCATCTCAAATTTCTCGTATTGATCCTAACCACAAGTTGGATATATTCAAGGAACCTCTACCAGACCTTGAAAAGGAGAAGAATAAGAAGAAAAAGAAGAAATCAAAGGATAAGGCCCCATGCTCTCCTTGCTCTTCTAACTTCTCTTCTTAGGCTAACCCATGAGGGAAAGCCAAGTGCGAGAGTAGTAAGGTTGTTTTTGCTATTGACATTGATCTTACTAGTTATAAGTGTTTTTTCAACACGCATTTGGGTTAGGCCACTAACCTCATTGGAGAGACTAGTGGTGTTGGGCCTCTTGTCTAAACCATGAGGGTAGGGAATCCCATAGTCAGATTTGACTTTCGACATAACATCCCTTCCCAAGATAGATAGTGTTTGTACTCCATCATCAAAGAGTTATAGAGCCTTTCAACTGTCATATCCATTTTGGATAATTTGCCTTTACCCTGAGAAAAGGGGCCTCATCTTTGATGAGCTTGGTCTCTCTCACAAAGATCCACTATAGGATGCTGTTGGAGTGTTGTTTAACTTTGATATACCTGATCATATTCACCCTCCTATTATCTCTTTCGACCCATCCTCTTTACTTGATGCTTCAATTCTAGCTAAGAGGGCTCAATTCCCTCTCTATATTGATACTTTAGTGGATGATTGCTATGTTAAGTGGCACATTATTGATGAAGAAACTAAATTTAATATCATGCCTTTGCATGTATTTGACAATCTTGAGATTAGTCAAAAGAAGATTTCTAATTCCCACCATAGGTGTGTTGGTTTTAATAATGACACAATTATGCTAGTGGGTAATGTGAAGCTCCATATCAAGTTTGGTCTTAAAGTGGTCTAAATCAAGTTTTGTGTGTTATAACTTGATATTTCATACAACATGATTCTTGGTCACCCCTAGATCACCACCATGTAGGATGTTACATCAGCCATATTTCACATGGTGTAGTTTGTTCATGAAGGTGAGGTTGATACTCTAGAGGCTAACCTAGATCCCTAGGCATTACTCTACACAAAGATAAATCTCTTTAGTGAGGCTTTGACTATCTCTTTGTGAGGTTTTGTTGGTACCCACACACCTTCCATAATCTAATCTCATTTTTTCAAGGATGAACATTATGACTTGGATGAGTACCAATCCACGTTCACCCCTCTAAAGTCTGACATACGTCAGATGACTCTCACTTCAACTCATGACATTAGGCCAACCCATTCCTCTTTGGATAGCTCTTTTAAGATATCTCTATAAACACTGAGCTTACCCTCACATCACATTTTTCCCATCAGAGTATAGGCTGTCTCAACATGTCTCCTACTCAAACTACTAGAGTAGTTGAGTCTAATCTCGAGTGTTGTTTCATTCATGTTACAACATGAAACCTATTCAAGGATATAAAGGCTTGCACCAAGATCATGAAATCTTACTGTAAGTACCATTACCCCCTTGATCACCTTGGTTTGAGATCTCTCTCACCAAAGGTCCAACTCTGGGTATTCCCTCTATGAATGTCTTCTCGATTAAACCCAAAGTATTAGACCAATCACTCCATCTCGCTCCAGAGTGTTTTGAGGAAATAAATGCCATGGATGTTGAAGGATCTATGGATTTCAACTTTATCACTTCAACAAGGCCCAAGATCATTAAGATCAGTACCATCCTTGTTTTTGAGGAATGAGATGTCTTGGTTGCCTTCTTGAATGAATTTTTGGATGTATTTTCTTGGGAATATTTTGATATGAAGGGAATGGATTCAAAAATTATCATTCACAACCTCATTATGAATGATGGAGCCCACCCTATTCACCAAAGTAATTACTAATGGCAACAAAAGTCTCCCACTTAGTCAAGGCTGAGATTGAAAAACTCATCCGAGTTGGTTTCATTCAGAATGTTGACTACCCTTGGTGGGTCTCCAACATTATTCCTATTCTCAATAAGAATAGAACAATTAGGATATGCATCAGCTTCTAGGATCTCAATATGGCTTACCCAAATCACAACTTTTTGACTCCTTTGATCAACTAGATTGTTGATTCCACTGCTAGTTTTGAGATCATATCCCTAATGGATGGGTTCTCTAGGTATAATTAGATCTAGATTGCATATAAAGATCAACACAAGATGCCATTAACTACCCCATGGGGTACCTTATGATATGCTATAAAGATTTTCAATTTTAAGAATGCTAGGGCCATGTATCAACATGCCACGACCCACATTTTTCATAACCTCATCCACAAGATCATTGAGTTCTATGTCAATTATCTCCGTAGTGAATCCTATAAGTAGGATGAGAATGTGTGAGACCTCAAGATCATATTTTAGCATCTTTGAGAGTATCACATTAGCCTCAACCCTAAGAAGTGCATTTTTGGCATTCCCACTGGAAAGCTTCTTGACTTCTTCATTTCATAAAGGGGCATTGAAGTTGATCTTGACAAGATTAAAATGATCCTTGAGATGCCTCCCCTATGAAACCTTGTCTAGTTACAGTATTTTCTTGGAAGGCTCAACTTATTTAGATATTTTCTTGAGTAAGCTAAAAAATACATACCCCTCACATGTCTCCTTTGTAAGAACATGTCATTCTTGTGGTCTACTAAAGTCCAAGTGGATTTTGAGGAATTGAAGTGCATGCTTCATAATCCTCCCATCCTAATGGCACCCATTGAGGGGCACAAGTTTATCTTGTATACCTCTATCACTGATCTTTCCATCAAGGGCATGATGTATACACTGGTAGAGAGAGAGTAGTTTACTACATATTTTGTATGCTAGTTGGCCCTAAACTCAACTAGCCTCTTATTGAGTGGTAGTGCCTATCCCTCATCTTCACCATGAAGAAGTTGAGACATTATATGTTGGGTTAGACCACCAATGTTAGTATCCAATCTGATCCACCCCACTACTTGCTTAGTAAGACACATCTTGCTGGTGGGATAACAAGGTGGATCATGCTTCTTTAGGTGTTTAACCTCCACATTATCAACCAAAAGTCCACCAAGGGCTTGGCCACGGCTGATTAACTTGTTGACTATTTACTACCTAATCTTAGTGCAGAGTTGGTTGATGATGCCTTTCTTGATGAGTTACTTTATTTGATTGACCATGTTGAGGTCTCTGAATGTGATTGGTATCAAGACGTTATTTGTTACCTCGTAGACTAGTCTTATCCCATTGATTCTCCTTCCTAGGAATGCTATCGGATCCATAAGATTGTCATTCTCTATGTCATTATTGGTGGCATCTTGTTCAAGAGAGGTCTTGATGGTGTGTTGTAGTGCCTCACCCCTAAGGATATTCCTGTCACTCTTAAAGAATCCAATGAGAGCATTTATGGTGGCCACTCAGGCAAGCAGGCCACTGCTCAGTACATTATCAAGATGGGTTACTATTGGCCCACTCTTTTTAAGGATGTCATCATTTATGCTAAGAAGTAAAATGTGCCAAGTCACTGGGTATGCCATCAATTCCCCAAAAAGCCTCTTTCACCCCATCTCTATTACTTAGCCTTTCTCCATGTGGGCTTTCAACTTTTTCAAAGTGTTTACACCAACCTCTTCTGATGGCCATCACTGGGTTCATCACTACCACTGACTATTTATGAAGTGGGTTAAGGCCATGCCTCTTAGTGGTATGTGTGAGAAGATCATCACCAAGTTTATCCTAAACCAACTCATTTTTAGGTTTGGGGTTCCCATGGTTATCATCGCTGACAATGGCTTAGGCTTCCAAAGCCCCAAGATGCATGAGCTCACTAAACGCCTTGACTTCAAGATTAGTTTCTCCTCTACCCATTACCCTCAAGGAAATGGGAAAGCAAAATATTCAAATAAAACTTTTAATAAAATGCTTCTTTGTATTATATCCTAGTCCAAGAGGGACTAACATCTATTACTTTATCCTTCCCTTTGGGCCTATCAGACTAGCTTCTGAATAACCATTTGGGTAACCCCATACTCTCTCATGTATGGGTTTAAGAATATTCTTCCCTTAGAGGTCTTAATCCATTCATTTTAGGTTCTTTAGAGACCTTTTTGATGAGGAAGAATGAGTCACTCAACTCATTGAGCTTAAATTTTTAGATGAGCAATGTCTGGCTGCTATTGAGCATAACTATGCTTACCAACACCATCAATTTACCCATTCTAAAAGTTGGTGCACCCTCACCATTTCAAGGTAGGTGATATGGTCCTCATTTTTAATAAGGAACACTGTTAGAAAGGTAAGCTTGCTCACAAGTGGTTTAGTCCCTTTGTTATCACCACCTCTCTCAATAATGGGGTATATCATCTCCTAACTCTCAAAGGTGAGCCCCTGTAGCATCTGATCAATGGGTTTCACCTTAATACATTCCTTATCTAGGGCATGTGTGGCCCTCTAGGAAAGTCACCTATGGTGGGAAGGTGAGCCTTTCCTCTCTTCTCTCACCACTACCTCCATGCCATTAGTATATGTGTGTGCATGTGGGTTCTTAATTAGCAGTTCCTATTGTCTAATCACATTGTATTTAGTAGTATACATTAGATGAAGCATACATATCACACATAAAATAATATACACAAATGTACTAATCATGATAAAGGGATGTATATTTATAACAAAAAATACATGTTTTTCTCTAGGTCCATCACATGGGCTCATACTCCCTAAAATCTACCATAGGTGTGGATACATATGTATACCCAGTCAGCCTATGACTAGGCTATATCTATGCTAGTCATACTCTAGGTAGAGATCTCAATCTCTACCTCTCAACCAATCAAGTTACGGTCTCCTCCAGTGTATCCATCTAGTCTGCCCTTACTCTAGGTGCCTCAATACCTCTGGTCTAATCTCAAGCTAACTCTACTCATAACTGATCGATCTCACCCTTTGCTCTCACTAGTTTTACCTCATTCTCCACTATAGTCCTCCTATGGTTTACTAACTCAACTTCCAACTGTGGAATCCTATATTGTGCCCTCATCAGCTTGAGCAAGGCTTGTGCACTCATTGCCATCGAATTATGCACCCTAGGATACTCTATCAAGCTCCTACAATTTTATGTAACATTGAATCATCTCTCAAGTTATGGGAACTTGTAAGAGAGATGAATCTATAGGATTGAAAGGGATAGTTCCCTAAATTATTCTTTAAGTGCCTATCACCTAATCTATTCTTGTTTATGAAAAGAGTTAGAAGCTTGCATAAAATGGAAATGATACTAAAGAGGTGATCCACCAAGAAATATCCCATAGACTATCCGACTTCTACTAAGCAATAATGCTTTCCAAGACCAATTCTATGCATTGAAGGATCCTAACATAGTGTTTCAATATGAAGGTATCATACTTGGGACAATAAATAAAATAAATAACCTAGGGATATATTGCATACCACTGAGATAATTGCATACTTGAAGAAGATCCTAGTACATTCAAAACACTTCACATGACCCATTAAAATCAAAACTTTTACTTAAACATGAAGGATAAAGGGAGTAAGGATGATACTATCACTTAGCTCCACTATACATCACTCACACACATAGATAAAATGTTCACAACTCAGAATTAGACTTGTATTCAATGTTTAAAGATAAAGTGTAATGTCATATTAGCAGGGCTTCACCATATCAACTATGATAGATTCATACAATAGCCAAAAGGCTCAATTTATAGAACTTAGAAGAAGAGAGAGAAAAGAGAAGTTGAAGAGGCACAAGGACAAGTGTCCAAAGATGAAAATTAGTTACAATTTATGTAAGTGAGGTGGAAAAGGAGTTATGGAACTGATTTACATATGATTCCATCCCAAATTAGCCTCTTCTCCAAGTGTGGTGTATCATCTCTTCAATCACTATCTCTTGTGAAACTGCATTCATCATGGGATTTCTTGGGCATTCCAAAGTAGGTTATGGACAAGTGTCTCATGTGTGTTGATAAGATAAATTTATAAATAGGCCTCCACCTATATTGGGAGTTTTTATAATCATGGATATTTTCTTACACAAGCACCATCATCACCTTGCAATCATGATCAGTCTCCCATAGGCCTTACTTGACAATTGGCAATATCATCTATCAATTATTCCTAATTGATCTATACCAATGGTCTCATGACACATGGTGGATCACTTTATACACTTGGCACCATCAAACATACCTTAAAAGACCTTCAAACTTAAGTTTCCATGCTTTTTACTATGTCACTTGAGAAGTCACTTTAGACTGGCTAAAGTGAGATACCTAGTAGGGACACTTGTGAGTATTTATAAGCTCTAAAAATGGTATGGATAGTTGGTTCAAGTCCAAAATTACCCTCCCAAGTGAAATGTATCCCATGATTATCTTTAGGACCTGTAAAACATGAGAAAATGTCAAATAAACTTGATTTTTGCTTGACCTACATAGATTATATACAATATAATTACATGTATTTAATCCTCATGAAGTTTTTAACAACTTCTCTTTTATACTCATGGTCAAATTCATTAATTTGGAGGCACTTTTAGCTTTATTTCTTACATTGGGTCCTAAAATAGGGTTTTCAAGGGTTTTGAGTACACTATCCCTTAAAGGATTGTTCATAAATATGGCACATTATAATTTAATAAAAATTACACTTAGGTATCCTAAGGGACCCTATTAACCTTCCCTAAATACCTTGAGGTCCCATGCATAAGGTCATGAAAGTTATGAGCTTTTCAACTTGGTATTCGAGTCCTTCTTGTGCATTCTGTGAGGTCTGTGAATGTTTTCAAGATTAGAATGGCTTCTTAATGGATTTAATTGAAATAAAATGGTTCATAAACCTTTTTATATGTTATAAAAACATGATAAAACCACTATAATTGATCCCTTATAACTATAACTGAAGAGTGACCCTATTTTGAGACTAGGCCCAAACCTTGCCAATAGTCCTGCTTGCACCTTTGACCCAAAAAATGAGGTTATAGTGATTTAATTTTCATATTATGGGGTTGAAAACCTTTGTAGTAGTCCCATAGTCATGTTTCAATAATTTTGGAATCCTAACCAAGGTCAAATTTGAAAATGACCATCCTTACCAAATCCTTTGCTTACCATTCCTTGTCATGGTGACTGTAACCTTTGTAGTGTAGGGTACCCTATTTTTAATCAAAGATATTATAAAGGTATTTTATGATTTTTTAGGTTTAATAAATCTTATTAAACCTTAATTTGGTATTTTATTTCCTTTTGGTCATCAATTTCACTATTTTCCTCAAAACTATCATCTTCATGCATGGAAAAACTGCCCCTGATCTAAGACAAAATAGAGAGGGTTTTCCTTATTAAAATTGGTAAATTTACCATTGGATAGTGTATAATGGGTATAAATTATGGTTTATAAAAAAATTTAAATTCTAACTCCAAGTATAGATCACCAAACTCTTCAAATTCCCAAGGCAGACTTTGAACCAAGCACCCTGTGAAGGTAGGCAGGGTATAGGTTGTACGTTATAGGTTTTATGGATTTCCTTAATTTTTTTAAAATAATTTAGGTATTATTAATTCCTATAATGATGTATTTTAACCATATTATATCATATTGGCCCCTCAAACACCTTTCATGCTTTTGGAATCATGGACTAGGTCTATGATTGCCTCGAAGGAGATCACTATTTAGGCTTACCTGTAGGCTATTATAAGCTTTGGTTAATGTTTTAAGAACAAAAAACAATTAAATATGCTATTAAAAAGATCATATATGTGTTACTTCATAATTTTTCTAAGGATAAGCTCAATTTTTTTCTCTAATGCATCCTTCATTCCTAAGATTAGGTCATTTACTTGTTGAGGACTAAGATACCTTGTAGGTGTGCTTGGGATTTGGCCTAGTTAATATGTCCATAAAAGACATTCATCATGGTGTTTTTGATTCTTTAGAAAAATTTCATTTCTCCTAAACCATATATTCCCTTCTCTTTTTACATGATATCATTTGGTTCCCAAACCTAGTCCTTTATGCCTATTTAGACTGAGACAGGCCTATAGGTAGTTATAGGCTATTTTGAACTTGATCAAAGTCTGCTAAAGTCCCTTAAGATTATTTTAGACTCAAAATACTAAATTTTATCTCATGTTCATTTTAAAAATTCATAATAAGGTTAACAAACTCAACTTTTCACCTTATTGCTAATATACCCTTCATGATTGTGTTTTATGAATTTTAAGTCTACCTGTAGGTGCACTTGAGCTCCCTTAGGTCATGTGGTTGACAAGAAGAAACTAAAATTTATGTTTAGTACCCTAAAAGTATCCATTTTCACCTCAAGCCTTCAATTTGGTCATTATTAGCCCAACTGAGATGAAAACTTGCTAAAGCCTATTGTAGATGATTCTTCCTAGGCCTGTGTACAGACAAGGGAGGGTGCTTAGGAGGTATTAACACCAAATTACACATTTTATATATCATCTTGGCCTATGAAATTATTTTGGATCATTTTGGATGGTTTCCTTTTGATTTCCTAGTCTGCAAATGTCCAAATGAAGTGTAAAGTCACTTTTTATCAACATCTTGTAGGTGATCACTGTCAAAATTCAATGCTTTCTTGGATGACTTCAAGGTGTTCAATATTCATCTTTCACTTACCTTTTTCCCCTAAAAATTGGCATGGGAATTATATGTAGATAGGAACATAAGACCAAATAACCAAGAGCATTGGAAACTCCTCTGGTCATGGCATATATTATTCCAAAAAAGCTCAAGGATCTCTATTTTGGTGATTTAGGGACTAAGTCCAATACAATTTGATCATTATTTTGAAGGAAAAATCTTCCTTGTATAGCATCCTAACCCTCATAACATGAATGCTATGACTCTTGGGTATGCTAGAATCTCAAACATTATTTCCATCATGTTTTTTACCCTTCACACCTCTATACAAACCTCTTGGAGCTCTTGTATAAGGCAACTGTGAGTGACAAGGCAATGAACAAGGAAAAGATGGACAATTTTCCTTGAGGGGGTGATAATTTGATATCTCATAAGACCATTCAAAGAAAACACTTTTAAAACATGAATCCAAGCACACTAAACATCCCATGGAGTCTCTTCAACATTTCAAAAACATAGGTTATGCATATATAACTGGCAATTTGAGAAACAAGCATACTTTGGGAAGTTTCCTTCAAGGGAATTGAGAGAGATGGTGTTGGATGATGAGTAAACCATGTATAGGGACTTTTCAAAACCATAAAACACTTCATCAAGATCATACAACTCCATGGATCTCTAAAAATAAGAAATAGATACAAACCCATACCCCTTTTGAATGCAAGTTCATAAAAAGTTGTCTAATGTGTAAGTGATTTTTCATGAAGGAGGATATACCAATCTAAGATTTCTTATTATAGATCTGAAGTAAACTTATATTACTATCCACCCCTACGTCCATTCTTCCCAACTCCACTTGAACGGTTTACACCAAGCATCACAAGTTGACCTTTTTTCTCTTGCCAAGACAAGAAGGAAGGGAAAGGAGTTGAGGATGAAATTTATAATAAAATGTATACATTCAAATCATTGAAATGGGTGAGGGGAGGTGAAGAGACACTCCACCCACGTTTTTATCTGATGGTGGACTCAAAAAGTCCATACAAGTACCTAAAAGCCCCTAAAATCAAGGAAAAACTACCATTTACTGAATATAACTAATTCTTGTCTGACATTTGACTATTCTTGACATGATCTTGACCTCTTCCATTTAAAACTCAACTTGGTGACAATTTACTTGCATGAAAGTTTGTACAAGTCATCAAATGGGCTAAAGTGTGACCAAAAGACCCCTTTTTCATATGAGACATAGCATATGACCAATTTATGACTTGTAAACATATTAAAACATGTCAAGGACCACCTTAGGACATTTTAAACACAATTTCATCCTTTGACTACCTTTAACCATGGTTGACCAACCTTTGACTTTAGTTGACTAGCCTAATATAAAGAGGGCGAGATTCAACAAGGACCAGGGAGAGGATAAGTAAGATAATAGACCAACATGAAACCCTATAGGACACATGGGAACCTTCTTAAAAAGTTAAAAATAGTAGGGTTTGACTAAATTTGACTAGAAATGAAATTAATCAACAACACCCACATGCCAAAATTGAGTATGTGGCTTTACCTTAGTCAATAGATGTGGTACTCACTCTGTCAGTGGTGTGCCTGCTACATTAGGGAATAACTCCCTCAGTAAGAGGTCCACCTAGTGTCCAGTCCAACTACGTTAGTCTCCTACACACACATAGAGCATATACATTAGCTACATATATGTCTCTTACCTATGATGAACCTTAAAGATATAATGTTATCTAGTAAATACACGGGTCTTACTTGGTAGTGCAGATGGCCTCTATGGAACCCATGCAGGTCATGCTCCTCCTAGTGGTAGTGGTACTCATCATGTCAATCTCTCTCCATCACTACCCTTTTCATCTTGTCGTGGCTCTTGGCCATGCTTAGATCTAACTGGCTTGGGTTGAGCATGTATCTCTCTCATCACTAGTGCCTACCTCTTGAGATGAAGGTACAACCCCTATGGACCCTAGAGCTCCTCCATGCCCACATATGCCTCTACTACTACATCCTCTAGCCATATCATATACCCATATTGATCATATACATAACTCACTACTACATTCAAATCTAGGGTGGTTTGCATGGGCCCAATCTTATCGTTGAACTATGTCGCCCATGTTGTGCCTATCTATAGTGTTGGGTATGCATCGCTACCATATAGTAATCTTAGATTTGTCAATGGGAACCTCTCATAGGCATAAGACATGAGTAGGCTAGGCTATGTTAGTCTACCCACCCTTATGCATTGGATATGATCTAGCTACTGGTATAGTCCAACCAGGATGTACTAGTCCCAAGTGTATATCTAGCTTCCCTTCATATGTTGGATAACTCATGTCTATGATAGTGGTAGTCATCTCATATTTTGGCTAGTTTAGAGCATCCCAACCAAAATACTTGCTATCACTATCCTGAGTGGTAGAACCCATGGTGACTACTATTTGATCTAAACCCCATGGATATTTTGCTAAGAACAGGGTTCCACCAAGTAGGTATTCATTACTGCTACATCCTACGTTGGTGTTAGGTCTATCTCTCTGCCCATAGGCTCTACCCCGTAGAGTTGGTAGACATCTTCTATATTGAGGATGGCCTCTAGCTCGGGCCCCAGATGGAACATGTGCCTCTCTAATACCCATGTGGTGACCAATGTGATAACCAGGTCTCTAAAATAAGATAAAGATAGTACATGTACTAGACTCCAAAGTCCTATAGTCTATAGACATGCCTAAGCCTTTATAGGTAGAGCATCACCTCCTTGGATAGCCATGATATGACTCTCTCCTGATTGGACACCTCGCATGACCTATCCATCCATGCCTATTGCTCTCTTACTTGTGAAGGCTCTCCCTCCTCTAGTATGCTCACTCTACCATGTGTCTACACAAGTGAGCAACATGCACCCAAATTAGCATACTAGATGTGAAAAAGGTATAATGGAATAAAAAACATGTTTTTTTAATATATTCTTATCTTTTTCACCTTTCCTCTTTGTTCTTTGCCCCTTCTTGAAGCTTTTGGGGCTTCTCAGGCTTCCTCGGGCCTTGCTTGGGCCCTTACTACCTAAGGCCATGGATTTTTGGGCAAAGTTGTGACCTTGTAGTGGGTTAGGCCATAGTTTTTGTGGCCTACCCCATTTCAAGGCCATATATTTATCCAACAAGGCCGTGACCTTGTGTGGGACATCTTGGTGAGCCCTTGGGCTCCCTAGTTATCTTTGGGCCAGAAGAGAGTCTCCCATTAATCCCATTCTCTTCCTTTTATTGAGCCCATCATTTTCCATCCCTGTTTCATTTGATTCATTGATTATATCATCTAAAATGAGCTAAAATGACTTTAGGGCCTCCTAAACCCCATAAATTTGAATAGACTTGAAAAAGTTTGTTTAGAGGACTTAACTAGACCATCTTGTTCATCTCTGGCATGTTCTTGCATATTCATTAGCTATGCTTGGGCTTTGGGTTGCTCATGGCTCTCCTCAGGGTTTCTTAGAGTGAAAATGACCTCTATTCTCTCTTTTTTCCTCTTTTTAGTCTCTTTTTTAGCCTTTAGGGGGCCCTTTTTAGGGGTTTTTCCTATTGGTGCATTTTAGACCATGAGAGCTTTGATTAGAGTTTTTAGCAAGTTCTAAGTACATTGGTGGCCTCTATTTTTCAATTCAAGGCTTCTTTGGTTGCACTCTAGCCCATTTCAGTCCTTGAGACCCCTCCTCAGGTCCCCACTGACCTCCTGGGCCCGTGGTCCATTCTATGGGCACCCAAGGATAGAAGTTATTTTTTGTACTTCTTTTAGTTAGTTGTTTCTCTACTTTTATGTAGTTGATCCATTCTAACTCTCTATTTTTTTTCTTCATGATTATAGGTTATAGGTGTTAGTTGGCCATGGTGGTTTAAGACTTGCTCTGGTCTTATTGACTAGTCTTCATCTTCTCTGAACTCTACCCACTTACCTTTGTTACCTTTTCCCATGGTTGGTGTTGGTCAATTTATGTGATTGTGGCCTGGTTTCATTTTTTATTTCCCTGTGTAACTTACTTCCACTACCTTGTTTTGAGATAACCCATTTTTTAGTTGCTCATCTTACATCCTTGATCCCCATCATGGTGTACCTCTTAGTGGCGATTCACATAGATGGTGGCAGTTGAGTCAACCCAAGACCTGCACCTCCAACTTGGGTTATTGATGATCTATGGGGGTATGAACTTATTTTGGCTAGTTATTTCTTGATTAGTGAGATGAATAATGTCATTGAATATCACACAATCATTTACATATTGACTAACACCCATGAGTTAGGTGTGTGCTATGTGTAGTTGTTCTCTAACTCACTCTTAGTGGTGTCTCAACTCATTGGTGTCTAGGCCATCCTTAGCTCTGAGTTGTTCCCCCTCTTCAAGGTGATGCATGATTTGTTCTCCTTCTTCAAGGATATCCAATTCACCCATATCCCTCATAAGGAGAACACCAGGGTTGATGCCTTAGTTAATGTCATTTTTGATACTATGATATGATTTGATATCACTTGTGTTTCTCTTTTGCAAGAGCTAGAGATAAAACTAGAGCTAGAGTTAAATGTATATTTTGGATCATGTAGCATCTGCACTTTCACTGTTGAACCACACTGTTGATGTTATTATACCACCATCCTCATTTGGTAAGTGTAGGTAATGTTTTCTATTATCTTTTTAGTACTTGATTTTTTTTGATTTGGTGTGGCTTCTAGGTACTTCACAACACTCCTTGTTCATTCAAACATTGACTGCTCATACCTCAGGGGCATATGTAATCATACTTCCCATGACCTTACTCATCCCTATGATTATATATAAACTCACATATAGACTATCAACCCTAATTATCCTACTCAGAGTCATATACCACTTTCTTGGACCTCTCACATGCATTACTCCCATATTTTAACCATATCGGTGCTTTCTCACGCTAGACAGGGTCTTTAGGGACCCTCCAGTACCTTCTCAAGAGACTATTGACCAACTAAGGTCCCTATTTGACCTAGGACATAGCTTAGGGAGGAAAACCATGGCCTAAGCCACATGTTTCCTTCATGAAAGCCATGGCCCAGGTTGCACCCCTGGTAGGTCGCATGAAAAGTCACCTATTTGGTCCAAAACAGTCATAAACGGTTACTTTTTTGATTTGTTGATGGATTAGGGTTGGATATAAGTGTTTTTACTTTTCTATTCACTTATTCTATTTAGTCTCACTCCAATTTTATTACATATCTCTTTGATTATCTCCATTGATCACATTGAAATTTTGGCTGCCTCCCTAAATCTTTCTTGATTCTTTCTTGGCACAATTGTTTTCCTTATGAAAAAGGATGCCCTACATTGTTGTTGCTTCCATTTGGTGATTCTATTTACTATTGATAGTGTTCCTAAATATTTTAGACTATTTAATACCTCCTCAAGACTCCATTTCACCTATCATTTGTGCTCTTTACATTGCCTCTCACAGATTGGTGGCTTCTCCTTCACCTCTTCCATAGCTTTGGCTCTTGGTCTGGACTCAATCTACACACAACCTGATCTTCTTCATTTCTTGCCTCCTAGCTTCGATAACCAGTTGGTAGAAATTTTGCACATATCTTTGATTTTTATATGAGGGCACTTTACTTTGTAAAGTGAAACTCTTTTGATTATTTTTAGTAGTGTGTATGCTAGGGTTTGTTTGGTTTTAGAAAATTAGTTATTTGTTATCTTGTTTAGCATAGATTTTGAAGTTTCTTGCATTTGTGCATGTCCAAAAAGTACTCTCATTTCTTGAGATATTCTTTTGTTGTATGTCATTGCTCTATTTTGAATCTCTCTACATTGCATAGTAAACACACTAGAAAACGTATGCAAACCCTCTCTCTAAAACTAGAAACATTGTATTGCTAGAAAATAATAGTATTGCACTAAAAGATAACTCAAATATAGAATATTCATGCTCTTGAACACTTTCTTGAAAACATTTTTGTTTCCCAAAATGTATTTTATTTGGTCTCAAAGTGCCTTAGATGCTAGATTTACTTTCTATTGGCTATTGCATTTCATTCAGTATTGTTGCGTATTTATTGTTTATGAAATCCATAGTATAGTTTTAGCCACTTGTTTTATTGTGGTTAGACCCACTAGAGGTTCATGCATACTTTATACATTTTTTTGTACTAGCCCCAACTTGGTTTACAATTTTATCTATAGCTTAGTGTAAGTTGGTAAATCAAATAGCCACTATGGACCTTTTGTAGCTCGTAGAACCCCTGAGCCTTCTAGCCTCTTAGTGGTTTGCTTTAGAACCCTGCCAAACATTGGTGGTTCCATTCAGATTCTTGGAGCTATAGATTGTAGAACACAACAAATCACATTGGAAAACATGGAAAACATAAATGGCATAAAGGAATGTAGAACACACTAAATCACATTGGGAAGTATGTAAAACATGAATGGAAAATGAAATATTAATGCAAGATAAATCTAACAAAAATATGGAAGTAAATGACAAGTAACCCCATGTAAGATAAGCATGTCAAATAAAACATAAAGAAAAAAATGAATGATTGAAAATGAAATTTTAAATTAATATGTAATACAAGTATGTCAAATGAAGGTGAAGAAAGCATAAATAAGTGAAAATGAAATGTAAGTCAAGATGTAAGACAAACATGAAGAATTCATACATAAAAATAAACATGTAAGAATGTCAAATGTCATATATAAGATAAGTGAAGTCCATAAAAATCAACAAGAACATGATGGAGAAAAGAAAATCAAAATCTCAAAAGGATTAAAACTCAAACTTGGTGCTTGTTCTAAGATGTAATGTAAGAAAACATAACCACCTAATGACATGACTAGTATGACAATGAGATGGTGTGGTAAGCAAATGGTGTAAGGGTGTTTGTGAGGAAGGCCTAGTCTTATCCATGGTCTTACAATGCAACTCACAAACTATAAACCAAGATGCATAATAAATTAGATGTGATCAGCTAAAAATAATATCCAATAAGGGGAATATAAGGAAAATATGATGTAAATAAGGAATGTGAGGTGCCACATGGGTGATGTAAACATCATTAGCAAGAATGAGACACACTAAGCAAGTGATAAAGACTAAGAACTATCAACACCAAGGACTTAGGATATTTTGACTAATGAACACAAATCTTGGGCTAACAAGTGAAGTAAGATCATCCCATGAAGGCTATATGCATGAAAATTAAAATGGACCTACCTTCCCACAATGTTTTCTTCGTTCCTCAAGACCCCTTATAGAACCATCGGTCTACTATGAAGATTGGGTAATTATGTGAGAAATTAGGTAGCACTAAAAGATTTTTTTATTATTCTTCTTTTCTAATCTACTATCCTACCGCACCCCAATGGACCTCGACTCTATCGTGAGGCCAACTATGGATTTTCAGCTTCAAATAAAATAAGGAGATGTGATTAGAATCATGTCTTTTAGTGTGATTTGACTTTTGGAATTTTTATGTTGCCTTTTGTATATCATTGCCTTTTGTTAACTAATTTGACTTTTAACTTTCTTTATGTCTTTTTTCTATTCCTCCTCTATATCAACTTGGAAAACCAAACATGGGTGTTAAAGATGACAAACACAAGAGAGCTTACACTTGGTCACTAGAGAAAAGGACCTAAAGATAAAGGTGCCTAAAGACTCCTATACTTGTCCATAATTAAGTGTGATATCTCAAAATTAGCCGATGTGAGCCTCAAATGAAAGGAAATAAGGGAAATATGGGGATCACAAGAGATCCATCTATGTAATAAGTGATACAATGATGAATATGCTTGTAGCTGATCACAAGAAGGTAAAATAGTGTTATAAAAGGGATGGGCCTATGCTTATGATAATCATGTCAATAGAGAAAACATACTAACCTAAAATGGATCTAACACAAGCATGAATGAAAATAGTAATCATCCCAAAAAGTGGTTTAAAGATGCTTTAATGTGGTAATTTGTGAGGAAGGCTAGGTCCTATCCATGGTCTTACACTGCAACTCACAAGGTGAACACTAATGAGGTGAATTTTAAATAATAAGGGAAAAATAATAATAAAGCTACTAAGGCAAAGAAGGACATAAAAAGACAAAAATGAAAGAGATATATAAGAACCAAAAATGAAAATAATTGCTAAATGTAATGTGTAATAAAAGCAAGAACCCAAAGATGAATAATGATGTGAGTAAAGTGAAACTAAAAGAAGTAGAGTGTAAAATAACAAAGAAACATGAGACAAAAAAATAACAAGTAAAATCTATGCTAACATTTGTATTAAAGAGAAGCATGTGAAATACAAGTTTATAAGTCTCGAAAGGTTTCTTGAAGATGAGTTTGGTTGGTATTATGCATTGTAAAATAATAGTGGGCATCACAAGATACCCCAATGGGTAATTGGATGTAGGGATGGGCATCACAAGATTCCCCAAAGTATAAAGAGATATATAGATGGGTATCACAAGATGCCCTAATATGTGAGGTAAAGTGAGGTAACATTGAACTATTAAAATGATTTACATTGGGTTGGTAGGTGCATTTGGAGATAGGTAAATGTGTTGGTTTGTTAAATTTTAGGGATGTTGAATGTGACATATGATGTGTAGGAGAGGTATGAGGAGGTAAAGGTGGACCATCTATGATATACTTTGGATTCAACATTTGAACTAGGTACTCTTTTGGTTCATGTGACCTAAGATGTTGAGGTTCAATGGATGCAATGATATATTTAAAGTTATTCATGTTAGCTATCCTTTCCTTATTGGTATAGGAAGAAGGATCAACTATGGTCTGAACAACATTAGTGGATGAGGTTTAGGTATGGGATAATTGTTATTGGTCATTGGGTAGTTGATGTTGATGTGATTTTAGTTATTGAGATTGAAGTTGAGAAGATAAAAGATAGTCTTCATAATGTTGTTTTGTGAGAGTATCAATATTGAAATATGGAAAAATCAAGGAAGAAAGAATAAATCGATGAAGATCATGAAATTAATCATGAGAATGACCTATGGTAACATGCCACTGACAAAATTTATCAGGATTGTACCATTTTGGAGGAGGTTTGGAAGGATCAAAGCTCATGGGTTTACAAGGTGGTAGTTTATTCTTAAGTTGTTCTAGACTCAAGGGTGGGTGGGTGCGTGGGTTGGGTTAAAATTAGTTGATTTGGATGCTCCACTTTGAGGTTGAGGAGGCTTGGATGAATAAAAGTTATGATAAAATGATTAGAAATGTTCTTTAGTAGTTATTTGAGGTGTTTTAAATTGAGTCAAAAGAAAGTCTTGCATTTTTGCTTGGTCTAAGGCTTCTTCTAAATTTTTAGGTGAAAAGATTCAAACTTTGTATTGAAAGGGAGGTTTAAAAGAAGTAACAAATAGTTTTAAAAGAATATCACCATTTATGTTATGATCCACTTTGTGAGCTAGAGACTTCCGTAATCTGATAAAAGTATGAGTAGATTCATTAGGAAGTTATTTGGCATTGATAAAATCGCTAAGGTAATTTTTAGGAAGGTCATCATGTTGGAATTATTTCACTAAAGTGTTGACTAAATCCTCTAGTTGTGAGATGAAATGTCTAAGAATTTAGTTTTACCATTCAAGTTCATCACTAACAATGGTTTTGGACAAGAGATTAGTGGTAACAAAGGTGTTAGTTTGGACCCATTCCTTATAGAGATCACCAAAAGATTTATGAAAGATAATATGGTCCTTAGTCATATTATATGTGATAGTTGGAGAAATGTTTTCAATATCTATGGATGCAATGAATGGGGTTAAAGTTTCATTTTGAAGATGTTGAAGCATTTTGTTATTCATTTTAGGTTGAGGGATGATATTCCCATTGTCATCTCTAAGAGGAGGAGTTGGTTGAGACATGATGCCTTGAGGTGGTTGACTAGTCATGTTTAATAAATGTTGTTTCATGTTCATAATTAGAGAATGATTAGTTGTTTGCATGATCATTTGTTGAACTATGTGTGCAAGAATTTGCGTTGTGTAATTTGTGCATTAGTATTTGAAGGTGGGGTATTAGTGTTGTTAGGAGGAGGATTATTTGTAGGTGGAGGATTGCCAACATTAATGTTTGTTATCTTAAGTGTGGTAGAAGAAGGAATCTTGGTATATACATCATTCTTGGGAAGAGTGTAAATAGTATTATCATATAAGTTTTTGAATAATTGAGAATTATTTAGATTATCAATTTGAGTGGTTTCAACCATGTTACTTTGGGAAGTGATAAGGCATGGCGATATTATTATGGGTGTAATAAGAGGATTATGAACATTGGTTGTAAGAGGTGGAACATAATATGAGGTTCCAACATTTGATGTAGATGGGTTGATGAGTTTATGACTTCTTGGTTTAGAAGGTGTAAAATTGGTATAAGGTATATGATTGTCATAGTTTTGGATTTGTCTAATAGGATTACCTAGATCTATTATAAATTATGGGTTAAATCAAGATTGAGAAGATTTAGAACCATGTGATGAAGAATTTTACCATAAAGAGTATATTTTATGGTGGATAGGTGGGGTAGGAGAGAACAACCCATGCACATTCAAAATGGGTTGAGACTATCAAGAAATAATTTGATAAGAGGATGCATGATGCTAAAAAAGAGTGGATATCAAAAATCTAGGAGGAAAAATAGGGACAAAATTGGCGAAAAAGAGGGATAGTGATGAATGATACTATGTTGACATAGTTGAGCTAGTATGTTAGGGAGACAGTTCTGAATGATACTAAGTCAACACAGTCGACTGAGGATGATAAGGAGATAGTTCTAAATGATACTAAGTTGACACGGTCAATGTAGTATGCTAAGGACACAATTCTAAATGATACTAAGTGGACATTGTTGACTTAGTATGCTTAGGAGATAAGTAAATTAGTCTGTAAGAGACTATGTCGATAAAGATGACAGTATTCTAAAAACAACAATTTTTTTGTAATGTACTTTGAAAATAAGAAATGGAAAGAAACACATAATAAATTGGGTCAATTAGGATGATCCAATTGAGGCACACAACACAAAGCCTTGAACCAACGCTAGCCATTGCAATGTTTTGCAATACAACATATAATTGAGCAAAGAACAGGCAATCAACTTAGAAATTAAATACTAAATAAATGGTCATCTTGAATATTATTAAATTATTAGAGTATGATTTTAAGTGTGATAGGAAGTTGGTTGTAAGCAACGAAATAAAAAGCAATCTAAGGATGATTTCAAGATGTTTAGGCTAAAAGGGATCTATGTTGGCAATGGTATTGGCTTGGTATTGGGACCTACCCGCTCACTTCACACACCACAAAAATAAGGGTGTCAGGTGCTCAGAAAATATATACCATTAAATACATATTTATACTTGGCCAAAAAACCAAATTAGTATCCCCTTTGGTGATGAAATATAAGTAGGTAGGCCTTGGGTAGACATTTGTTAAAATGTTTTTTAAGATTTTATGATTTGGTAGTGTGTGCATAAAAGAGAAAATAGTGAAACTAAGTGGTATATTAAAAACTCCCTAATTAGACTAATGTGATCTATTATAAGCATGAAATCAAAAAAAAGTGAAAGTGTGAGCTAATTACTAGCATATAAGTGTTAATTCTAGCTTTGAAACTTAGTACAGTGTCATTTTAGATGATAGTGTATGTACAAATTATAGAAGAGAGTCAAAAGTGTTGTTACTATACCATGGAAGCAAGTGTTTTAAAAATAACTATGTCGATAGTGTTGACTTAGTTTTCCAAATAGAATATAGAACTACATTGACATGATCGGCCTAGTTGACTATACAATGACATTTTTAAAGATTGCAAACTATGAAAAATAGAACTGTAATGAATAATAAAAATGATAGAAAGGAACCTTGGTGGGTTAGAGGATAAAAATAAAAATGAGATTGATGTTGAAGTACCCTAATTTATATTTACAAATTTTGCCAACTATGTCAACTAAGTCAACCTAGTTCTATAGTTCCCTATTTGCCAAAAAATTATAAAATGTACTATGTCAAAAGGGTCAACCTAGTGTATTTTTTAGAAGAAATGTACAAAGTTGATGGGCTGACCTAGTAGTTTGATTTGGAAGTTTGAAATTGTACTGTGTCGATAGAGTCAACCTAGTAGCCTGTACCCAATGAAAAACTTGCATAAGCAAAATAGAGTCATATTGATGTGATTGTGTTTTAAACTTGCACACAAAGCTAGAGCTATATAGACACTATCGACCTAGTATCATAAATATAGAGAAATAAAGTGATAAAATAATAAAAAACATGAAATAAACCCTGTAAGGATTAGATTCATGTTGGGTTCACAAGAATGTATGCAATAAAAAAATGCTCATGTCTATAAATCAATCCTAACTTAGAGAAGATAGGACATACCATACACCTTTGATTGAGGACACATTAGATAATCAAGAACATGACCAATATGGAGATTTTATAGACCCAATAATAATTTTTTTTTATCACAATACATAATTCTAGGGAGGGTTCCAAAGCCTCTAGTCAAGTACAATCACACAATTACCCTAATTAAGTCCTATGTTTTATATTTACTAAACTAATAACAAGTAAAGTAAAGTTTAATCTAGTGCTCACCAAAGCTTGTGAAACAAAGTCGGGGTTAAAAATAATAAAATTAAATATGCATAAGAGACATATACTCACATTAATGCGTATGGAATCCTAATGCATATCTATTTACTCTTATAAAAGAGGAACAAAGTTAGAAATACTTACCTTTGAAGACAAACCTACTGAGCCTCAGTCTCTCCCTTGGCCAAGGTGATTCACAAGAGGTTGTTGTAGTATGTAAGGATTACAAGGTTAAATTATCTCTAGGATACACAACCTATCAATGCATCCAAAAGACTTCTCCACAAGACAAAATACATATCTCCAAAGAAAGTATGAAATTCTAAGCTTGCTCCTTAAGTAGAATGGTGGATAAACAAATGCAAAATAGCTCTTACTTCTTCTCTTCTCTAAATAATGGTAAAATGATCTTGTATATATAGGTAGATTTAACCTTAAGCCCTTCCAAGAGTTTTGGCTGATAGGGTTGACCCAGTCGACCTAGTAGTGAATTTGACAATGAAACATGCTGAAATGAACTAAGTCAGTAATGTAAGCTAATGTCAAAAATAGTACAGGATTAACACATTTGACATAGTTATGTAAACTGTCAAGAAGGGGTTAAGGCTAGGAAAAGGGGGATGGAAGGTAGGAAATGATTAAGGAGTGTTCAATAGAGAAGAACAAGATTAGGGATATGGTTTTTAGGAGACAAGTGTGTAGATAACAAGTGATAAAATGGACAACAATCCTTAAAAGCACCAATGATTTGCCTACCCCTTTCCTGGTGCACCCCTTAAGTCATGCACTCAGAGAGATTGAGACTCAATGGGTTATTACAAGATAAAGAGCGTCAGTAAGTGATAAAATTTTGAAAATATTATGTGTATACACTATCCACATAGTTAAATACTCTAAATAAGGCCTCATACTTATGTAATTATCCCTTATGTATTGTCTTGTGTGTGTATCATGCAATGTGTGACAAGTAACTACATAGATTAACCAAGCTTGTAACTTATAAAATGTGTCTCATGGAGTTATCCTTTAGTACTTTAGACCTATAGATATGTTATCCTTATGACTGATATGGAAATAAGAGAAAATAGGGAAGCTTTGCTCACTTGATTGCTTGATTAAGTGCTTTTCGGTCTATGTTAGGTGAGGAATGAAAGGGGATTGATATTGTATTTATACCAATCCCTTTCAAGAATATATTTCATTAAATCACTTAGGATAACCGTAAGAATACATTTCATCTTCAAACTAGATGAATTTCGAGCATTAAACACTTACATCAAATTAGCAAACTTACATCGATGTACACATCTGACTGTGACAAAAGTGTTTGGGTAATTAAAAAATAGGTACAGGTCCAGAACTTGTAGAGATGGAAGATACATAGGTTTATAACACTCTGCATAAGATAAAAGGTTTAAATCATCAAAATAACATTGGTCGAACTAAGAGATAAGTAATTATGCATAGAGGGATAGTGTATGCAAGCCTTTTGATAGTAGGAAATGTATATAAGATGAAGGTACATCCATGATATGTATTTTATAAGTGTATAAGACTAAGGTGTTATAAAATTCATAAATAATGTCTACATTCTCCCTTTTAATTTAGTAATAAAATTACTCATTTAAATGAAAAGAAATGCATACCTGAGTGTGTATAACACACCTTGTCTTACCTTATATCCAAATTGAGTGCTTTGCTTATGACTAACTTGCAACCAAAAGCATGTTATAGTATATAATAAATGCATATAATCTAAAATTGAAAGCATTGAAATATTTGAAATTGAAAGAGAGTGAGGTTTAGGAATACACCTATGTATAGATGCAACTGTCTTGCCTTTTAAAAATTTAATTTGAAAATATATATCATTATGAATCATTATAGTTGATATTAGGAAAATTATAAAATATGAAAAGTGCATATATCTAAATAGATAGAGATAAATTGGAGGACACATCCATCCAACCTTAGAGAAAATGTGAGTTGCCATCTGATAGTTGAGATTAGCTCAACTGTGCAACCCAATCATACTTATACCTTGGTAAGCGTGAGTAAACCAAGTTAACTTAAACTATAAATCTAGTGAGGTTGGATGATTTAATAAAGTCCAAACTATAAACTTGTAAATATTGAGTGATTTAATCACCTCAACCATACCAAAAAGTGTACCAACTGCTACAATAGATTGACTCAATATAGTACATAAAAGTCCAACCTGGTGGGTGATGACTCAATATAGTACATATGTACCTTAGATATGTCTCATGTTAAAACTATGTATAACAATGGTATAAATGTATATAATTTTACCACAAGTGTGTATCTGAATCATATAACTATGAACTTGGCTAATTTGAAACTATGTAAGTGTGGAAATATGTTTAAAAAATATGCCCCAAATATAATATGAAACTAAAAATTGGTGTAAATATGGAGAACATCTTTCCAAAACATGGCCCCAATGCAATCTAAATTTGAGAACTGGTGTAAGTGTGGAAAACATGTATTCAAAACATGCCCTCACTGCCATCTAAATATGAGAACTAGCGTAAGTGCCAACATGGAGGACATGTTTTCAAAACATTCCCCCACTATGATTTGGGTATGATGCATAGTAAATAAGTATGGATAACATGTTTCTAAAACATTCCCCCACTAAATGTAAAACTGCGACAAATGTGGAGAACTTGTTTTTAGAGCATGTCCCCACTACAATATGAATTTGTGAAGCAATGTGGAAGTCATGCCTCTATGTCATTCCACCATTGATATGACCCCCATTTGAGGTGAGGTAGAGTATAAAATGGTATTTAACTTACCTTAAAAAGACAATATAATCATGTAAAATGTGAATCTACCATGTAGAATATAGAAAGAATGTGTCTAGGTAGATATATCATAAACACATGAAGAGTGTGATCATACCAAGTCCTAAGATGCATGATTTAGATCATGGAAACATATAGGTATTAAAATTAAAAGATCAAAAATCAATCAAGTACACACACAAGATGACTCAAAAGTAAATCAAAAGATAATGGTCCAATGAGACCTCAAACAAGGGGCATGTTTAAATTCTACACAATCATAGGGGCATGACTTACTCAAATGTCAAAAAAGTAAGAAATGACATATTGAAATGTCAACATACATAAAAAAAAGACATATTCAAATGTCAAAGAGGCAAACAAAGATATGAGGGCTGAAAATAATGGAGCATATTCAAATGCTCTAAACAAGTAAGATAATAGCAAGGCAAGACACTCAAGAAAGTTCATGAATGAATCCATAACTGACCAACATAAACATAACATACTATCCTTTGGATCATATATGTTATCAAAAAATGTTAAGTACATAACATATCAAATAAAATTAGAAAGATATAATCATGGAAGAAGGCATGTATAAGTACATAAGTTCAAACATGATAATGTAAAATTACTATAGAATGATATAGCCTAGGTGTATTGTGATCAAAGAAGTGGATTCCCTCTATGTCCACATGACATGAGAAGAGGGAAGTCCCAACATTCAAAAATGCATAGAAAATGTATCTATGTATGATTGTATCACACCCAAAAGCTATGTGAAATACATTTATATATAAAATATGGATATACCATCTACCAACATGAAACCAACAACATATATGACAAGGATCTAATAGAACATGTAAACGTTGAAAATAATTTTGTATTTTTAATTTTTTTGGTATTTTTTGAATATGTGAAACCAAATAAGCTACCCTATGATCTCATATAATAGATGCTCATAGGTATCTCTTCACTGTGAACTTGGTGCAATAAACTAGTGGTACTACCAAGGATCATGTATAGGTGCAATAGATGTTTAAAATCAGTGATGTTATGAGTGTGTATAATAGGACTTTGTGGTTGTGAAGAATAAATAATAGGATTATGGGTTTGTGGAACCCATCATTGAATGATCTATGGTTTCTTTGGGAAAATAATAAGAAGAACATGCGTAAATGCTCTGGATATCTAAATATGGTGTGTAGTAGACAAGGATTCCATGGAACCCACTATGGATCTATGATGAAATGGACTCTCAAGTACTTTCTTCCTAGTAAAGGGGATTGCCTATTACTTTCCCTTTTGTGTAATATTAACTTTATGATGTTTAATAATTAATTGCCTAGGTATAAATTTCTCTTGCTCAAGATGATGTTCATATGAAATTCTATAAACTATAATTACTTGATTTCCATGAATCTATTTAACACACCCATGAATTATAGAAGGTATTGATTAAAGTGTATGTATCCAAGGTCATCCAAATAGCATATCAAAGACACTCATGGAAGGTATAATTGAGAAGGTAGTAACCATATGTGTGGGACCCACCTATAAAGGTAAGTCAAAATCACTAAGAACCTATTACGAGGTCTCATCAAATGCTCTAACTGATCTGGTTGAAGGATGTAAATCATGATTTTTATAACCCAAATGTATAAGTAATGTCATGGTATAAACATTATAATTTGCACCATTGTTAATCATAACACTATGTATAGGTTGGTGATTAAGGTATGCTCAAATGAATAAGGAATTAAGATATGATTTATCATTCTTAATCTTATTGTCATCAAAAGTAATAGAGGGTCTCTAAACCATAGGAGGTATATTCACATATAGGTACCAATAATTCCATCTAATGGATGATCATAATGAGATGGAGGAGGATGTGCATTATATTCCATTTGCACTTCTGAATCTTTCTTAGAATGGTCTCATAAAGGATTGTTAAATATTTTTTGCTTATGGTGGTCACCAGGTTGTGAACTTGATTCCTTTGGAGGATCATCATATGTAATCTCTTGGTTATCGATAAGGTCTTGGATCTTATGATTTAAGGTAAAACATTTATTAGTAGAATGTTAGGGGCCTTGGTGATAGTCACAATAAGCATTCACATCATACCCTTTAGATAGAGGTCTACTCATATCAACCTATATAGGATGAGGAAGAGATAGAAGATGACACTCTACAAGCCATGGGAGTAATAAAGAGGGAGACTCAGGTAAGCATGAAAACTGTCTCCTTAATGTATTGGATAAGACAAGCCAATTAGGTGGTTGTGACACCACATTAATCATGGTAGTTTTTTCCTATTTAGGTTTGGGAGGCTTTACCTTGTAACTTCGTTTGATACTAAAATTGGTATTAGATGTATATGCATTCGATGTGTTTAATACATAATTAAGTTTATTTAATGATATAAGTTTTATTTCATGATCATGAATAATGTGGCATAAGTCATCGAAAGATTTGAATTTTTTTAAAACAATGGACTCATGTAATGGGGAAAGTAAACTTTAATTGAAAATATCTTGAATCTCTTTATCTACCATAGGATTGGTCATTTTAGTTAACATTATCTTTTACCTAAAAACTATTCATTAATTACTTCATTGTTTCCTTGTTTAATCTTTAAAATTTGGGAATAGGAAACCTTTTTGGTAATGTTAATATATAAGTGTGCAAAAAACTGATCTACAAGAGGTTTGAATGCATTTATTGACTGGGTTGGTAAATCATAGATTCACTTTAAATCATAGTATTTTAAGCTCCTTAGAAATAACTTAATCAAAATTTTATCATTGGAGGCATAATCAAGGCATGCCACATAATTTTTTTGAAGATGTTGTTTAGGATCACCCTTGCCATCATAAAATGTGAATTTAGGTGAAAAAAAACTAGTTGGCAAAGGATGTAAAGATATCTATGGTGCAAGAGGATTATGCAACACCTCTTGTGAATCAATAACATATGGATATTTCATAATTTTTTTTTTCATTATTTGTAACCTTAGTTTGTAAGTTTTTTATTATTTGGACAAGAGCTTGAACCCCTTGGTATTTTAGGTTGGATATTTGAGAAGTCACCAAAAGAGGTGTACCTATAGGTTATGGAAATATAGGAATTATAACTGGCAATTAGGTTGAAATATTTAGGTCCCCCATGTAAGATG
This sequence comes from Torreya grandis, assembly GCA_037957365.1. Classification (NCBI taxonomy): domain Eukaryota; kingdom Viridiplantae; phylum Streptophyta; class Pinopsida; order Cupressales; family Taxaceae; genus Torreya; species Torreya grandis. The sequence continues at coordinate 4,123,430 of JARHVA010000531.1, forward strand.
TGGAAATAGTAGTTTTAAGGAATAATTTTTGAAAAACATATCTTGTGCCACCATTAAAATTATGAAGCAGTAATGTGCTCAGCGGAAGGTTGTTGGTATATGTGGATGACCCATAGCTCAAATAACATGATCAATAGATGGACTTGATTGTTTATCTACACTTTTTGATTTTTTAGTTTCTAATATAGGTCTTAGGATTTCATCAATATCTTCAAATTTTTGATGAATACCCTAATGAAACAATGAATTGCACTTGCTCATGATATATTTACTCATGTTCATTGAGTTCATTAGACTCAAGGTTTTTATTACTTGAATCTTAATCTATGATAAACTCATCAATATGTTTTTTCATTCTCATTGGTATCATCATGATCCATAGAATTAGGCCCCTCATTGGTTTTATACATCTTAGGTGATAAAAGAGGAAGCTCAATGTGTTTAATATGTACACCTAATAAGCTAGGGCTACACATAGGTTGCATAAAAAATAATAAGCAAGAAATAAAAATCATAGTAATCTAAAACCCTAATTGGTTGAAAACCTTAGGAGTCAAAAAAATTGCATTCACATGAATTGGGTTCACCAAATGTTTAACCTTGAAATCTAGATATGGGTGATCTTGGGTTAAAGGGGTAGAGATATCTTAGGGCACAAAGAATGTATACTATCTCTAAAGTAGGCCAATTAATTTCAAAACTTAGATAAAACATATACTAAATTTCTTATGTTGAGATATGATAAAGATAAAAAGTACAACTATACTAGTTATTGTAATGATAATGAACACAAGATACTTAGTTAATTCTAATGCTAATATAGATTTAGTTATGGAATAAGAAAGAAGTAAATTGGATTTGGATTCTAGATCAGTCATCTGATTTTATAAATTTGACTTCTATAGCCTTAGACACTAATGTTAGCCTAATATGGTTACATCAATGCTATTATCTAACTTGGATGTAGATTTCTAATATAAAATACTTGATGAAACTAGATGCGACAGTTTGGATGCTTTTAAGTTCTATGTTACTTTCACTTTGGTGTATTCAAATCTAGGTCAAAGATCATTGCTTCTTATCAAATAATGAAACCCTAGTTCTTCATCTTCATAGTGGCCATGTGAAAATGGGTTAGTGGGCACACAATGTTGATTTAACCCAAATAAACTTTTATCAATGAACATTGCCTATATAGCCAACACTCTGAATAGGGTCTAAGACTTTTGTAGTTCCCCCTATGTGTTGGCTTGTGTGTGTATCATGTAATGTGTGATAAGCAAGTACATAGAGTGACCTGGCTTGTACTTTGGTAAATATGGCTCATGGAGTGCTCCTTACATACTTCAGAGTTGTAAATATGTTTTCCCTTTGAATAATATGGAAATAAGAAAAAATAGAGAAGATTTACTCACTTGAGTGCTTGATTGAGTATTTTTTGGTTTGTGTTAAGTGAGGAATGAATGAGGATTGATCTTATATTTATACCAATCCCTTTGGATAATATAATACCAATCCCTTTGGATAATATCTTGTATTAAATCATTGGCTGACCATAGGAATACAATTAATTTACAAATTGGATGACTTTAGGGCACTTGACACTTGCATCAGAATAAGACACTTGCATTGACTTAGGTGTCTTACTCAAACATAAATTTCTAGGTAGTTGGAAAATAGGTGTAGGTCCATAACTTTTAAAGATGGAAGATAAGTAGGTTCATAATATTCTATTCAAGATAGAAGGTCTGAGTCATCATAATAGTATTGGTCAGATTAAGAGATAAGAAATTAGGCATAAATAGATAATTTATGTGAGCCGTTTGGTAGTGGAAAAGGTCTAGAAGCTGAAGACATGTCCATGATATGTATTTACTAAGTGTATAAGACTGAGGTGATATATAATTCAAAAATGATGTCTACAGTTTCATTTTTTCCTTTACTCTAGCAATTTCATTACTAAGATAAAGGGGTTGCACATAGACTATTAATTATGAATGAGGTATCTATTGATGCATTTTGCTTGGTTCATTATTTATTATAGTTTGTGTGTTTATACTTTGTACAATTTATCTTATCATTTTGTCATGAGGATCCCCAATATTGGTCCTTTATTATTCTAGACAAGTCATAAGTTTCAAGATAGGATCATCCTGTGGCTCTGTCTATGAAGTGTGGACTTGTCCAAACATAATTTTTGGAACTTTTCTTGAGTCATGTTTGTTTAAATCTTATTTTGGCCCATTGGGTTTTAGTTGGGTCTGATTTTTCATGCCAATAAGTCCCCCAATTCAAAATCAAAACCTCTATAAATATAAAGCTACTCTAAAGCATTAAGGAGGGTTTTTCTCACTCTCAAAAGCTACTAATTTTTTTTCATGTTCTATATATAGAGTTTTAAAGCTATATTCAAGGTTTTCAAAGGCTAAATTCATATTTGCATGTTTGTGCTAAGAATAAAATAGGATAAAGAGAATATAGAATTATATTCAAAATTTCACACATACACATACGTGGGAGAAACACAATTGCATTTGAGTCCTCTTTAGAGTGCAGTGCTTGGTCATACAATGGGGATTTACCAAGGTCATTCCAACTCAATCTCTTTCACTCAACACCCCTCACATTTGATATAAATTTGGTTTATGTGTAGAAGACTAGAGTTTTGTCACTAAAAATATGTCATATGATATTCCAAATCTAAAAATACATCAAATAGCTCTAATTAAGATTGGTTAAAGTAGTGCAACAATCATATTTTTGTCACAATCAACTGGGATAAGTCCACTATTAATGGATGTGAGTGATATGCACTATTTTCCACTTAGATCAATCCTATCTTGGATTATTATGAGATTTTATTATTGAGTTATCATTAATAAAATTCTAATTCTTTTTATATTTTCTTGTTAGTCAATGAGCTCATTCAATTAGGACAAGTCCATGGTCAATGTACATGAGCCACTTGTGTTCTTGTCCACTTACAACTATCTTGTCCAAAATAAGTTTTTGATTTTCTACATAATCTTGATCATGCACAGTCACCTCTTTTAATGATTTTAACTATCAAATACCTAATGCAGTTAACATTTTTAGTGTTTTCTAAAAATAATAGTTTTCCATATTTAACAATTTTGAAAATTAGAATAATTTATTGTTATACATTTTTAACATTATAATATATTTTAGTTTTACACCTATAATCTTACAATACATTTTATAATTTTATTAAAAATAGGGGAAAATAGTAGGATCTTGGAATATTAGGATTATATGCTTATTGATAGAGGTTATATTGCTTACATACATGTTACTAATGGTATTATTGAGATAGATGCAATAAATAAATATATAACATATCATTATGGATTCAATATTCATTAGGAATATATTTAATTCTCATTCCAATGGAATTTCAGGGGCATCTCTTAGTAGTGCTTTAGAGTCTAAGTTTTTTGATTTCATTTATCATATTGATCTTTCATGTGATCTTATAAATCAAGGTCTATCTTGTTTTTTATGTATACCTTTTGCATGCATAGTTATTTTATCTATGCTCACATTCTTTTTGTATAAGCTTTGACTTTATTGTTGATTAGTTGCATGGGTGATTTTTGTGTTCTATGTAGGGTTGATTATAGTGTAACTGATGTGTTTAATTCATATGCTTATTATTTGATATAGCTCTTTTTTTTGTTCTTTATATTTGTGTTTCATGTGCTTACTATATGGTGCACTTCTCATGTTTTTATATGTGATTAAGGTGTGCTCCTTACTTCCTTTATATACTTTGTTTGAGATTGTTTACTATGTGTGCTCTATTTTATTTATTTAATCTATTTTAATTTATGTGTAGCGTGTTATTTATGTGCTTAGCATATATTCATTGTTGGTTAATTTTAATTTGCATTATTATATGATTGGTGCCATGATTTATATCACACATAATTCTCTTTTATTTTCCATGATGCATATCATGTATATGTTATTGTTTTCTCTCTTACATTTCCATAATTCCTATCATTCATATATTGGGGTAAGGATCCATGTGTATGTTTTACTTTGATATATGTTGATACACTGATTGTATTGGGGCATGTTATATTAGTGATTCATTTATTACTATTGTGCTTAGATTGTTTATATGTTTTCCAAGGGGGATCTTCTCATTATTACCATGCTTACATTGTTTATAACTTTATCACTTTGTGGCATGTTACACTTGCACTTATATAGAGTATACTATGGGCCGAGATGGAGTCATTGATCTACCACATACAACCTTGCATGATGATATCTTATTATGTTATGCATTAATGATTTTAGTTAATATCTTACACATGGTGTGCATAATCCTTTATTTTGGGATATATTCTTCACAAGTTTGCTCACATCTCAAGTTGGGGCATAAATTATCAATTTTTTAATCTTCTACACTATACCTCTAGACACTTCCATACCATTTATTCATCTATGATAGGAAAGATACAAATTAATGTTTGATATGTACAAAATATATGAATTTTGTTACCAAAATGGGATACCTATATGATTCTTTCTATCCTTCTCTTTTATTTATTTTCATATGCTTAGAGTATACTTTTTATCTCAAGAACTTGTACTCAACATGTATTCAAGAGTAAACACATATTCAAAGAATTCAATTTTTATAGGGCATATGAATATGTTCCAACCACATGATGTGCATCATTTCCAGTATTTTTATTTTTTATTTTAGTTTGTTATATTTATAAACACTTTTATGTGCACACGTTCTTATATTATGACTCAAAATGTTTTATTATAGGATACAAAAGCATGGATGTTTATTACAATATATTTATGACCCTTCAAAGTGGAAATAAGTTGAGGTATCCTTATTTTTTAATTTCACTTCATTATTATTTTTATGTTGACTTTGATAAATATGAACATTTTAAAATACTAAGACATCTTATTGAGCCCTATGGGTAAGATTGTCTATTTTAATTTTATATACATTCCCACACACATAAAAGTGGGGAATTTATGCAAGAGCATCCCAAGAGAATATATATATATATATATATATATATATATATATATATATATTGCACATACAAAAAGAAGATTAGTTTTAGGGTTCATTTTATAGGATTTTAAGGTTGTGATCAAAATTTTGACGGCATCTTCGAGCTGAAAGTTGAATGGAAGATAGTGGAAGAATGTAGGTGTGTAAAAAATGAAAAGGAATATATCCCACATTTATTTTTCTTAGGTGAAATTTGATGTTCAAATAAAAATTTAATTTCTTAGTACATTGGATGACAATAGGGTTTATGTTCAGTTCCAGGATTACCAATGTTTTGTAAGAATCAATGACAATGGATGACTTGTGGCAACATAACATAATTTTAGAGAAAAAGAGTGAAAAACAAGAGTTAAGTCATGAAATAACAATGGTATTTGATAGGATACCTAAAAATCATGGCAATCATGTGCCCTATTGATATTTATCAATGCCAAAATTATGATGTGTTATAATTCTCTACCAACCATTGATACTAAAAATCAAATCATAGTAGTTGAGCATCATTACATTGATGAAGTGCACATATCGTGAGGTAAGCTGTGAAATGATAACATTTTTTGATCTGATGAAAAGTGATCTTTACCATTGAGTTTTATTATGGAGATGAAGTGTGAAGATCATGTTTTAGATAACTAAAAATATCCATTGATCTTATAAGGTTTGATTCAGGTCATTTATTGCCATATTAGAGGAGAAGGTTGAAAGTTTGAAGTGTTGCAATGATTCAATGATGACTATTAATCTTAAATATTATATCTTACTATTTTACCCTAATTTGGTTTATGAAACCCTAATAAGATATAAACTAGTAGAATAATTATCAATTTATATTTGTATAACATACATAAATATCCCTAAAACAATTTGAACTATGATAATGCACACAAGCTAAACATGGAAATAGATGTATAACAAGAGGAAACAAATGTATAACAATACATAAATAGGCTCTTAGTTTATTTACCAAATTATTATAAATTATAATTATATGAATGATGTGTCTCAGGACTATGTAAATGTTATATGAATGGTTCATTCCCACCTATTATCTCCTAGTCACTTCCATTAGGTTTAGATAGTATTAATGGTTGATACTAACCTAAAGTGGTTGGTACTAAACCTGCACACAAAGAACTCTTATTTTATTGAGGGATTATGTGCATGTGTATTTAATTTTCATTTCCACGTTTAATCACCTCTATAATCATGCAAGTGCACATGTATGATAAAACCCTATTTTTTCAAAATAAATTCAATATCAAATGGGAATGTTAGGTGAAATGGTTGAGTTGGACTGACCTTGTTAAATCCTCATTAACTGGCCAAGTTCTACATTACATTACTAGTACTTTAAAGAGGTCTCAAACTCAAATTTTTCTCTCTTGTAAATGTATATGTGTTTAATTTTAGATGTAAGTCTAGATGCTATTTATCCTATCTTTCCCTTGGTACAAGAATGCAAATGTAAATTGACCCTTGTAAAATCTAGATTTATCTCTAGTGATTCTTTAGGTGTAATATGTAATCTTGTCTAGCTTTTGATAGAAAAGTGATTTTCCTAAAATATCTTACAATAAATTTTTATATATAGTAATATCTAAATTTAATTAAAGTAACTAGTGGCACAAAAATTCAACCAAAATAAATTTAAATGTGCCCAAACAATGGCCATAAAGTGAAACATGTCCAAATTAAATTAAAAGGGTACCTTCCATCATATTATATCAATAGCTTATACTCATTGATAATGGTAGAACCAACCTGAGGCCTAAAAAGGCTCCAAGATAAAATCAAGGGCCAAATATTTTTATAATGTGGTAAGTAAGTCTAGATACAATAATAAAAAAGTGTTTCAAAACAAAATATAATCAATAATCCAATCAAAAGACCAATAGAAATGCACCACTATGTACTTAGTTCAAAATTTGAGATATATTCATGCAAAGTTGCCTAAAGTTATTATGAAATAAGGCTTATAACAAATATGGGTATCTAAATTTTCTCCCTTTTAATCTAGCATTTTAGTGGAACTATAAATACTAGATAAAATGGAAAAAGAGAATGCATACCTACATTGGAAATTATGATTTCGTATTTATTGTTTGTTCTAATGATGTCCATGTGTTCCTACAAGAGATGATGCATGAGATTAGATATATTTATACCCAACTAATAAAGTAAAATTATAATGAAAGATATTAAAATAACAACTACACTTGTATGTATTTCATATGATGTCACTCAAGGAGTTTGCTATTGTTGTGAAGATCGAACATGCTAAGGGTCAATGGTTGACCCAATCATTATGGAGAAGAGGAGAGAACTTGTAGTCTTGTTCACTTCCTATCTAGGGATAAGGAAAAGCTTCCAAGTGGATATTTGAAGAGTAGTTCCAAGATGAAAATTAAAAACTCAATATTAGGTTAATTAATTGTGTGCTAAGCATTGCTAAACCTTAACACATCACTAAAAACAAATCAACCACTACAAATGGTTTATAGATTCAGTTTGTATAGTTTCACTCAAGTTATCTCAATGTAAAAAATGCATGATCAAAATGGAGTGAAAAATGTTCATGACCCCATAATGAATGCATGTTTGATTGTATAATTTCACTCAAGTTCAATACATGTAGAATAAAATGTGCTATCAAAATAGAATGAATGATGTTCATGTCCCCTTTATGAACACATATCTAGTAAGTGTGAAGTGAAATGACAACCATTTTCCATTCAAACATAAATTGTGTTGTTATGTATGTGCATGAATAAATACCATGCCTCACAAATCTGAAAGTGTGTATATCTACATGAATTAGTATCATACCCCTAAATGCATACTTGATAATATAGAATTCTATGCATTTATATGATAAACTTAAGAAATTTTATCTCAAATGTATATATATGTAGAAACCTATAATTCATGTTCCTTTAAATTGTGTTTATATACCCATGCATATACACCGAAGTGTGTATGAATATGTGCTCAAATATCTATAAATTTAGTGCATCAGCATGGCATATGCCTCCATAATCTATATCAATGTGCTAATATCTATCATGTAACTAAACCATCTGATATTTTAACTATTTTAAATCTCTAAAATCTATACTCTGATATGATTTATATTCATAAAGGCTTATGTCTCTATGAAAATCCCAATGTAATGAACCCCTTTTGAGATGAGGGATGTGTCATGTATAAAAATTTATTATTTTTCCCTAATAATACAAATTAATCATGGACATATTGAATGAACATTGTTGGTTGACACAAATAATGAAGGTACTCTTTTAATATTTCTCTACATGGATATATATCTTATTTGGATCAATTATGTAAGCATATGGGTCAAAAGGATCAAATCTAAGATCATCAATAAGGCTAAAACTAATATTTAATAGTCCCAAGACTTTCTCCAATCTAAGTTTCCTATCATTACCACTAGATGTCAAAGGGCATACATGAATTCTTTTATTCCTCTTCCAAGTCTTCAAAGTTTTACTAGCTACTGTCCCACTCACATTATTCACCCAAAGATTATATTGGGTCCCACAATCCATGTTATCACTAATATGAGAGGAAGGGTACTTATTTCAAAGTTTGAGCTTTATACATGTGAAGTTTCCTAAAATTATTATGAAACAATACTTGTACCAAATATGGGTATTTACTCTTAATTTTCATCATCCGTTCAAAGATAAATATTTTTCTATAAATTCATAGTGAGAAATCGATGCTCACCATCAATTTGGAAGAAATAAATCTTGAATGTTCATTGTTACATCAGAGGTCCTTGTGCATGATTTAGTGTTAGTCCAAACAATAACAATGAACATTGATCTAACATCACTAAATCATGCCCATCCATTTTAGATGTGGGCATTGTGAACCTAATAAGGAAGGAAAGCTTTGAATGAACACAGGTCATAGATAATTCAAGATCAAATCCTAGTCCTGTATCACCTTATCAAGAGTCAAAAAGAAACATAAAAAGTATCCCTCCTAATTAACACAAGTCATTGATATCCAAGGAAAGATCTTAGCCATCCATTTGGGGTTTGACAATCAAGTAAGGAACTATGAAGCATAACACCGAACAAAAACAAAAGTAGATCTTCTAGGTTTAAATCTCAACCATTGATCTTCCTTAAGAAAAAATCACATAGGGAAGCATGCATGAAATTCAAAAGAGCTGATAAGTTTTAAATGATGTTCATGATTTCCTTCATTTTGGGAATTCAAGATGCCAAAATAAATATAGAAATAACATGGATAATGTTTTACCTAATGATGAATATATTATAATAAGTAAAAAGTGTAAATAAAAACCATTCCTTATAAAATAAGGGAACTGGTCATTAGTTTGAATGGTTATAGGGAATCCAATCCATAATTAATGGCAATTAGAACTCAAAGGACATGAAGGAAGAGTGCTAATATTTACAACTCCAAAAAGGGGAAATTCAAAGGGTTAGAAGTTATGATAAAAAAAAATCTTTATTCTTAAATAATAATGTAGATCTTGAAGATAATATGTTACTCAAAGGAAGGGGAAATGAAAGGGGCAAAAAATCAATCTTTATTTGATTTTCTAAAAAGGCAGGCAAGGTCAGCCTTGATAGGGCTCAAGAGGAGTCTTTGGGAGGAAAAAAATAGTTTTGGAGTGGGAGGTTGAAGAAGCAAAGTTGGGAAAAGATTGTAACCCTTCTTTGATGTTGTGTTTGGTAAATGCTTGGGTTGTGGGTCTATGTTGTGAGCTTGTCTTAAAATTTTGAGATAAGAAAAAATATTTTTGTTCTGCATTTGAATGACTCATGTGTGTTTAAATTTTGTAATTCTATCTATAAATAGAGGGAATTGATTTTAGGTTGTAAGGATAAAGCAATTGTTTTTTGACCCATTATCTTTGACTACATCAGACATTATGTAGAAACTTAAATTTTATATAGGGGTTAGTTTTTAAATTACATTATTCTAGGTTACTTGTACATTGTTAAATTATTGATTAATTTTGGGATATTATTGAAAAATTTTTACCTATGTTTTGGCCTTCTTGTGCATTGTAATTTTACTTCCCCTTTCTCTCTCTCCTCTCTCTTTCTTCCTTGGATACTTTTTTATTGTATTGGGATTACTACTAAGAATTGTACACTATACAATTTTGATGTGGACCCTCTTAACTCCTTTTTTAGGTCTCACATGCTTTATATTTCAAGTTTTTTGGTCCTTATCACGTATTGTGTGTCAGATTGCTTACCATATTTGTCCTAATTTTAAAATTGAGAAGTCCATAACTAGATATATGCATTAGTACATATAAGACATGATGTGAATGAAGGAATTTAATGTGAACCCTAATTTTGATAAATGAATTGAAATCAAGAGTATATAATTTATTAAAGAGTAAAATTTGAGTGTCTAGAGAAAAAAATGATTCAATATTGAAGTGTTCAATTTGTATTGTGCCACTAGTCATATTAGCACAAAATTCATATAGTGACTAGGGCTTGCATCAACAAATTTTTTACTGAAGTGAATTAAGCACTATCTTCCAAACTTGTTCTAGAATAGGGCCCCACTAATAAAATAGGGATAACACAAGATTCTCATTGATTCCCCCATTATTTATTTATCTTTGATGACTCATTAGGGTTTTAAAGAAGGAGAGCAATTTCACATAGATCTATATAGAATTCAATAAAATCAAGTGGGGTTTTTATAGCTCTAAAGTAGGAAAATATGGCATATAAATTTATTTAATAAAGGTGTAGGTGTAAATAACTATAAGTTCATAGTTCTGGTAAGCCTAACAATGTCTCAAAGTTTGGTTATCCCATAACCATCTTTGTAATTTCAATAGTCTAGGAAAAGTTATTTGATTATCCTAAGTTTTCTAAGTTTTGTTTGTCTTGTCATTTGGAACTATTTTTTGGTGCCTATTTATTTTGATTTTATCTTTATTTTTGATTATTCAAATATTATTCTATAACCCTTTATTTTCAATTATAGATTACTCTATAATATTCTGATTTAAAATTAGGGTTGATTTTTTGTAAATCTAATTAAATTTGGTTACAAAGTAATGTAGGTGAATGTAGTGTATTATTAATGTAAAAATACTTTTATTTCATTAATTATATCATAATAATTTAAATTGAATTTCATGATATAGATTTGTTATTTCCTTTACTTCCAATTCTATAATAAGATTCCATCCAAACCACATCCTACAATCATTAGTACACTAAAAGTCCTTTAATTATCCACATGTAAAATATTGTCCCCGCTAACTACTTTAATTAAGAAAAAAAAAAAATCTAAGGGAATTGTTGCATTATGGTGATATTAGATAAAATTGTATAAGTGTCGAAAGACAAAACATCATATATAAAATACTTGTAATTTCCCTTGAGATGCAAAGTATGTTAGGAGAGAATTGATTTTTGTTTGTAAATATAATATATGAGACACTAAAACACTGTTATACAAAAAAACACATCTTAAAGGTTTATGTCTAATATATTAGAAAAAGAAAACATTGTAATAAATGAATAACTTTTGATTGAGATTCACAACATGTTTTATGTTTTTTGGGTCTAATAGATTGCTTTATTTTTGTGCACTAATAGAGGGATGTATTTTTTTTTATGGTAAATGTGAAATACATGTAAATAAAATGCAGGTCATACAAATGAAATACAAAGAGGTTTTATACCTCCCATATTTTCAGAAAAAAAAACATTGAAAAAAGAGAGTAAATTCTAATTAAAATTCATATATTTTTTATTGGGGTATAAAAGAGCGTGTTGGTCTTATGGGCATTATTAAAATTCTATATCTCTATCACTCTTACACATTAAGTCTTAAAAAATTAATATTTAATTCTTTGATTATACAACTGTAACATATTTTATAATTAAATTAAGAAATTTAGTAGCTGATGCTTGTGGTTTAAGCTCCTCTATAACTTAGTGTGGTTGTAACATGGCATGCTATCATACCACTTGATATTTTTTTGAATATGAATATATCTCTGTTTCATTTTAAAAACTAAGATCTAAAAAAAAATTATGTCTACATATTTCTTAAAAAAAACATTGGAAAATGGGGTAACTTCTAATCGAAACCCACTTGTTTTAACCAAGGTCTAAGAATGTGGGTTAGTTTTGTGGGGATTATTAAAACTATATATCTCTATCACTCTTTTACACTATCTTAAAAAGTATAACATTTAATCATTAAATTAAAACTAATATTTCTTTCTTTCATTTCAAGATTTCATAATATTATGTATTTTTTAAAAATTAAATGGAAATAATAATGTGAAAAGAACATGAAAATATTTCATTACAAAATACCAACTTTTTATTTGGGATGTAAGACATAATAATAAAATAAAAATTAAAAAACTCCTTGAATGTTCAAAGGGACAAATAGAAGTAATCTTCCCTCTCAAACATGTTGAATGGGTGATTTTGTTTTGCAAGTGCACTTATGAGTACAAAGTATCTCATCTTCTTGGATACATGTTGGTTAGATTTGTTATATTACCTTATTGATAATCCAAAGCTTTCCAATATTAATATAGTTAATACCATGAATAAAAAATATTGTATAACTCAAATAAGATAGCTTGATTTAGATCTTAATTTTTTTAAATTATGTAATTAAAAACTTAAAAATGAGAAATACCTAAGTTGGAGAGGGGGTTCCCCTAAAATCTACAATATCTCTTATATGAATTAAATAGTCTCTCTAAACTATAATAATATGCCCTTGATATAGGTAGCCTCATCACATGTTAAAAAATAAAAAACATTGGCCATGTCATTAACAAGAAGATTTTTTCCATTAAAGGAATGAATACTTTTAATAATGTCCAAGAGACTGAGTAGTATATGGGACCAAAGGATAGTGATTAAGTTTCTTTGTATACAAACAAACCTCTAAAAGAGTTTGATGAGCTATGTTTGTGTGACATCCATTTTCATTTTGATGTTGGATTTACTATTATGTATCTTGTAAGAAAATCAATTATTTTTGTTAATCTATCATCTTTGATTAATGAAATCAAGGAATTAATCTTCAATATGTCAGGATACTCGATTTAGATATCCTTTTAAGTCAAGAATTCCATGATGTAATACCACTCTATGTATATAAAGTGGCACCCCTCATCATCATAACCTAAAATACCTCCTTGTAACACATCCCATCAAACACCTCAACAAACCACTCTTCAATCATATTATTCTCAATCCCATTTAATTACATCGCATTAACATGTATGATTACCTTTCTCAACTTCACATACTCACTCTTTATCAAACCCACCAATACACACTTGGTTTTCACGTAATTGTATAATGCATTTTCCATGTTAATAATGCAACCATGCCTACATGGAATCATGACCCCATCTTCATGTTTCATACCTAATATAGAGACCATCACATTTTTTTCCATAATGTATTAAAAAACTAATTTTTTTTTGTGGAAGATACAAATTACATTGACAAAGGTGATGAAATGATATGTAATATCTTTAATGTGGATTTCAAATAAGCAAGCAACACTCTATGGCATTGATGAACATTTCATATTGATTTAAAGTGTAACTATTAGGTCCACTATAAAGTCATGAAATCATGGTTAGGGGTATAAATGAAGAGATGAATTATACCATGAAACCCACAAAAAATAACATAATGGAAGATACAACAACAAAAAAAAAACTTCTTTATTAATCAAAAATGAAAGATTTGATACTCATCTAAATCTGACTTATAATACACATACAACCTATAGGCTTACAAAAAATTGAAGTATTTACCCAAGTCCATGTATGGACATGATTCAAATCATCATCCCTTCCCCAAATCTTTGCACATAACTTTGATGGCTAATATGACTAATAGTTACACTCTAAATTTTTACCTTACATGTTTTTTGCATCCCTTTCACTAGTGTAAGGATATGTTTATATAGGTGCATGATCTACCTACTTACATTAATGCTCTCAACTACACACTAATGAAAAACATTAAATGCTCATAATGCATCACAATCTTTAAATGCTCAATACAATTCCTATGCATTGTAACACATCACAAAATATATATGAAATGCTCTCAACAACCTTCCATAATTTTAAGTATTAAATGTGAAATGGTAGAAACTTAGGACTCTTTTCTACAGTGGTTGAATAATTAAAATATACAATAATGAAGCAAGAATGCATGATGTTGATTAACAAGAACATAGCCTAATAATTAGACACATAACAAGCTCCTATAATAAATGAGGAAGGTGAAACAAACACATAACTAGAAGTAAGAATATACTTACCTATGAAACAAAAAAATCAACTTACTTATAAAATATAACCAAATACAATAATAAGCTATTTAATCTTATATAAATAATTATTTTCTAATACCCTCCCTAAATGACTGAACTAGAAACAACTCCAAGCTTATCTTAGAATTTTACAAATTTTTCATTTCATAAAGGTTTAGTCATTATATGCACTAGTTGTTCAGAGGTTGGAAAATAATAAAGATAGATGCCTTTATTAGTAACCAAATGTTAGATGTAGTGATGATGAGATTTAATGTTCTTTGTCCTAGCATGAAATACTAGATTCTTTATCATCTTTAGTACACTCTATTTGTCACAGTAGATAGGTGTAGATGTCGATGAATCAAGTTAAAGATCCTCTAATACTAATTGAATCCACATCAACTCTCTTCCTTCACTAACAAATTCTTTATACTCTGATTTAATAGAAGACAATGTTACTATATTCTAAAGCTTACTCTACCATGAAAAGGCTCCAAAACCAAGAGTGAATAAATAAACTATTATATAATATCTATAATCAATTAATCCTACTCAATCTGAATCAGTGTATTATGTTAGCACAAATTCAACAGATTGCTTATACATAATGGCTAAGTCTAGAGCACCTTTGACATATCTAAGAATACACTCTGTATCTTGCCAATAATCTTCATGTGGTTTTAGCCATGAATTGAGAATGATAACTTACTACAAAACATAAATTTGGTCTATTAGTAGTAGGATAAATCCAATTACTTGCTAATTTTTGATACATTGTTTTATCAACAAGTGGTGAATCAATGTTAGTTGAGAGTTTTGTCTCAAATGCCATAGGTGTAGCTATTGGATTACAATCATTAATTCTAAATTTATCTAAAAATGATTTGTAATATTCTATTTGAGATATAAAAATTGAGTACCCATAATTTTAATACTATAAAAAATCCACACCTAGACAATATTGAAGCATGCATGGATCAGTCATTTCAAATACAAGAGCATATGTCAGATTCCACTTATTTAATCAAATTGTTGATGCTTCCAGTGATGGAAATATCATCAACATATACAAATAGAACCACTATGTCATCACCAATTAATTTAACATATATAGTATATTATACATCACATCTTTTAAAACTAGACTCTCTAAGATATTTATCTATTTTTAAGTACAAAGATCAAGGAGCTTTATAAAATCTATACAAGGACTTCACTAACCTGAAAATTAGATTTTATTTACTAGGAATCTAAAATCCCTGTAGCTATACCATATACACTTTCTCCTCTAAGTTTCCATTCAAAAAATCAATTTTCACATCCATATAAAATACCTACTAAGCAATAATAGATATAAACATTTTAGCTATAGGAGCAAATGTTTCTTCATAATCTACTCCTTCTTCTTGTGTATAACCTTTTGTAACAAGATGAGATTTATATTTATCTAAAGAACCATCTGATTTACATTTTACCTTATAAATCCATTTGAAACCAATGGATTTCTTACCTTGGTGTAGCTCAAACAAAACCCAAGTACCATTATTTATGAGTGCATCATAATCCACCTTCATGGAGAATTCCCATTCTAACTTCCCTTTAGCATCTGCATAAGTATTGGGCTAAAATTTTTATAAAACATTAGTATTGAGAGAAAAAATTTACATGCTCATGATTATGTACCACTTATTTCCCTAATATTATGGATCTACCTTCTAAATAAAATAGAAGATTATCTTGCTGAATATCATGCATTGTGCTATGGTACCATTTTGGTCATTTATGTTGACTTCTAGAATCACCTATTGTGCCACTAGGACCTTCCATGGAGCTAGATTGTTCTAGTGTTTACCTTTTTAAATCATATTCCATTTTAGTACTATAACTTGATTCACATTCATCAATAGGAATCTAAATATTACTAGTATTTTTAGGTTTACCATATTTTAAGAAATAGGGTTTTTTCTCATATATTTTGACATCTCTATGCATAATTACTTGATTTAAAGAGAATCTAGTAATTTATATGCTTTGGAATTATCATTATAGCCAAAAAATATGTACTTTTTAATCTTTACATCTAAACCAATTATTTTCACTTTAGGGATTAATGCAAAAGTAGTACAACCAAAAAGTTAAAAATCACTTACATCAGGTTTTTTTCCTGACCATGCTTCTTCTAGAGTAACAAGCTACACAACTTTATAGGGACTCCTATTCAAGATGAACACTACAATGTTAACATGTTCTACCCATTACCAAAAAGGTACATTCCTACTTTGCACCATAAACTATGCCATATCCATGATTATCTTATTCCTCCTTTCCACTACTCCATTATGTTGTGGAGTGTGAGGAGTTGTATACTACCTATGTATGTATTCCTTTGTGCAGTATGCATTGAATTTATTGTAGATAAATTATCTACCATTTTCTAACCTAAAGGCCTCAAAATTTTTACCTATATGATTCTCAAGGTGTTTTCCATGCAAATAAAATAAGCAAAACACTTATATTTAATATTAAGAAAGTACACCCATAATTTTTTTAAAAAATAATCAGCTATCAACTAGAAATAAAGGGCACCAGATACAATGTTAGTTTTCATAGGACCATGAATATCTACATGTACCAAATCTAACATACATTCTACCCTCTATGATTTACCAATAAGAAAGGGTTGCCTAACTTGTATACCCAACTGACACCCTTCACGAACATTTTGATTTTCTTGAATAGATAGGAGTCCATGAACTATTTTATTTTTACTCAAGATATTTAAATATTGGTAACTCAAATGACCATATCTCTCATGCCATAGAGTACTAAATTGATCAATTATTACTAAAGCATAATGTTCTATTGATTTGGGATCTACAAGTTTATACAAACCCCTTTCCCTTATACCCACAACAACAAGTTTATCATTGAGTGTAGTGACATTACATTTCTTTCCTTCAAACTTAACTACCCATTATTTATTTTTGGTAATTTCATTGATGGACAAAAGGTTTTTATTCATATCTAGTATACATTTGAAATTAGTAAATGCATATTTTTACTCATTGTTCAAAATGATTTATACATCCCCACAACCCTTAATTTCATGTGTCCATCCATCACCTAAGGAAATAATTTCATTAATACTATTATCTTTAATGACGTTTACATACCAATTTTAGTGACATGTGTTAGTGTCATGAAGCTCCTTAGTTAAAGTACCAAATTCATGACTCATATGATTGGTTTTGTGTTACTGCAAAAGCAAATTTAGTATATGCCTCTTCATTTAATTCTTATACAATATTAACATGTATAGATTTCTTGTTTGGATTAGCCATATCATATTTTTTATTTCTAAAATATTTATTAAAATCACCTAGTTGCTTGCAATAAAAACACTTCCATTTGATTTCTTGGAATCACTTACATTATTCTTTGAATAATCTTTGTTCTAACCATTTACCCTTACCTTTTATCCCTACCATAAAAACACTTTATGTAGATGTGGATGTTGAAGATATGGAATGTTCCTACCACCATTCCTTCTATATGAGAAGAGTGGACAACTACTTAAAGTCCAATACATGTGTAATGACTCCACAAAGGAATCATAAGAGGATGGTAAATTATGCATAACTAGAGCATTGAGGTCCTACTCATCTATTGGTTTTCCCACTACCCTTCAACTGATCACACATGTCCTTAAATTATAAAAAATATTCAAAAATAGAATATTTTTCAAATATAATATTTTACCGATTTTAAAAGACTGATATTTGGTCCCAAGGTGTTTCCACAATTCTAGTATAGTATCAACATTTCTAACTTTTAGAATTAGTTTGTTAACAACATAGAGTTTTTAAAACATTAAGGCTTCATGATGACATTCATCATAGTCATTTTGTTGATTATATGGTCTATATTCTTTACCAGGTATAATCTGGTCAATATTTTGATTCTCACTAAAAGTATTTTATGACTCCACAAGCTAAAGTTTTTACCATTCAATTTCTGATAATTTGGCAACAATAATGTTGCAAATGAACCATTTTTACCTTGTTTTTCATAAAAATAATTAAATCATAAAAACTATAATGACTTTGACAAAATTCTTTTTGGACATTGAATCTAGTCTAAAACTAGACAATATTTCTAGTTTTATCAAAATAATCTTTAGCATTTGTGAACTTTTAAAGTTTTCATCTTTTACCAACTTACATAAAAAAAGGGAAAAATAATTAAATCTGGAGTTGTATAGCTCCATTTACAAAAAATATTTTTTTGTACAGACAAGGATAGAAAATTAAATATACTAGCCATTTTTGAGTGATTTGGGCTTACGAATTTCTATCAACATAATTAATTGTGACTTTTCAAGCACGATTTTAAGCAAAATGAAAGTTTCAAAGGTTTGAATCAAAAATTGATTTTTCCACTCTTTAATTTAAATCAAATTATCTTTATTTATAATTTGTTGATTAAAACTTTAGGTTAAAACTTACATAAGAAACTTAATCCAATGAAATGAAACTTGCATATGATTTGAAATATGGTGCACCCTGTGCACCCCTAATCCTCTTCCCTTCTTGGGTTGCCTAAATGAACAAAAAATAAGCAAATTATTCTTGTATGACCAAGAATCACTATTTTCATGAGATGTTGGGCTATTCTGAGGACTAAAATAGAGAAATTACTACTAGTATGGCATCCTAAGGTGCCTTCCTCCCAAAACAAAAAGCAAAACTCTTACTAGTTCACTTTTTTCAACTCATACACCTCTTTCTAGGTGGATTTTTAGTAGGTAATTCACAAAATATAGTTATGATATGATTTATGATATTCAGACACAAAAAATACAAAATACTATGTTTGTGAAGTGTCACCTCATTGTTTGGGATGCCTTACTTCTAGAAGATTACAAACTATCAGACCTCCCTCTCTAAAAAGGGCCTTTATTCAATCAAAATGTTTCTTTCTTATTTATTTCAAACACAAAATAGTATAAATAAGTAAATAAAAAATACTCCTCCCTTCAGCATACATGCCACTCTCTTCAAATACAATGTTTCTCTCTAAATGGAATGCTTTTCTCTATAGGGAACACTTTTCTTGCCAACACCACCTCTAAGATGATGAAAAACATCCTCTTCCAACATATTTCTCTCTGAATTCATAGAATCATTTTTTATTTTCCTCTCACCATGTCTCTTCACTGAAATCTCCATCGACTAATTCCTCCTGAAAAAATCACTCTTCACTCCCTTATAGGTTATTGCAAGCTCCCTTAACCATGTGCTCTAAAACCATGAAGAATTATAATATACAATAATAAAGCAAGAATAGGTGATGTTGATTAACAATAAGATATCCTAATAAATAGGCACATAAAAAGCTCCTATAATAAAGGAGGAAGGTGAAATAAACACACAATGAAAAGTAATAATAGACTTACTCATGAAACAACAAAATCAATTTGGTTACAACAATATAACCAAATACAATAATAAGATAATTAAGATTATATAAAAAATTATTGGAATAAAGTTCAGATTATTTTTCAAAGCTTTCATATTAAACAAGTTGCATGGAGATCATATTTCCAAAAGCTAAATTGTAAGGGATCACCAAAAAAATGCACAAAAGAGTCCTTATATAAGGCTTATGCATGTACTCTCTGAACACATTATTAAGCACCATCACTTCCTCACAAAGCTTTGAAATATTCACAAGTGAAGTTGCACACTGAGACCTTCAAAATAATTTGCAAAGGTTACAAGATTTCTTCTTCATAGTTTAAGTTGCACACTGAGACCTTCAAAAGAATTTGCACAGGTTGCAAGCTTCCTTCTTCATAGTTTAAGTTGCACATATAAAATAGACCATGTGGGAAATAAAAAAATTATTGTGAATAATCCTAGGAGTAGTATTTTGTCTTCTAGTATGATATGAACAATCATTTTAGGAGATGAACAAAACTATCATATAACTTACTATTTATATGCACTCTTGCTTATAATTTATGAATGAACCCAATTTTTATTTGCACCAAATCTCTTGTTTAATTTTTGCAATCCATTCTTGTCTTGACATTGGTATCAAAACATAGGATTTTTTATTTATTTTTATCCTCCATTCTTTTTATTTTGCTAAAAAATATTTTTCCAGACATTCATAATTTTGTGCAAGTTCATTCTAATCTTTGTGTAGGTCATATAACACTACTAAAACCATGATTAAAGTGCTAATATTATGCAATGATTTTTTGACATTGTTAAAATGCATTACTTACGTTTATCAAGGCATTTGAGTATGTTGTCAAATGGGAACCAGTCATCTTGGAAAAGTGTTTGTGTATTTGTTGAACAATTTCATGCCACATGAGGATACCCATATTCCATGAGAAGTTACAATTAAAATATTCCATGTGAATATTGTCTCTTTTAGACTATTCAATCTTAAATCATGCCTCACCACTCAATTGGACAATTTCAATTCACTTGTAGAGAAAGTTAGAATTATTTTTTGTTTGAAAGGTCGTCAATTCCCAAAGGCATCTATCAGTTCACATATTATTGAATGGAAAATGTGATTGTATTATTTACTTCATACATGTAGTACTCACTTCTTATGACAAAGGATCTGCATCAACAAGCAAGAGATCTCTAAGGATGTAGACTTTAACCAAAAAATGAGTACAAAAATCTTCCAAATGGGCCCATGGAATATAACACTATAGCAGATTCAACAACATTGGAATTGTGAGCCGACTCTTCAAATCTTCCTCCTATGCCACTTCTTCACTCTTAAAAATTATGCATTCCATTCAAAGATAAGTTTCATTTAATTTTGGAACTACACACACACACATTTGTGTGTGTGTGTGTGTGTGTGTGTGTATGTACGTACATGCATACATATGTATGTATGTGTGTGTCTATATATATATATATGATTTTAATTTGAAAAAACATTTATTATTTTTGGATTATTTTCCCAAAATAAAATAATAATATTTTTGACTTATTAAAAAATAATAAATAAGTCATTTTTGGTGCAAAGAAAATTTTCAAACAAAATCAAAATAAATTATACAAACACAATGTTCATTATATATGGTGCCTTTAGTTCACATTTATGAGTAATGGATTCACAATTAAACTATTGCATCCAATGCCTAATATATTTGTAAAAATTTAATTTGAGGCTTTGTCCCTATAAATTACCAATGATAAATAAGGATAAGACTTCTATTTTTTTCCATTTCCTTTTTTGCCCATTTATCTTTGTCACTAGATGTAAATCTTGAAAGTAATAAATGATGAGTATATAAAGAACTTACAGCCACATACAATGATTTATGATAGAATGAATCCTTTTCATGTACTACCTAAATTCCATGTATCACTTTGATATCATGTGCTTAAACATCTCTTATACACACCATCGAGTATATCTAAAGGATGAACTTATTCCATGAACCATTAGGTATAAATGAAGGGTGAGCATATTGAGAGGTTTGATATATTAGGTTGATGGTATATATAAAATGAAATCTATTTGATCAATAAAGAACCAATTCATCTCCATTCATATTAAAATGCATTCAATAAAAATAATTTTTGGCACAACACTAACTGAGAAGGACACCTGGTTAGAATGGTCCTAAAAAGTTGAGAAAACTCTCATCTTTAATGAATTTTGGTATGAAATTTTATATGGAGAGAAAAAACCAAATAAACCATCAAAAAAATAGGGAAAAAAGGAAGCATAAAATTCTAAAGCATTGGCCTTGAAAAGGGCCTCAGTTAATGCATAAGTTTTTTCACAAGGGTGAATCACTCCATGGGAATCATTATATAAGATAAAATATTTTTATGATTCCCATTTAGAATTGGAATAAATTACAATTGCATTTAATATTAATGAGCCTTGAGTTGAAAAATGGTGATTTAATGAGATTAGCCTCTTAAATCTACATATTCAAGCATAATATTGAAGTTTCATGTGCAAAAATTGATGTATATTTGACTAGTTCAATAAAAAAATCTTATTCCCACATATTCCACCTATTTAGAGTAATTTCAAGCAAGAAATCAATTGAAGACTTTCACTTTTGATCAATTAGTTGAAAAGATAGTTGAAAGAGAAAGGCCTTTGGAAGAAATATTAAAAGCACACAAGAAATTATTTTATATGGTCTTCAAAAGGGAATCTTCCAAAAAGGCTTCCTCTTCAAAAAATAAAGGAAATGATAAAGGCAAAGGGAAAATAAAGGATGAGAATTTAAAATCGACAAAAATAATGGTCAACATCATGAAAATTAAAATGACGAATAAAAAATATTTTACAAATGTTTTGGTACAAAAGGGAGTTGTGAGGCTCATGAATGCAAAACATCATGGGAAAAAATTGAGGGCTATTGAAAAAAAATAAAATAAAATAATGAAAATAAGATAACCTCATAATCAAACTTAGCTTAGTCTATAATTGAATTTGTGCTTTCCATTATAGATTAAGTAAATAATGCTTCATTACATTCATCTTGGGATGATTCTTGGGTCCTAAATATTGGTGTCATGCAACACATAACTTTTTGAAGGGACTTATTTGAGGATTTTTTGAATAAATATTTGGTTTGGTATATATGGTAGACAAAAATAGTCTACAACTTGAAGGAAAATGGATAATTTGACTCAAGTCACCAAAAATTCCAAATTTCATTCTCCATAATGTCCTATATCTTTCTTAACTAAAAATAATTATGTTGTCCTTAGTGCTAATTCAATAACAATAACACTCCATTTTATTGGAAGATGGAAAGGTAATAATCAAAATAAAATTTGATAATGTAGTTGTCTTGACTATATTTAAGGAAGGAAAGTTGCTAAAACTTAGATGTGAGCCTTCAATTTTAGGAAACTTTACTCATCTCATTGAAAGAGGAATGCCAAGTAAGATTAGGGAATATCCACCATGATAAATTTTTAAAATGCAAAACAATGACATTTTAGGTTTTCTAATGCTACCCAAAATAGTTGAAAAAGGTGAAGACTACATATTAGCTAAATATAAAAGAGAACCATTTAAAAAAGCATATTAGAAAGCTGAAGAAAATTGTAGTTGATTCACTCTATTTGCATTGTCAATAAATTTTTTTATACTAGTGGTCACAAGTAATTCATGTTTTTCATTGATCTTTATTATAGAATGACTTGAATATATTTTCTAAAGTAAAAATCGTATGCCTTTGAAACTTTTCAAAGGTTTTGAACAATGATTGAAAATGAAGCACAATCTCATATTGGGACATTAAAGATTGACAATGGTGGTGAATTCACATCAAATGTGCTTGAATCATATCTTAAAAAATGGGATAAAACATCATCTCATAGTCCCTAAATTCCTAAAAAAATGGGATAGTAGAGTGGATGAAAAAAATTGTGAAGAACATGGTTTAGGCAATGTTATATTTCAAAGGAGTAAATCTACATTTTTGAGCAAAAGTAGATCAAAAAATAGGTCACCATCAACAACTCTTAAAAATAAGACTCCATGTAAATATTGGTGTGATCATCTTCCTTAAGTGTGTCATATTTGGGTTTTTGGATCCACATGTTACACATTGATTCTAAAAGAGAAAAGGAATAAGCTAGACCACAAGAGTTAAAAATGCATCCTTTTCAGATATTCAAAATCCCTAAAGGCCTGCAAAATTTTTGATGAAAAAACAAGAATTTTCTTGATGCAAGATATGTTGTCTTCTATGAAACCATAAAAGACACAACTAACATCAATTAAAAATTGAATCAACTTGATAAATTTGATGTTTTCAAAGAGAATTATATCGAGGCTCCAAATAATGAAGGAGGGGTTCTACAATTGGGAATCATTTGAATTTATATTGTCTCCTGTAATTGAAAACAAGACTCCACAAGTGGAAGAAAATGAAACTTCATCAGAACATGAACATTTTTCAAAATATGAAGGAGTTTTAAATGAAGAAAATGAGGAACTGATTATTCTACAAACAACACAAAAAAAGATGCCAAAATGGGCAACCTAGACATTAAAATATGTTAGACTTGATTAAGTTGAAAAAATAAGAAGTTGTAGTAAAAACATAGTGATAGAAAAAACACAAAAGTTCTTAGAATAAATTCAAGATAAGATATAAAATCTTACCTTGAAAGACCATCGATAAGAATAATTCAATGTTTCAAACAAGCTAAGTATTTTGGTGTATGGAGAAAAATAATGAAAAGTGAATATGATGCTTTGGTCAAGATTGGAACTTTGGAGTTAGTTTATTCTCTAATTAGTTGTAAACCCATTCATTGCAAATGGGTCTTTGAAACACATAAAAATCAAATGAGTCACTTTACAAACAAAAAGAAAGGCTTTTTACAAAGGTATTTTATCAAAATTACGGGATAAACTACAATGAGACATTTGCACTAACAAAAAAATGGACCACTATTTAGACTTTGTTGGTTTTAGCAACAAAAAATGGGTGGAAAGTTCATCACATGTGAAAACTATTTTTATAAATGGTGATCTCAAATAAATAGTTAACATGAATTAGCTAGAAGGTTTTGCAATTGGTGGCCAAGAACACAAAGTGTGAAAGTTGGTAAAATACTAATATGGATTGAAACAAGCCCCAAGATCATGGTATGAAAATATCATTGAGCACCTCTCAAGCATGAAATTTCAGTGTTTTGAATTTGAAAATGCAACTCTTTTTGTCAAAAAAATGGTATATCTAGTTGTGTATGTGGATGATATGCTCCTTATGGGAAATAATAAAAGGTACATGGTAAAAATCAAAACAAAATTGATGAAAGGTTTTTCAATAACAGATTTAGGATACCTTCATTACTATTTGGGTATTGAAGTGATTAAAAAAACCTAAGTACATTTTTATCACAAAACAAAATTACATCAGTGAAATTATGAGAAAATTTAAAATGATAAATTATAAACCACTCAATATACCCATGGAATAAAATTTAAAGTTGACATCTAATGATACTACAAAATTTGAAGATGCAACTAAGTATATGTGGCTCATTTAAAGTTTGATATATGTAACCACACCTAGACTAAACATTTATTTTGTTGTTAGTGTTCTTTCTAGATTCATGCAACAACCTAGAGAAAGCCATTGGATAGTAATAAATATAGTCCTTTGATATCTAAAGGGCAAAAAGAATTCTAGGATAATATATACTAAGGTAGTGGACTTAAATCTAGTTAGATATTTAGATTCAAACTATGTAGGGGATTTTGAAGATGACAAATATAATTTAGATTTCTTGATTGATTTAGGAACAACAGTCATTACTTAGAGTCAAATAAGCATTCAATGTAAAAAATATTTAGTAGAATATATGGTAGCTTTAGAGGAAACAAGATAAATAATAGAGCTTAGGAGGATTATTATAGATTTAAAGGATAAAAATGATTCATAAACATCACTCATGGTTGATAGCATTTCTACAATCCAAATGGAAATAAATAAAATATACATTTCATGATTTAACCAAACACATCAACTCTAAATTAAATTTGATTCAACATTATGTGAAAACAATAGTGTAAAATTGATACATTATCCAACTACATAACAACCAATAGATATCCTAAAAAAATTGCTTAGAAGAGAGAAATTTTAAAAATTTAGAGGCATTATTGGTATCACTACAACCCCTATGGATTAAGGAGTGGATGTAATATTAATGTAAATAGTCCTAGGAGTAGTCTTTCATATTCTATTATAATATGAGCAGTCATCTTAGGAGATGAACCTAACTATCATATAACTTGTTATTTATATGTACTCTTGATTATCATTTATGAAAGAATCAATACTGGTTTGCATTAAATATCTTGTTTAATTTTTATACTCCATTCCCACTTGTCTAATAAATAACATGCAAAATGTGCAAATAACCACACGAAGGGTTACACACAAACCAAGAGTTGCATAAATATTTACAAGATACTTATTTCTTATCTAAATATGTTTGGTTGATGCAAAATTATAAGTGAACTTAAATGATCTTTCATTATAAAGAAACATGGCAACTCACACTCATAAATTAAGTTGTTAGAGTGAAAGATACACATGTGGCTATGATAGTTTAAGTTTAAAGATTAAAAGGATTCAGGGTTTCTCATAGAGAAACACCTCTAGGGTAATTATGTAAATAGTAGAAACAACTTGTGGTTGGTATTCATGTGATTAAATTTATGCACTACTATGATTGTGATAAATTTATTAAATTTCACAAGGCCATATAACATATATGTTCTTCCTATTTATTGATTATGAAGCAATGATTGTATTTCATTTACATTTAAATGAAAATGTAATAAATATGTGAATTTATGTAGAGATTATTCTATCGAAACTATTTTTAGTTTTAAACTTTGTTGATCAAACCCTCGCCCCTTTCAACTAGAACCTTTTAGTTTTCATCATATCCTTCTCAGTGACTATCTCAAGATGCCAATGAAGTACACACAAGTTTGGCATACTTTTAGAATGGATTTTTTTTGGATATGGAAAGAAATAAATTCAACTTTGTTTTCTAATGTTGATGTTGATCACCACTTTTTTTAATGACAAGCCTATGATTATATTTAATGTTCTCTTGTAGATTCAAGTCAAAACCAATAAATTTGCTATGGAGCTCTAATATCTACATAGATTTTTTCATCATCGAGGTGATTCCCTATGTATTTTGGCTTGCATTTCAACCTCCCCTATCATGAATGATTTACTACAAGGCAATAATATCACCCTAGGATGAAGGCATCAACATAGCCATTCTCATTACTGCTCTTACATCTAGGCATAATGATCTCCTTAGTGATGCCACTCTCCCCCCAAATTCTCATGGAGGGTTGGGATTTATTCCTCCACCTCCTCTATGCATTCATAATTGGGATTATCCACCTCCTATGGAGTATCACAACCAAAATTCTCCACCAGGGATATTTCAAGGTGGTTGTCAAACACCACAAGCTAGAAAGTGTCTTAAGATTGTGCTAGATATTTCCCCTACCAGTCTGATCATGTTGAGTATGTTAAGGAGGAAGGAAAACATACCAATTTTTTTAACAAATAGGACCTCATTCCTGAGGGGGATGACCTACCAAGATTTGACTAGGGCGGTCCCAATGATAAATACCCCCCTCTACGAGTCTTTTTGATATGGCTACTTAGTCTTTTGGTTCTTATTGTCACTCAATTTTGTATCCTTGGAGAGGTAGTTAAATCCTTATCAAAATTAGTGGAATATGAGATTACCCCTAGGCCTTTGGGTTGCCTATAGTAGGGGTAAACCTCTATATTGAAGGGCTAGCTCCCTTGGTCTGTCTATTAAAGCTCATCACCTAAAATACTAGCTCATTTGGATAAAAAGGGAGAGAATGAACATAAAGTAAATATATCTTAATAAGGTGATGCACCAATTATAACCTGACCATGACCAATCAACTGTAAGTACACTTTAAACACAAGCCTAATCTGTACATACACTAATATAAATCTACCCTTGCATTTCATGGAGGTTTGTGAAGCTAAATTAAGATAAGAGGACTAAACAGAAGGTCATGACATGACATTAGTGTAGAGAAAACTCACTAAACTCATGAGAACACTTCAAGAAACCTGCAACAAACTTTAAATCTAAATACTTTCAATAGACTTTGAAAGCTGAATGTGGATGCAAATAAAGATAACAAGAAAAGGAAGAGAAACTATCACTTATAAATATCAACTTAACATACACATTTAAAATAACTCATGGAGAAGGTAAACTAGATCATTATTTATTGCTCAAAGGCTGAAAATGAGCAGGGATTTTCCATACTAAGGTAGAGGATACAAACTTAGCCAAAAGTGGCTCAATATATAGAGAAAGTGAGAGAGAGGAGGAGAAGGGTGTAGGAGAGAGAGATTAGACAATTTTAGTGTGAGTTACAATAAGAAGAGTAGTTATGGAACTATCTCAACAAGTACAAGATGGCATGTGTATATCCTATGAATATTCTCTAAGTCTCCAAGTGGTGTGGGAGTTGATAAGCTTGTTTGTCACCTTGACTAGCTTCTTAAAATTCCTCTTCTTATTGACATGTTGAAGGATAAGTGGCCTTCTTGATGGTCATATTATTTTCTCCTGTCTCTTTGCTCTTCTCAACTAACCCCAATAGGTTCTCTTTGACACATCACTTCTTTTTCATGCAAAGTGTCTAGAGGACTCTTCATCTCCTTAGGCCTATTTTACACACATGTGTCAAAACTTAGTTTTGGTTGATTTATTTCATCCAAAATTCATGGGTGGATTATTAATACCATATTGGAATTGAAAAAATCCATTTTGAAGCTTGAAACTAGCCCCAACAAATCATTCTCTACCAAAAGTCTCAACTAGGCCTCATTCCTTGTAGCCCTAAAATAGTACAAACCTCCTTATGTAGAGATAAGTATAGATAATTATAATAATAAGGGAATATTAAAGTACCCTCTATGTATTTATATCTCTAGGTTTAATTTCATGCTCTGAAGTGAGTGGAGATGTCCTTTTCTACCCTTTCTCTCTCCTAACTAGGCCTTAATTAGGCCTCCCTATCAAGAGAGTGAAAAATTATTATAAAATATCCCCATGCATGTCAAACCCTATATATATATATATGTGATTTAGTTATACAACATTATCCCCTACCTTCATGTCAAATTTTAAGTTATGACTCACTGTATGGACCTATAAAATAGGCAAAAATAGTCATTTTATCCCTATTTTGTATAGTTCTATGCAGTATTGTGTTAACGAATTGCATAAGAGGATGATCACGGGAGTATTGAACATATTTTTGGTGGTTTATAATATTTTATAATCCATTAAAAGGTATATACTTTCATTTCTCTCTCATTTGGTCCTTATAGCCCTCCTAGGCAGCTTGAAAGTGCTTTAAACTCTTAATGATTGTTCATATAGCTAGAAGAAAGAAACCACCAACAAATTCCACAAAATTGAAGTGTATAAGGGTGGATAAATTCCCATAGTATCAAAAAGTCCCATGAATATTATGTGATCTATACCAAGCAAAGTAAACTAGCCTCTTGGGTTGGTAGGAGGCATTTTGTGAGGTCTTAGCAAGAATGAGGTCTATGGGTGCATTTACTGAGCTTTATTTGATCATAAAACACCTAAATTAGGTATTATAAACCTCCATTTACCTATTTAAATCATTCTATAATCACCTTCTTTCATCAAACCTCTCTACACTCTCATTGCTCTAGGTCTATGGTTCTTGGGCCAAATTGCCTAAGAGACCCTAATTGCCTATGTTATTCTATTTTCTCTCACTATCAGATGTCTAAAACCTCATGAAGTATCTATATGTGTCCCTAAAAATATTTTTAGGGTCTCAAAATCCATTCATCCCAATTGACTTCACTTTATTGGCCATCTTAAATCCTACTACCTATATAAGACTATGTATACACTCAGGACCTTTTGAGGTTGAACAGGGGCCTGATTTTGTTTGTTTTATCTTGTTCCTTGAGTTTGAGTTAATTATTAAATGTTTAAGTATGTTATTAAACATTTATTTAATGTTTTCAAGTCTCAACTTAGCTATACTTCACCATCTTGCTAAGTTGAATGCCCAATAGGACTATGTATGTAACTGGGCTGAGTACTCAAGGTTGTCAAGTTTGTTTCACTTTCAAGCTTGAGTTTGAGGTTATTTTAGAGTTATATGTAATTTATTAAAAATTCACTCTAACTCCAACTGAATACCTCTCCTT
The DNA here is from genome assembly GCA_037957365.1 of Torreya grandis. Taxonomy (NCBI): domain Eukaryota; kingdom Viridiplantae; phylum Streptophyta; class Pinopsida; order Cupressales; family Taxaceae; genus Torreya; species Torreya grandis. The sequence continues at coordinate 4,153,672 of JARHVA010000531.1, forward strand.
GGATTGACTACTCAAATAAGAATATCAACACAAATAGGCCTATGTATAATAGGACTAAGTAGGCAGAGTATAAAATTTCCATTGTCCTCAAGTGAGTCAATAGAGCTGATATGAGGTTTAAAATCATTACCATGAGATTATATTTCCATCCACATAGGAATTTTCTCCTCAAACAAACAACTTTAATAACCTAGGTAGGCAGTCTTGTGTTTTGAACTGTGTATAGGTAAATAGGCTTCATAACCCCTATTTGGTCTATTGGAAACATAATTACTATGGGGGTGAATCAGTGTTAGTAAAAAATTCTTTCAATTATACATGAACCATGAAAGAAACAAAGTGATCTAGCAATGCATAAAGAACCATTCTTATGAACATGAAACAAAAAACACATATATGAGTGGGAAACCCTCAAGGGGAAGAAAACCCACTATGATATCTGCAAATGGACTAATGTCCTATGAAAAAAAATATCAAATTCAATTTATCACCAACTCAACTTGTAACACCAACCTTAATAAAGTCAAGCACCCACTTGACTAGGCTTTAACAAGCAACTACTTGCAAGGAAGCACCAACTTCCTAAGTGACTAAGCACCAACTCAACCACCTCATGATTATTGATCACCTTCCACACCTTTTCTCTTATTTTATAGTATACAAATCATTTCAAGACCTCATTTTTATCAACCATGCTTCATTTTATTCACATATTTTCTTATGCACACAAATAAGCCTAAACTATCTTGTATATATACTGGTCTCATGGTCACACACCACTTTATCAGCCATACACCTTTAACCTCTTAGGTTGGACATACAATAGGTCTTAGGATATATTATTAACATATTTAAATCACAATTTGAAACCCTTTTGGTCTACCACAACTTAATTAGGCCTTACTCCTCCTTTAGGTCTCACGGAGACCTAATTGCATTAGGTTTGCCCTCTTAATGATAAAACTTGATCTTATTGGGCCTAGATGGCCTTATCCAATGATAAAAATCCATTCAAACATTTATCCGATGAACTCTTCTAACCTAATTCATTCTTATATAGACCTGCATCCCTCATTCATACCATGAAAGCTCCTTTAGGACAAACTACCCTATTAGGCTTGTGTATCTCAAAAGATTGTCTTAAAATTGTGAAGCTCAAACACCCTTAAGATAATCAATCATGAAAAATGAAACATGTAGACATATTATCCATGACCTCAGGGTCATCACCAAATTCTTAGAACACCTTCACTTATGAAATAAGAGCTCAAGAACATCTCTACTCCTTTACTTAGAACTGCCAAATCACCTCAAGAACCAATCACGATTAATTAGACCTCCAACACCTGTGTAGACACTTTTCATGAATTATGACTCATATATATGGTTTTATGATATCTAAAGAATATCCTTAGATAGAAAAGTCATATGGTCTAATGTCAAATATTGGTCTTGCAAACCAATTTCTTGACCTTATGTTTCATAGTCCTATCTGAACTAGATAGTCCATTTTGTGAGCAACATTTTAACCACGCATATTGACCTCCAAAGCTTATCCAAAGCATGAACATGACATAAAAGTCATAAATAACTTCTTCATTCACTTTATTACATTAATCTATCATGCACAGACACTTAAATCTATCTCTTCATCTCTACCTGGGTTTTACACTATTCACACCATTAGGTCTATTTGTAACAGGATTACTTGCATGACCAAATTATAAAAATTAAAGGCTTTAACCTATCCATAAATCATCATGGACATGTAAAATGAGTTTCTAGCTTTTTTTACCATCCATTTTCTTTTCTTAACTAATAGAACTTTTGAGAGCTATAATAACTTCTTGCCAAATATGCCTATATCTGTACATTTTCTCTCTCATATGACTAACCACCACCACCACTTAGAGGTACTTAGGAGAGTTTAATACATTATATAATAGATTAACTAGGCATTTTAATCCATATTGAGCTATTTTGAAAAAAATATTTCATATCAGGTCCTTATTAGGGTTTATGGAGGTTTAACATATGTTTTGGTGTTAATGATTATTCATAAAGGACTGCCACTTAGATCCAAAAATAATGCCTAAAAATATTAGCTATGACCCTTAACCATATCTCATTAATATATTATACTCCCATGTAGAGCTTACACATGCCAATGAATGTCTAAAAGTGTTTCTTGGGTTTGAGACCTCATTCTATGAGCTTGATAAAGCCTAAAACAATGATTCATGCACTTTTATTTCAAATATTGAACTCAAACTTTGTGATCATACCTAAAATAAATTATCTCACATTTATCCATGATATCATGTGCATACTTGCCTTGAAATATGATCTTCATACCTTACTAGGTTAGGCATGATCTAAGAGTGGTTTGGGTGCAGACTTAGATTGAAGGTCCTACCCCTATAGGCTCACCCTAAAACTATCATGAATGATTTTATACCTTAATAACATACTCAAACAATTCCATGTAGCCTTTACATGCATGTATTCATTCATTTCAACATTCACATACCTCTTCATATCATGACTATGCTTCTTATGTACTTGACATCAATGACCTATACCTTCTCATGTAGACAAAGGCATTATTTTCCTTCAAATTCTCTCTTTATCTTTTTCTCATGAAAATACTTTCTCATTACAACATTATTCTATGCACCTTGTCACATCACACATTCCCAACTATCCTTAATCATCTTTGACATTAACCTTCACAAGATGCACCTTTGACATCAATGACAATACTCAACAATCTCCCCCTTTGTCATTGATGGCAACCTCTCTCATAAACTTATCTCAATAGGATATTTCTCCCGTAATCTGAACTTTCTTCCACTTTGACATTAATGACAAATAGGTACCTACAACTTCTTAGATCACATTTCTTGAAACCAAAACTCAACACACAGGATTGTGTATTTATGAAATATCATACAAACATGATCCCCCTATCTTCATGCATACCTCCTCAGCACTACTCACCTAATATTGGAGATAATTAACCACCTGATTAGCTCCCCCTAAGCACTTGAATTCCTTAATGACTGCTAGGGGTAGGAATTAAACCCAATTCTTATCTTAGATGTTCAAATGTTATCTTTGGAAGTGGCTTGGTTAGAATATCTGCAATTTGATCCTTAGTAGATACATACTCAAGCTTGATTAATTTACCTATTCTCTTAGAAAATTATACCTGATAAGAATGTGCTTAGTCTTTGAGTGCATAATTGGGTTATTTGATACACTTATAACACTTGTATTGTCATAAAAGATAGGACTAGGACTATCATACTTCACTTTGTAGTCCTTTAAGGTCTGCCTCATCCATAAGACTTGAGTGAAACATGAAGCTGATACAATGTACTCATCCTCACAAGTAGATAATGCCACTGATAGCTAATTCTTGCTTATCTGTGTAACTATAAATTCTCCTAAGAAGAAGGCTCCTCCACTAGTACTCTTCTTATCATCTATACTCCCTACCTAGTTTGCATCTGTATAGGCTGTTAAGTTTAAATTTCCTTACTTTTTGGATACCACAACCTAAAATATATAATCCCCTTGAGATACCTAAGTATCATTTTGACTAATTTCAAATGATTTTACTTTGGGTCTTCTTGAAATCTTCCCATAATACCTACTACTTACATGATGTCAGGTCTAGAGGTATTAATTTATAGCAAAATTTCAATCATTAACCTATTTGATGTTTGATTAACCTTTGGAGATTCATCCTCCTTGCTTAAATTACATGCTGTGATCATGGGTGTGATAACTACCTTGCAATCTTCCATCTCAAATTTTTTCATCATCTCTCTTATGTACTTAGCTTGTGAAATGAATATACCTCTTTCTGATTGATTGATTTTTAACCCAAGGAAGAATGATAGTTCTCCTAGCATGGATATCTCAAACTCATTCATCACATCTACAAAGGCCTTAGTCATACTCTCACTATTTCCACCAAATATGATGTCATACACGTAAAAAACCAATATCAACTAATGATCATTTTCTATCTTGATGTATGGATCATTGTCTACAACTCCTCTCTTGGATCCTTAATCTAATAGGTACTTATCCAATCTAGTGTACCAAGCTCTAGGAGATTATTTTAGACCATACAATTCCTTTTTTAATCTACATACATAATCCTTGTTAACTAATAATGAGAAACCCTCAGGTTACTCTATGTATACCTCTTCTTACAAGTTCCCATTCAAAAAATCTGATTTGACATCTATATGATACACCTTAAACCCTTTAAATTATGCATATGCTATAAATAATCTAATAGCATCCAATCTTGATACTAAAGCAAAGGTATCCTCAAAATATTCCCCTTCTACTTGTGCATACCCATTGCATACCGATATAACTTTGTTCTTAGTGACTTCTCCATATTCATTCAACTTGTTCCTAAACACTCATTTTGTGTCAATGGCATTCTTATCTTTAGGCCTAGGAACTAGTTCCCAAGTCTCATTCTTTACTATTTGGTCTAACTCCTCATTCATAACACCTATCCAAAACTTGTCTTTTATTTCTTCTACAATGTTATTAGGTTCAATTTTAGAAAATAGAGCAACATTATCTTGATTTATGTTATTTACTAGCTTTCTCCTTATTTGCATACATACATCCTTATTGTCAATGATTTATGATTCAGGATGGTCTCTTTGAATCTATCTTGAAGTACCTTTTGAATATTGTCTTTCCTCAACTTCTTCTTCTTCCTCATCTATCTCTATTATTTCTTCTTCATTCTTGAAGTTCAAATTATTTGATGCATCCTTTGACTTAGAGTGTGACTTCTTAGAACTGGTGTCATCAATCTTCACATTGGTATTTAGACTATCTTTTGTAACCTCTTTTTATAACATCTATAGACTGAGCTTAATGATGAGTACCCCATGAATATTCCTTCATCAAACCTTGAATCAAACTTACCTAAGTATTCCTCATCTATTTTGATTAATCACTTGCTTCCAAACAATCTAAAGTGTTCCATATTAGTAGGTTTGCCTTTCCATAGTTCATAGGGGTTTTGTTGCCATTGATCCTTATCTATCCTATATTCAAAATGTAGAATGCAGTACTCAATACCTCTCTCTAATATCCATCAAATAATCTTAATTCATTTAACATAGTCCTTACCATCTCTTGAACTGTTATATTCTTTCTTTCCACTACCACATTCTGATGAGGTGTCCTAGCTACTGAGAACTGTCTCTTTATCCCATGGACATCATAGAAGTAATCAAATTTATTAGACTAAAACTCTCCTATGTTATATCTTATGAATTGTACCTTTATATTCTTTCAATTCTGAACTAGATCCTTGAATGCCTTAAACTCTTCAAGGGATTTTGATTTTTCTTTCAAGAATGTTACCCAAGTCATTTTTGTGTAGCCGTCTATGAGTAACATGAAATAACTATCTCATTAAATGCTTTGAATTATTATAGGTCCACAAAGATTAGTGTGTATTAAATCTAAAGGTCCTATAGTAGAATACTCCTTAGACTTAAATCTCCTTCTAGTTTACTTACCATGTTGACATGCCTTGCAAAGTGTGTTTGCAGGTTTGGTGATTTTAGGCATATTCTTCACATACTTCTTAGAGCTTATCTTGACAATATTATCAAATTTTAGGTGGTTGAACCTTCTGTGTCATAGCCAAAATTCATCCATATTTCTCATAAAGTATCTCTCCTTCTTGATCACATTAAAAACCTATAGATTGTTCTTAGTCCTCTTGGCATTATCAATTAGCCTTTCTGATTTGGCTCTCCTTATATCACACCCTTTATCATGAAAGTTCAATGTGTGTATTTGGTTGAAAATTTGATTTACACTAATAAATTTATGTTTTCATCCATCCACATACATTAAATTTTATATCTTGGTCTTCCCATTGTCCAAACTCAAGATACCCTTGCCAACAATATTGGCAGTTGTGTTATCTCCAAATCTCACTATCCCTATAGCATTATTATTTTATGAAATGAACTTGATCTTGTCCCCTATCATGTGGCTTGAGAAATTGCTATATATATATATATATATATATATATATATATACAATTTCATGCCTTCATCTTGGATGTGAAAGGCAATATGAGCTAGCATAGATTCTTCTCCTTTAGTCTTTTGCTCTTCCTTCACTTTGTCCACATGGTCTAACTTCTTGATCCACTTCTCAGTGGTATGATTATATACCCTTTTATTTTGACTAATTTTATTCATATGACTCATCTTGCAATCCCTTGAAATATTTCCTCTTTGATCATAATTGTATAAGAAAATTCTATTCAAACTATTAAAATAAGCATTCATCCTATTCCTCCATGAGGAATTAATTCTAACATGATGTCTACAATCCATAGCTCTATGTCCATATTCATTGCATGAGAAACATTAACAATTGAACAAATTCACATATCTTATTTTTCTGATGTTGAATGACACACCTATACCTTTGTTGTCTCTTGAATAAGTAACATACTTCTTGACTTGTTGATGATCAATTTGAGTCTCATATTTGAGAGTTTTTACATAGGTATTTATTCTATTAGTACTATCACTTCTTGATGGTCCATTGTCCTTTAAGTTCTAACTCTCCTTATTTTACTTTTGGTCATCTTTGAACCCAAGACCTATCTTGGCATGTGGAGACCTTTGACTATTTAAAATATCACCAAGGATTTTAGTGTTGTTTTAAAATTTATGGTGTGTCTTTAATTTCATTGTTTCTTGATCCAATTCTACCTTCAAGCACTCCATTTCTACTCCAAACTTGGTGCATTCTTACTCCTTAGTCTTAAGACTTACAATGACAATATCAATTTGAGTTTTCAATTGTTTGATGATCTTCTCATATTCATTAGTGTTGTTGTCTCTCTTCAAAGAGATTTATTTATTCTTCATAACTCTTAACCAATGATCTTAGTTTCTAATTCTTCCTTCTTTAGAACTTCAAGTCTTTTAGAGCACTCACCAATTTTGCCTCAATGTTTACTTAAGCCTCTTCTTTATTTGATTCTTCATATTCCATAAGACTTTTTACTTTTGAACAACCTTCATTATCTATTTCTATAGACATGAATAGAGTTTCATTTCTATCATGATCATTACTATCATCATCACTATCAGATATGCTTGTGTCACTTATATCAAAGGAGCTATGTTCTTGAATGACCCTTTTTTGCCTTCATACTTCCTAAAACTCTTTTTTCTCTTATCAAGCTTATATAACTATTTATCATCACCATGATGTTCATCATGCTCTCCATCATGCTCATTCTTATCTTTGTTAGGGAACTTGGATGCAAAGTGACCAATCTTACCATAGTTAATGCACTTAATTGGCAACTTGCCCTTATACTTTCTTGATCATTTCCTTAGTTTTTTGACAAACATGGCTTCTATCTTGTCATCATCAATATTTGTATCAACATTATCCTTGACCTTTTTACCTTGTGACTTTTTCCTAGCTTTTAAAGCATCTTCCTTTTTGGAAGGCCTTCCATCACTTGTTCTCATTTCATAGGCAGTCAAGATCCCATGAAGCTCATCCATCTATAATATGTTGAGATCTTTGATCTCCTCCAGAATAGAGACTTTTGAATCAAACTTAGATGCCAGGGATATTAATACCTTTTGTACTAATGTTTATTCTTCCAAATTCTCTCCTAGACCTATGATGACATTTACCACTTCATCTACTCTTAACAAATAAGATGTAATGTTTTCATCTTCATTCATTCTCAGACTTTCAAATTGCCTTCAGTGGGTCTGTAGTTTTGCCAATTTGAGTTTGGTGTCTCCTTCATAGATGGTTTAAAACTTTTTCCAAATATTTTTAGATGTATCATAATGCATGAAATTTACAAATTATGCCTCTAAAATACCACATAGGATTTCATTCATTGCCTTAGAGTTGTTTTCACTTGCCTTCTTGCCTGATGTATCAATTGGTGGTGTAGGAGGTGGAGTGAATCCATAAAGAATAGATTTTCATATGTCATATACTAAGTACATTATATAGGTCTTCATTCAGATGCTCCAAAATGCATAGTTAGTCCCATTTAAGAGAGGGGTCTTGTTGGCTGGCAAACCTCCTTGTACTTGATGACTAGACATCTTTGTGCTTCTAGGATATCCTTTAAGCTATTAGTCCTAATTCAAAGGACCATGCTCTAATACCAATTTTTGGAAGCACAATTAATTAGAGGAAGGGTAAATTAATGTTTAAAAAAAATCTTTAAATTATACATGAACCATGAAAGCAACAAAGTGATCTAGCAATTCATAAAGAACCATTCATATGAGCATGAAACAAGAAAACACATTTATGAGTGGAAAACCCTCAAAAGTAATAAAAACCAATATGATATCTTGAAATGGATTACTATCTTATTGAAACAAAATATAAAATTTAGTTGATCACCAACTCAACTTAGAGCACCAACCCTAATAAAGTTAATCACCCACTTGACTAGGCTTTACCAAGCACCTACTTGCAAGGAAGTACCACCTCCCCCAATGACTCAACACCAAATCAGACAACTCATAATTTTTTATCACCTTCCACACATCTAATCTTTTTTTATGGTCTACAACTCATTTCAAGACCTCTTTTTTATCAACCATGCATCATTTTATTCGCATATTTTATTACTCACACAAATAGGCCTAAACCACCACATATATACTAGTCTCATGCTCACACACCACTTGGTTAGATATAAATATTAAAACTCTTAGGTTATCCATATAATATTTCTTAGGATATCTTATGAAAATGGTTCAATCACAATTTGAACCCTTTTTGGCCTTCCATTACTCAATTAGGCCTTAGTCCTCTTTCAGGTCTCATGGAGACCTAAATGCATTAGGTCTACCCTCTTAATGCTAAAAATTGATATTATTGGGCCCATATATCCTAATAAAATGATAAAAAAACATTAAAACATATATCCAATGAACACTTCTAACCTACTTCATGCTTGGATAGACCTACATCCTTCGTTGGCCTTTACATTTCAAAAGACTATCTTATAATTATGAAGCTCAAACACCCTTAAGATACTCAAACATGACAAATGAAATATGTAGACATATTATCTATTACCTCAAGGTAATCACCAAATTCTTGGAACACCTTAACTTATGAAATATGAGATCAAAAAAATCTCTACAACTTGCTTACTCAAAACTACCAAATTACCTCAAGAACTAGTCATGATGAATTAGACATCCAACACTTGTGTAGACACTTGTCATGACTTCTAATGAAAACATAAGGTTATATGAGATCTCCAAAACATCCTTATATATAAAATTCATATGGTATAATGGTAAATATTGGTATTTTAGACCAATTTATTCTCCTTATGTTTCACAGTCCTATCTGAATTACACAGGCCATTTTGTGTGAAACATTTTCACCACATATACTAATCTCCAAAGCATGAACATGACATACAAATCAATAAATAACTTCTTCATGCACTTTATTGCATCAATCTATCATGCACAAACCCTTAAATCTATCTCTTCATCTCTACCTAGGTTTTACACTATTCATACCATTAGGTTAATTTGTGACTGGCTTACTTGGATGACCAAATTAAAACACTTGAAGGATATAAACTATCCATAAATCATCATGGATATGTAAAATGCATCTCTAGCTTCTTATACCATCCATTTTATTTTCTTGACCAATACAACTTTTGAGAGGTATAACTTCTTGACAAATACGCTTGTATATGTACATTTTCTCTCTCATATGACTAACCAACACCACTTGGAGGTACCTAGGAGAGTTGAATACATGATCCAATAGATTATCTAGGCATTTGAATCCATCTTTATCTATTTTGAACAAAATATTTCATATTGGATCCTTATTAGGGTTTTAGGGAGGTTTAACATAGGTTTTGGTGTTAACGATTATTCATAAAGGATTGCCACTTGAATCCAAAAATAATTCCTAGAGATCTTATCTAGGACCCTTATCCATCTCTCTTTAATAGCTCAGACTCCCATGCAGAGATTACACATGCTAAAGAATGTCTAAAAGTGAATCTCAGGTTTGAGACCTCATTCTATGAGCTCAAGAAGGCATAAAATAGTGATTTATGCACTTTTATTTCAAATATTAACCTCAAAATTTCTGATCCTACCTAAAAAATATTATCTCATATATGTCCATGCTCTCATGTGCATACTTGCCTTGAAATCTGATCTTCATACCTTACTAGGCTAGGTAGGGTCTAAGAGTGGTTTGGGTACATACTTAGACTAAAGGTCCTACCCCTATAGGCTCACCCTAAAAATATCATGAATGATTTTATACCTTACTCACATGCTCAAAAAATTCCATATAACCTTTACATGCATGTATTCATTCATTTCACCATGCACATCATGTCATGACTATGCTTCCTATGCACTTGACATCAATGACTTGTAACTTCTCATGAAAACATAAGGCATTAGTTGCCTGCAAATTTTATATTTCTATTTTTCTCATGACAACATTCTTCTATACACCTTGTCACATCACACATTTCCAACTATCCTTAATCAACTTTGACATTAACCTTGACAAGATGCACCTTTGACATCAATGATAATACTCAACATAGTATTCTTGTCCTCAAATTATAATTGGAGTATCTTTGACCTCAATGTCTCAAGGACTTAAATATATTATATAACCTAATTCAAATATCAATCCTACTTAATAACTCTACCACTATCTTGAGGGATTTTGAGTCACTTCAACAGTCTTGTAGGTTCTTAACTACTTGCGTTTGCTCATTTTGGGATTGGTCTACCAATGTTGGTGATTTATGACCCTAATTTAGCATTGAAAATATAAAATCTCCACATAACATACTCTTAATAAACTAAGTATCTTCTCCCAAATATTTAACTTTTTACCTCATCTATCACGATTGCCATCCATGACAACTTTCTCACTTGGTTGGTTGTAGGTGACTATTTAAGAAATTTGAGTGTAGGTTTAGAGTTGCCCTTCTCTTCAGTGATATTCTAAAAAATCTTGGACATGTATTCAATCCTAATTAGGTTTAGGAATATATTCAACATGCTCTATCATATTTAGGTATGAGAATGGAATGGTCTGCACTAAAAGCCTATGGGGAACACATTAGTGCAGTCTTGACTGTTTATAACTTTTTAGGTCTTCAAACTAAATAGGTATTGAAAATTTAGTATTAAAACTTTATTAGGAGTGCATTATCATTTCCTTAAAGCTAAATATATCATCCTTAAGGTGTCTTAAAACCTCTATGTCTACTTGACCATGCCTGTACTTCTGTAGATGTCTATTCAAGATAGTTAGCCTGCCATCAACTCTTTTTGGCTTCAGTGCTTGGAAACCTTCATCAGCCCATTGGCCTCAACATGAACATATCATAATGTTTCCATTCCTAGGAAACCTACATTAACATTAACAACATGAGCTTCTCTAAATTTGTAGACCTACAAGCCTATAGAGGACTATTCTACAATCTTTTGTGTTTGAAACCCTGAAAGGCATAAATATGAATGTTATGACATCAAAAGAATTACATCCAATAAACCAAAATATTAAAAAATATTTAACAAATTAAATTTATTTGGAAACACATACTCAAACCATTCCAATCACCTTTGTTATGTAAACACAGAACATAATCTACAAAGAGTGAATGAAACTAATCATTCTTGAGACTTTGTATAGAATATTCAGTTAATCAGAGGTTATGAATGGATTGTTAAGAGAGTATAGGACCATGGAGAACCACTTGGATGCATCAAACCACCTTGATAACTCAAAAACACAAAAAATGATATTCATTTATAGACAATGCACAAAAGAGAAAATGATTGCTAAAGGGCCATCCAAACATGATACCATTACTTATGAATATGTGTGAGGCATCTAGATACACTTGAAAACCTATTCCAACTAGTTTCATGTATCCATAAATTCCAAATTTGTTTTGGAGTTGATCTAAACTTAGCCTATGGGGTTTTGAGCTCTCAACAAGCAGTATGGGCTCTTAACAATTGTTCATAAATCTATGAGCACCAATTAAATAACCAATGCCACAAATTGGAATTTCATAGGGGTTCAATTTTTTTTCCAAAATATCATCCCCCAAATCTATTTGTATAGCTTGTACCATCTACTTGAAATTGGCCTTCACTAGCTTGTGAATGAAACACTGGTAGAGAAGAAGATTTATGAAACTATGAGAGTTAAAACTTCATTACAAGATTATTAATAACCTATAAAATATGAAAGGATGTTCTCAATATATTTTCACTAGCACATGACTTCTACAAGTCTATACAACTTCTCTAATTCCTCCAAGTGGTGTTGAATTCCAAGAATCTAACCTTTCTCTAATATGATGATAAGTGTGAAAGTTGAGTAATTGATCCAAGGTATTTTGAATGTTTCTTGTATATATTTTTAAGTTAGGGAACTTTGACAAACACAAATATTAGCTAAAATCACCTTTTCCACTCATTTTCAACACTTTAGAGTTAGCAAATGATCCTCAAACTTTATAAAACTTCATGAAATGTTGTGAAAAGATGTTTAACACATGAAATGAAATTAATGAACCCCTAATCACCTATGACACAACTTGACCATGAATTATCTCTCCTTGACACCCCTAAACCACTATATGACCACAACATGAAATTACCTTAACTTCTCCAAACTAACCTTAAACCATGCTAACAAGGTTAAATGAATACTATAAGGACCATATAGAGTTTTACATGACCACATAACAAGACCATGACAAGTTTTAATTTGGAGGGGGTGACCAATTTGACTTGGGATCAAATTTGGTCAATATTCTTAGCGATTCATAAGGGTAGCATGTTTGCAATGCTAATAGGATTAGTTCCCTTACATGTCCATTGGGGAATGGAGTCTCTTGCACTCAGTTTCAGACCTGAAAAAAATTTGAACATAACATAAAAAATTGATTGACCTTTGTAACACAAAAAAACAAAGACAACCAGACACAATCAAAGTAAAACACACACATGTGCTCTCAAGCACTTAGGAAACATAAGTAAACTAAACTATGTACAAACTAACTTAAAATAAACTTTTGAATCTTGTATCAAAGGGGAAACTTGCATAATATTTTGATCCATGAGATGGAGGACATGAAGTAAATTGTCTTTTGAACATTGTTCTTGGTGTCTTCATGTCTTTCATGCTTTCCACTCCCTTTGGCATGATCTCTAATGCAAAAACAATAACTATAAACATGTCACCTATGAAGGTTAACTCATCTTATGACTCAATCATAATCTTCTCATGGTGCTATTTAATTAAAACTTTGTTCAATGATTCTTCATATAAGCATGGTTATTTGACTTTCATGGCATCTTGAATGACATTAGGCTTCTCATCAACCACTATAAACTCATTAAGCTCTTTAAGGAGATTTGTATACTCAACCTAATTCTCTTCATTATCCTTAATGAATACATCTTGTTCAATATCCTTGTATATATGATATTAAACCTTACAAAGGCCTTCAAGTTCTTAGAGGAGCTCAACATGCTGCTATCAATCATCTTTGTTTTCTTTTTCTCTAAGAATCACAACTTCTTCAACTTCATCTTCTTTCACTTGCTCACTTGATGTGTCTTCAATTTTAAGACTGTCTACAAATTACATAAGTTTGCGTGAAATAATTTCTTTTTGAAACACAACCTCAAGGGGTAAATCATCTTCAAGAGTGTCTTTAACTTGACTAATAGGAGGTGTAGGATTTTGAAGGCCTTTAAATTCTTCATAATTTTCATTAAAGTTCTACCACATGTCATATTGATTTATGGAGTCAACAAAAGTTTCATCTTTTATTGTATTTTCACATTCAAACTCTTGATCATGACTATGATATCCAACTAACTCAGTTGAGGTAATGTTCTTCTTCAAAGCTTCTTCTTCCATGTCTTGATCAACCTCTTTGTAAATAGTTGTAACATCATCATGATTTTATTTTTCCTTGGTCATGAAGGTTGACTTATGTTTGTCTTCACCAAGGGGAGTCCCTATAGTGAAATATTCATCAAAGACACTTGAGTCATATTCTTGATCAACTATAAACTTAGTTTGATCTTCTTCACTAAGCTTTCATAGGATGGGTTCTCCTTCAAGAAGTGATGTGGTGGGAGGGTGATGAATTGGCTCATGTGCTGGAGAGGGAGTATGAGGTGTGATGGATGGCACATGAATGGGATTGGGAATGGAAGTTTCTTGAATGAAATCATGGGGAGATAAAAATTTGGATTGGTCAATGGGAGAGACATATTCTTTAATAAGAGCTTTACTTTCTTCATAGCCTTCTTGAGGCTCTTCAATAACTTGAAGTTGATCCTTAATCTCTTGACTTTCCCACTTATTTAATCTATTTATTGACCATTGGAAACAATTTTTTGCTAAGTACAACTACTCATTGATATCATATTAGGTTTCCTCTTTAACCAACCTCCACATGTTCATCAAATTTTGAACCGAATCTCTCAACCACTCTATGAGATGAATAAGGAGCACATCAAACTCTTCATCCCATTTTCTCATCTCTTCTTCATTATCTAGTATATTTGGCATGAGTGACAATAAGGATTTGGCATGAGATGGGATTTAAGTAGGAGGAGGAGTGGAGGAGTAGGGGTTTTGGTGAGCTCCTAATTATTGAGTTAGTTGTGTAACTTAAGATTATAAGGCCTTATATCTTGATTTTAAATCAATGACATCATCTAATTTCTCATGACAAGGCTGATAGGAATCATGTTGAGGTTGACATGCATCATGATAAGGATGGTAGGAGTCATATTGAGGTTGATCATCATGATAAGGTTGGTATAAGTCATATTTAGGTTGATATAAAGACACTTCTATACACTCTTATTGATAGCCTTCCTCATACACTTCTTCATAGCATTGCTCAACAACATCATGGTCATATGAAGGGAGGGTAGGATGACCATAGGATTTCCATGACTCATACAATTGATAAAAATATTAATAGAGCTATTGAGACACATAATTGGCATCATGATAAGGCTAATAAGGAGGTGCATAGTAGAAGCTTTCATCATATCCATCCATACCAACTTCATTAGTTAAATGAAAACACAAGATATGATCAAATTATTTTCCCAATAAGTACCTAGGCTGATTATAATCAACTAATTTCATTCAAAGTCACCATTGGTGTTGGTTAAACACTTCTTAAAGCTGATGGGTGGAAGAACACACCAAAAATTTCTTTCACTCTTTTAGACCTTAGTCTTATCAAGCGTGCCAAAACTATTTTCACTCAATTTTGCACCTTTGGAGAGGTAGTTCAGTCCTTCTCCAAATTGAGTGGAACATGGGATTAACCCTAGGCCTATGGGTTACCTAAAGTAGGGGTAAACCTCTATATTGATGGGATAGCTCCTTTGGTTTGTCTATTGAAACTCATCACCTAAAATACTAGCTCATTTCGATGAAAAGGGAGAGAATGAACATTAAGTAAATCTATCCTAACAAGGTGATGCACCAATTTTAACCTAATCACTACTAATCAATTTCAAGTACACTTTAAACACAAGCCTAATCTACACATACAATAATCCAAATCTACCTTTGTATTAGTATTTTTTATGTAAGTTTGTGAAGCTAACTTAAGCTAAGAGGACTAAAAACAAGGTCATTACATGAACTAGTGTAGATAAAACTCACTAAACTCATGAGAAATACATTAGAACACTTCAAGAAACCTATAATAGACTTTGAAATATAAATACCTGTAATAAACTTTGAACGCTAAATATGGATGCAAACAAGGATAACAAGCTAAAGAAGAGAAACTATCACTTAGCAAGATCAACTAAATTAACATACACATTGAAAAAAACTCATGGAGAAGGTAAAAAAGATTATTATTTATTTCTCAAAGGCTAGAAATGAGAAAGGATTTTCCATACTTAGGTGGAGGATACAAACTTAGCCAAAAGTGGCTCAATATATAGAAAAAGAATGAGAGAGGAGAAGAAGGGTGTAGGAGAGAGAGAGTAGACAAGTGTCATGTGAGTTAAAACAATAAGATTAGTTATGAAACTACCTCAATAAGTCCAAGATGACATGTGTAGATCATATGAATATTATTTAAGTCTCCAAGTGGTGTGGGAGTTGAAAAGCTTGTTTGACACCTTGACTAGCTTCTTGAAACTCTTCTTCTTCTTGACATGTTGAAGGATAAGTGGCATTATTGATGGTCAAATTAGTTTCTCCTAGCTCTTTGATCTTCTCTTGACACTTCTCAACTAACCCCAATAGGTTCTCTTTGACACATCACTTATTTCTCATGCAAGGTGTCTAGAAGATCTTTCATCTCCTTAGGCCTATTTTGCACACAAGTGTCAAAACTTAGTTTTAGTTGCTTTAGGTCATCCAAAATTCATGGGTGGCATATTAATACCACATTGGACCTAAAAAAATCTATTTTTAATTTTTAAACTAGCCCTAATAAGTTGTTCTCTACCAAAATCCTCAATTAGGCCTCATTTCTAATAACCCTAAAATAGTAAAAATATCCTTATATAGAGAAAAGTAAAAATAATCCTAAGAATATAAGGGCATATTATATCATCCTCTATGGATTTATATCTTTAAGTTCAATTTCATGCTCTGAGAGTGAGTGGAGATGTCCTTTTCCTCCCTTTCTCTCTTCAAACTAGGCCTCCCTACCAAGAGAGTGAAAAAGTCTTCTACAAGATCCCCACACATGCCAAACCCCAAATAATTATGTGATTCAATTATACAACATTATCCCCTACCTCCATGTCAAATTTTAAGTTATGACTCACTGTATGGACCTATAAATTAGCAAAAAATAGTCATCTTATCCCTATTTTATATAGTTCTGTACAATATTGTGTCAATCAATTGCACAGGGGGATGCTTAGGAAAGTCTTGAACATATTTTTTGAAAATATTGTCATTGATTTCAAAGTTATATAACTGGTGATAAAGGCCTCATTGCATTTAATGTTGTTTTTAATATTCATATCTTGGCTAATGTGTGTTAATATTTATTTAATATTAATGAATATTTTTGGTTGCATATAAGTCAAAAGAGGGCCCATGGAGAAGTCAAAGAGTCATGGGGTAAAGACAAATAGGAATGGGATGAATTTTCTCATGAAGAGTCATCTTGAGGAATTCCAAGAGTTACCATGTCAATACAAAAGAGGGTATGGCACATTTTCCTATGAAAAGACACTTTGAGGAATATGAAAAGTCACCAAGATAAAGACAAAAGAGGAAAAGATGCATTTGCTTATGAAGGGTCACCATGTGACTTTTCAAATGCAAGGATACAAAGGGTCATGCAAGTTTGATGCTATTTTACATGAGGATTGAAGGGTTACAAAGGGTGAATGCGAAAGGTCATTTGGAAAGTTATAAATAAAGGCTTAAGAAGCCATTTGTAATATGTAAGAGAGTGCATAGTTTTGTAATTATTTTATATAAGAAAAGAGGAGAGAAACATAAGAGATATTGTAGAGTTCTATCATTTTTTAAGTAAGCAACATTGAGATAAAGTTGTGTTTTATACACAAGAGGGGTTGGTGCTCTTGTGGGTTGGTTCTCACAAATTTTTGCAAGGGGTTAGTGCTCCTGTGGATTGGTGCTCACAAATAGTTGTGTCGGTGCTCAGAAAAGGAGTTGGTGCTCCTGCAAGTTGGTACTTGTGAAATTTATAATTTGAGTTGGTTCTCATTCATATACTTGAGATTGTTCTCCATGGTTTTTCTCAATTTGGGTTTCTACGTAAAAATCTAGTCTCTCTCTCTCTCTCTCATGTGGTGCATGTTATTATTTTAGTTTTATTGCATATATTGAATGTGTGATTAAGTGGTTAAATAAAATAAATTAGATTAAGTAAAAGATAAATAATATACTAATTCACTCCCCCTCTTAGTATATTTCATGCTTAACAATTGGTATTAGAGTAGGTTCTTTTTTGAAAAAGTTTTACAGCTTGAAGGTAGATTAGGGAAAGCACGATGGATGGATCACATGAAGGTTTTTGTACAAATAAGGAACCTTTGTTTGATGGAACAAATTATAATTTTTGGAGCATAAGGATGAGGACTTATTTGATGTCCCTTGGATTCGACATCTGGCAAGTAGTGGTGGAGAAATATGAAGAGCCACATACACTTATAACTACTCTGGTAGAAAAAAAAGCAAGTGAAAATAATGCTAAAGCTTTAAATGTTATTTTATGTGGTTTATGTGAATCAAAATTTTTTAAAGTTATGCAATGTAAATTTTCTCATGAAACTTGGGTAAAGCTTGAGAATATTTATAAAGGTGATGGAAAAGTTCAACAAGCTAAGCTTCAAACTTTTAGAAGACAATTTGAGAGTTTAAAGATGGAAGATGAAGAAAATATAGTAAGTTAACTTTTATGGGTTGATCAAATAGTTAATCAGATTAAAGGTCTTGCAGAAAAGTTAGAAGAATCAATGATGGTACAATTTTTTTTGAGATCTCTACCATTGAGATATGATGCAAAAGTTTCAGCAATTGAAGAGATGAAGAATTTATCCAAGCTAAAGATGGATGAGCTACATGGTATTCCTACGACATATGAGATGTAGACTGAACAATAGAAACCCTCAAAGAGAGAAGTTGATTTTAAGACATCAAAGAAAGAGAAGGATAAGATTCAAGAATCAAGTGATAGTTATAGAGATGATGAAGATGACAATAGAGCTCTATTCATTCGCAAGCCAAAAAAGGGCACAAGAAAATATCAAGGAAAATTACCTTTTAAATATTTTAATTGTGAAAAAATTGGATATTTTGTAGTTAAGTGCCTATATAAGGGCAATGGTGACAATGAAAAAGGAAAGTCTACATACAAGAAGAATTTCAAAGGAAAATTCAAGAAAGGATTCGAGAAGAAGAGTTTGTATTCTAAAGATCCTAGCTCAGTTGAAGATAGTGGAGTCAGTGATTTAGAAGAAGAATATATTCTTTTCATGGACATACATGAAAATTCCTCCATAAATAAAAGTACAAATGATCAAGAAGAAGAACAAGATGAAGCTAAAGTAAATCTAGAAGGAGAAATCCTTTGTGCCTTAGAAGAGTCAAAAGATCTTGAGAAGAAGAATCAAAGATTAAAGCTCCAGATCAAGAGAAATGAAAAAGAGTCAAAAGAAATGATTGAAGATATACAAACACACTTTGAAGAAGCCAAGAAGAATGAAAAAGATCTAATGGCACAGTTGCAAAAAATAAGTGAAGAATGTGAAAGGTATGTTATTGAAATTACTTCTTTAAAATTACATCCTGAGAAAACAAATAAAGCAATCAATGATAGAGCAACCAATAATACTAATATGTTGAATAAGATATTAGATATTCAAAGATCAATGTTAGATAAGATAGGTATTAGATTTAAAAAAGAGAAAGGGGAGGCCACTAATTTCACAGACAAAGTTAACATAGAAAAAAGAAAAAGTTATGCTGAATCTCTTACAAAAGAGGAAATAAAAAGAGAAGTTAAAAATACAGAGGACATCTCAAACAAAGAAGGCCAAAACAAATAAAGATACAAAAGATAATCAGGTCAGAGATATGCAAACATGTCCTATTTTTATGGTTACTTTTTTATTATAATGGATATGGTCATAAGAAAATATGTCAAAAAAGGGCTAATAATTTTAAAAATAAGTAGAAGGAAACTCATGCAGAGTCAAGTACAAGACAAAAATATTTTGATCCTATATCAGGTTTTAATGAAGAGGCCATAATATGTTACAAGTGTAATAACTTCAGACACATATCCTGGTATTGTAGAAGGATGTTCAAATTAATCAAGAAGGACCAGTGTTTCAAGGCTCCATTCATTAAGAAGAAAGTTTAGATAGGTTCATGGTAGAAGAAACAACCTAAAAAATCTATGTTGGTATAGATAACTTTGCATGTAAGAAATGAATAAAATACATGGTTCATTGGCAGTGGATGTTCAAGGCACATGATAAGAGACAAAATCAAGTTCATAACCTTGAAGAATATGAATGGTGGCATAGTGAAATTTAGAGATAATACTACTACCAGAATTGCCGAAAAAGGTACACTAAGTTCAGATAATAGGAGAACTAAAACTAAAAATGTTTTGTATGTAGAAGGTCTTAAGCATAATATTTTGAGTGTAAGTTAAATGTGTGATCAGGGACACTAAATTTTTATGTAGAAGGTTTTGAAATTAGGAGAAAATATTCAGATGTGTTGGTTGCAGATGCTCAAAGAATAGAAAATAATTTGTATATGTTATCAGACATCAAAGGTCAAAGATGTTGTTTGAGTTAGATTGAAGAAAGTTGGCTATAGCACAGGAGAATGGGACACATTAATTTTGAAAATTTTGTCAACATCAGTAAGAAACAATTAGTCAAAAATCTTCCAAATATTACAAAGCCTTCCAACATGCTTTGTGAACCTTGTCAACATAAGAAGTAGGCTAGAAGGCAGTTTAAAATAAAAGAGTACTCGACCACTCAGATGTTAGAGCTTACTCACATTAATTTATGTCGACCTATGAGAACTCAAAGTACTCAAGGTGAACAATATTTCATGTTGCTTATTGGTGATTTTTCATGTATGACTTCGGTAATATTTTTAAAGAAAAAATCAAAAGCCTTCAGATATTTCAAAGCATTCAAAGCATTAGTTGAAAATGAAACCAGTTTGAAGATTAAGTGTCTAAGATGAGATTAAGGAAGAGAATTCATGTTAGATTGGTTTATTGAGTTTTTTGAAGGCCATGGAATAAAGAAACATTATTCAACAGCCAGAACTCCACAACAAAATGGAGTAGTTAAACAAAGAAATAGAACAGTTCAGGAGATGGTGAGGATAATGCTAAATGAATATAAGATACCAGATAAATATTGGAGAGAGGCGATTTCTATAGCAGTGCATATTAAAAATAGAGAATTATTGAGAGTCAAAAGTGACAAGACTCTTTATGATCTATGGAAAGATAAACTAGCAATAGTTGATTATTTTAAAGTTTTCGGTAATAGATGCTTCATAAAAAGAACCAATGAAAAACTTGGTAAGTTTGAATCTAGAGCAGATAAAGGTATATTTCTTGTTTATTCATGAAAAAGTATAGCTTATAAATGTTATAACAAAATAACCAATAAAATAGTTGAAAGTACAAGTGTCAGGATAGAATAAGATGGAACATAAAGAATCAGTGATCTAGTAGACATTCTTGAAATTATTAAAGAAGACTTTGAAAAATCACATGAAGATGAGAAGGAGAAAAAAGACACCAAAACCCTATCTAAATATGTCTAAAGAAATCATAATGAAAGTGACATCATCAAGGACATAAATGAAATAATTCACACTAGAAGAATGATGGTAAGTGAATCTGAGCAAGTT
The DNA here is from genome assembly GCA_037957365.1 of Torreya grandis. Taxonomy (NCBI): domain Eukaryota; kingdom Viridiplantae; phylum Streptophyta; class Pinopsida; order Cupressales; family Taxaceae; genus Torreya; species Torreya grandis. The sequence continues at coordinate 4,175,213 of JARHVA010000531.1, forward strand.
AATTTTTCTTTGTTTTCTAAAATTTAGCCCAGAACTTTTTTAGAAGCTAAACATGATAAGCATTGGGTTAAGGCAATGGATGAAGAATTAAATTAGATAGAAAAAAATGATACTTAGGAATTAGTGCCTAGACCAAAAGATTTCAATGTGATAGGAATAAAATAGATTTATAGAAATAAGTTGAATGAAAATGAAGTGACTAAGAATAAAGCAAGATTAGTATGTAAAGGATATGCTCATATTAAGGGAATAGATTTTGAAGAAACTTTTGTACCAATGGCAAGGTTAAAGGCTATTAGAGTGTTTATTGCATATGTAGTGTTTAAAAATTTCAAAGTATTTCAGATAGATGTCAAATCTACCTTTCTAAACAAAAATCTAGAATAAGAGGTCTACATTGAGCAGCCTAAGGGATTTATTCTCTCAAATGGTAGTATCTATGTATTAAGATTAAAAAAAGTACTATATGGATTGAAACAAGCTCCCAAAGTTCGGTATGCAAGACTTGATAAGTACCTGTAGGATCAAGGTTTTAAGAGAGAATTTGCCGACAGTAATCTCTACATCAAAATAGAAGGTGAGCATTAATTGATTGTTGTGGTATATATTGATAACATCATTTTTTGAGGAAACATTGAAAAGATGACAAAATAATTTTCTAAAAATATGCAAAAAGAATTTGAGATGTCTATGCTTGGAAAATTGTCATTTTTCTTAGGATTGCAAATATTTTAGTCAGATAAATAAATTTTCATATCTCAAATTAAATATTTAAGGAAATGTTGAAGAAATTTGGTTTTGAGGATTGTGCACTAGTTGGCACACTAATGAGTATAGGAAATAAGGTAAGCAAGGATGAAGATTCACCTATTGTAGATCAATCTTTGTATAGATCTATGATTGGTAGTCTTTTATATTTGATAGCATCAGGGCTAGACATCATGCATGTAGTAGGTATGGTTGCAACATATCAGTCAGCTCTAAAAGATAGTCATGTTCAATTGATAAAAATAATATTTAGATATATCAAGGGAACATTAGATTATGGATTGCAGTATCCACATGTAGAGGTTTCACTTTGGTTGCCTATACAAATTCAAATTATGTAGGTTACTAAGATGATAGAAAGAGTACAAGTAGAAGAGCTTTTTTCCTTGGTGATAGATTAGTATCATAGCTAATCAAGAAGAAAAATTTAGTATCACTTTCTACAACTGAAGTATAATATATTACAATGGTATTGTGTTGTACTCAAGTGCTTTGGATGAAGCAAACTTTGGAAGATATCAAGGTAAAATATGATGAACCTATTTTTATTTTTTGTGACAACATAAGTGCTATTAATATTTTGAAGAATCTAGTGATGCATTCAAGAAAAAAACATATTCCCATCAGATATCACTTCTTGAGAGATCAAGTTGCAGACCAATAGGTTAAGATAAAATATATCAATACTACATAGTAGATTGTAGATATTTTCACAAAGGCACTACCAAAAGACATATTTGAGTATCTATGGGAAAATTTGGGAGTGATTTATTTTACTTCCTACCATTGAGGATCGGCATTAGTTGAGGGGGAACTAAGTGTTAGCTCTAGGATAGGCCCTTTTCCATTGATGTCAAAGGGGGAGAAGAACATAACTAGGTACAAGGAACATGTATAGGTTGCTACAGTAAGAGGGAGTTACTGTATGTTTTTTAGATGATAGTATGTGTAAGTTTTAGGATGTGGTAGTTTTAGTTTGAGGTTGCCATCAATGACAAAGGAGGAGATTGTTGGAAATACTATCATTGATGTCAAAGATCTAGCATTGGTGATAAAGGCCCCATTGCATTTAATGGTGTTTTTAATATTCATGTCTTGGCTAATGTGTGTTAATATTTATTTAATATTAATGAATATATTTTTGGTTGTATATAAGTCAAAAGAGGGCCCATGGAAAAGTTAAAGAGTCATGGGGTAAAGACAAAAGAGGAATGGGAATGGGATGCATTTTATCATGAAGAGTCATCTTGAGGAATTCTAAGAGTCACCATGTGAAGACAAAAGAGGGTATGCCACATTTTTCCATGAAGGGACACTTTGAAGAATATGAAAAGTCACCAAGATAAAGACAAAAGAGGAAAGGATGCATTTGCTTATAAAGGGTCAGCATGTGACTTTTTAAATGCAAGGATATGAAGGGTCATGCAAGTTTGGTGCCATTTTACATGAAGATTGAAGGGTCACAAAGGGTGAATGCGAAATGTCATTTAGAAAGATATAAATAAAAGCTTGATAAGCCATTTTTAATATGCAAGAGTGTGCATGGTTTTGTAATTGTTTTATATAAAAAAAGAGGAAGAAAAAGCAAGAAATATTATAGAGTTTTATCATTTATTGAGTAAACAACATTGAGAGATAGTTGTGTTTTATACACAAGAGGGGTTGGTGCTCCTGTGGGTTGGTGCTCACAAATCTTTGCAAAGGTTGGTGCTCTTGTGGGTTGGTGCTCACAAATAGTTATTGTGTTGGTACTCGGCAAAGGAGTTGGTGCTCTTGCAAGTTGGTGCTTATGAACTTTATAATTTGAGTTGGTGTTCATTCATATAGTTGAGATTGTTCTTCATGGTTTTTCTCACTTTGGGTTTCCATGTAAAAATCTGGTGTCTCTCTCTCTCTTGTGTGGTGCATGTTATTGTTTCAATTTTGTTGCATATCTTGAATGTGTGATTAAGTGGTTAAAGAAAAGAAATCAGATTAAGTAAAAGATAAATAATATATTGATTCACCCCCAAATCTTAGTATATTTCATGCTTAACACATATTATGGGTGTTTTGGAAGCTTAACTGATCCACTTGGAGGCATAAAATTATATTTATCTCTCATCTAGTCCTTATATCCCTCTTAGGTAGCTTGAAAGTGCTTTAAGATCTTAACTATAGTTCATAAATTTGGAAGCATGAAACCACCAACCAATTCCATAAAATTGAAGTGTATCAGGGTGGCTAACTTCCCCTAGGATCAAAAAATCCCTTGCATCTTGTGTGATCTATACCAAGCAAATCAAAATAGCCTCTCGAGATGGTATGAGACATTATGTGAGGTCTAAACAAGAATGAGGTCTATGGGTGCATTTATTAAGTGTGATTTGATCATACAACACCTTAATGAGGTATGCGAAACCTCCCCTGACCTTTTTCAATCATTATACAATCACCTTCTTTCATCAAACCTCTCTACACTCTCATTTTTATAAAAACTTGATATATGCGATTAAGAAATTGATTAGGGATAAGTCTAGGGACTAGCATGATCTACTTAAGTATGCCCTTTAGGTAGATTGAATGAGATATAAGTATTTCCTCAAGGCTTGACCTTATCTAATGGTGTATGGATGATGGTGAATATTCCCAATCATGCTGATTTTACTGACCTATCAATTCATGTATGAACATATAGAACCAAATGACAAAGCAAAATCTCGATTACTGGATATAATAGAAATGGAAGACTCAAGGATTGAGGCCCTATAGAATTTCAATAAATATTAATATGTAGTCAAAATATGGTTTGAAAAATGGGAAACATTCAAAGCATTTAGGATCTCTGATCTAGTGCTTCTATGGGAAAAAGTTCATGAAAAAAGGGTAGCATGATAAGTTCACCCCACTATGGATTAGACCATACCAAATTCCATAGATCCTAAGAAGTAATGCATTCCATTTAAGGGACCTTTAAGGTGATGAACTTACATATCTAGTCAATGAGCAATTTTTAAAATTTTATTTCATGGATGTACCATCTGAAGTTGCCCCTAAATGATGAAGAAGGTGTGGTAAAGGTAACCGTTTGGTTTTCTTGCTTTCTAGTTTAGTTTTCATGATTTCTAGTTTATTTTTCTTGCTTTCTAGGTTAGAAATTTTTTCATTTACTATGATGATCTAATTAGATCACCCTGACATGACCAAACTAACATCTTACTCATGGGGCCCCTATTTATGCTTAAATTGATATATGGGAAAGGGAAACTATAAAGGGACTCATAATCTAGGGTCTCTTCACAAGACTTTACACTTTTATGTCTGAGGTCTTAAGGATTTGGGTATATAATGATAATCATTCAATTTTGTGTCGTAATTGAATATTTATACTAGGTGTGTGAAATTTACTCTTGGATACTCCATATAAATTTAAAAAAATTTCTCACTCCATTGGACCAAACACACTCTTCATACTAATACTTGTTTGGAGGTGATAATCACTAGTGTAGATGTAGCTAGTAGGGAATTTTTGGTAAATAATTTGTTCTAAAGAAACACCTACACTAGCTCATGGTGTTTTTGGTTATCCTTTTTTCATTCATATAAAAAAAATAAGAGAAGAACCAATGCATTCAAAAAGAGTTATCAATAAATTCCAGAGAAAATAAAATGGGATCAAAAGATCACATGATGAAATAAGGTCAATGTACCATGTGTCATGCTCAAAAATAAAGGAAGAGGAGAAAAGGAACCCAGAGGTATCTCTATCAAGGCTATGGATGCTTTGATGGTAGTAAATCAATGCTTAAGATCCCCTAATTTAATGAACTCAAAAAGAACCAGATCAAAACCTATAGCCACTCCAAGTCTTTGTAAATATCATCACAATAAGGGTTAAATAACATCACTTTAGCACACATAGGTCTATGGATGTGAAGGCAAGTATGTTGTATGATGTAGTTGAGATTCTTTTCTATATCTCTAATTCGATTATTTTTTTGTGGCATGGTTCATGTCTGATTTGAAATTACTAACCAAAGTTATATGTTCTCAAATACTCAGAAGTATTCCCCATGTAAGTCTTCATTTATTATACCCCAACATTCCCCCTATTCTTTTTATATAATGGGGACCCACTTTGGTTTTGATTGGGCCCATGTTTTTTAAGTTTTCTTTTTTGTTCTATGGAAATTTTGAAAATTTCTCCTTCATCACAACACTCAAAAGTATAAATAATGGTGTTTTAAATTTTGAACTAACTTATTAATGTCTTTAGGGAGTTTTATACTTATTCAAGTTTTATGTTCATGAAAATTTTGAAGGACTTGGCCTTTTGAGTTACACTTTAGACATTTTGTTCAGAAGTTTTTCGTTGGGTTTTGTGGTCAGAGAATCTATTCAAGATTTTTTTCAAAGTTTCCCTTGTTTTAAAAGATTTTTGTTTGTTAGACATTTTATTCAAAACCCCTTCATCAGATTTTGTGATCAAAGAATCTATTTGAAATTTTTTTTCATCAACTTTTGTGGTCAAGGCTAACTCTTCATAAATTATGTTTGGGTTTTCTTGTATTCATAATTGGCTTTGTTTGGAACTCTTTTGTCATAGAATCTATTCAAAATTTAATTCATCAAACATTTTTTTCAGGGTTTGTCTTCAGATCCTTCAATTTGTGAGAGTTATTTGGCCTAATCCTAACATGAAACCCAAATCCTGACTATCAAAATCCCATTAGGCTTAGCTAACAAAGTGGAACAACTTCACAACACTTGTAAAAAAATGCAAAGATGCATCTTCCCCACCAAATAAGACAACAAGGTTTGAATTTTGAAAGTAAAGCAAGTTTATGAATCTTGGGCATTCAAAGTGTATGAACTAGAATTAAATGTAAAATCCATATCAACAACTTGCATATATTGATGTGCTCATTAATCATAAGAAAATTCTGAGCTCAATTGTTACTCTACAAATAAGCCCTAGCCACCTATGCATCAAATGTAAAGACATGACCAATAAAAATAAGGTTTTAAAATATAAAAAACTTAATTTGAGTAAACTAGTCGAGTGGCAATGGCTTCATAATCAAAGGAATTTAAAGGAGTAATGTCACCATCTCAATTTTCCATTAAATATTCTACTGAGTATAAAGACAATGTGTTCAAATATACCATCTTTAATGATTGATATGCCAAGTATTTGGACCTCTAGGATGCCATTGATGATGTTAATGCCTTTTCCCATGAAGAAGATCTATCGCCAGTGTAGAGCCAATTGGTGATAGACCTAATCTCTCTCAAAAGATAGGGATTACACTTCATAACAACTAAGCTTGAGGTTATGCCATGTATCGACTTACTTTGAGACTTATTTTTTGTTGACAAGGTGATAGATGGCATCTTCCTACATTGCATAAATCATAAGATGGTCATGGTTTGTATCTCAAGTGATTATTTCCAATGTTATTTATCTTTGCCAATTTTAGATGCTATATTTGACATGCATAGGGTGGTGGCATGGAAGAATAATAATTCAAATGGCAAAACTCTGAGTGGATGGCTTCTTCCTGGGGAGTCTATTTCCCTAAAGGAAAAAAACCTAGTGCCTATCAACAATTTTGAAATAGGGGTCTGCATTGGGATGGCCCTTTTGAATAGGTTATACGGCCTCCTAAGCATCCATTTTCTCCACATAGATTGGGTGCCACTTTAGACATGTTGATGACCTCTGACATGACTTTTGCCTTGGTGGAGATTATCAGCATTAGGTTAAGGGAGAAAATTCTACATAAAGATAAATGGTGTACTAGAGGACATTTCTATATGATGTCATACCTCCTCAATGTAGTACTGGGAACTTTATACTTATATTATGAGTTACTTTGGATCCCAACTTTGGATTGCATAAATAATCACATCTATGATTATTTTTCACTCATGCACATATATGCATACATCAAGCATATCACTCATATTGTAGAAAGCGTATATCTTCAAATATGGCAAGCTATCCATGAGGCCCCATTGCCCAAGATATCTAAGAGTATAACATATACATTGGCACCTTAGGGTGATGAGTGGCTAGACCAAAATTATTCATTGATTATGGTCATTGGTAATAAGGTCAGCCCCTTATGCCTCCCCATGTATGTACTTGATAAACTTGTAGAGCAAGAGATTGCAATCTAGCTTTGGTTGAGTGTAAAAGAAGATCTGATAAAGAAAAATAGAAACACATTCTATAGATCCCATACGGTAATAGGCCAAATGTTCTACACAATGTGAAGACATTTTAGGGAGGTTGGCAATAAAAGGAAACATTATTCATTGGCCACCCTGCCTCATAGAGATTGGGATCCTCATGGTCGAATTTAAAAACATATTAAAATCTAGGGTATTCCATACCATCACGTTCCTTATGACCATGATTTCTTGTTCTTGAATACAAAATATGACACCCAAGTCATGGAAAGGGCACAAATGGTGGGGCTTAGGGAGGAACATTTAAGGATAATTCAAGGAAAACCTTCAATTTTAGTTTAAGAGGTTCACACAAGGATTCCACCCCTAAAGAATGGGTTGCTTCAAAATTTTAGGTCAACAAACCCCTGCAACCAATAGAGGAACAAGGAGATCCTTCTCAAGAAACTCCCCAATTATTGAAGGCCATTAAGGTATATCCTATTGATCTTGTACTCCATTAATCTATAAAGCCAAGATCACCCAATTACATCACCTGTGAAGGAATCTATAGTTAGATAGGTTGATAATACCCTAATTTAGTGAGCCTCTTCCCCATCTAAAAAAGCTACAATCTACTACAAGTGGAAGCCAAGGGCTCTTCCCCTCCCAAGGAACCCAATTACTTATGAACTGCTAGTAGGCACATGTTCAATTTAGCAACAAACTATAGTAGAACAAGTTATGAATGAAGAGGAGGAATTGTAAAGATCAAATACCTTCAACCTCATCAATGACAAAGAGAAATCTCCTATGAATGATGACCAATTAGGTACGGAGGCTTAGCCTTCAATCCCTTCTTCCTCAATTTTTTATTTTATTCCCCTTTCTTTAGTTGGTTCTTTGTATTTAGTTATTCTCAGTACTATCGCACAAACACCTCTATTTTCTCCAAAAATAGAGGATGTTTCCTTTACCCTTGTTGTTTGTATTTTCACAGTAATGCCAACCACATTTGTTATTGACACCACTATACAAATCCCCTCTGAGACTACCTTAGTCCATCCTAAAACCAAAAGGAAGGATTATAATAAGGTTAAAGGGGCATTGGAAAGCTCCCAACTTCATGTATCATCCACTCAAATAAAATTTCCAATCCCTTCTACCACCTTTTTCCAATGCACTATTATAACATCCTTAGGGAAGGCTAAAAGGAGAAAATAGGTGTGTATAGTCCACCCACTACCCTAATATGGGGATGTGGATTAGTCTAAAATCATATGGCCCTCCCTTCCTGACTCAATAATTAAAGGAAATTTAGAGAAAATATAAGAATATCAATTAGTTGAGACTATAGCTAAGGACACACAACTAGTAAATCCATCATAACTAGTCATCCCTCCATGGGCATCTGATCTTAGATCAAAGGCTTCTCAAAATCCAAATTTTAAAATCATAGCGTTGTCATCAATAAGTTTCATGTTTGATAAACCTATAGGAAGCATCCAAAGGGTTAGGAAGAGGAAAGTGGAAGATGAAACTGGAAGGGAGATCATTTTTGAAGAAAGACAAGATGTCTTTACCTTATCTAAAAGGAAAAGTAGGAAGTTGGGACAATCCCCATATATAGATTACTTTAAGTCCTATGCTAAAACTCATAAGGATGCTTTGAGAGCATTGCATGATGGGACTAAAATGGCCAGGCATGAGATTGAGCAAAATTTAGAACAAATAAAAGAGAAACAACAAATGGTCCACATTCCTAAGGAAATTAAAAATGAGGTTCATCATGCCACATCAAGGCTATACAATTCTCTAAAAGTAATTGATGCAATGAGGTTAGAATTGGGTCCTCATATAAATGAGACTCATAAATTTTTTAATTCTTTAAAGTAAGATGATAAAAACTTAAAGTTACTTAATATTTATACTACCAATAAGGCTTATAGCCATCTTGATCTAATGACACTGTTGGAGGATTCAAATGCCCTCAAATTGGTGGTAATTAGAACTCAAGAGGCTAGAGAGTAGATTAGAATAGCTAGAGTAGTAATGCCAAAGTATCAAGAACATGAAGCTCTCATTTTACAAGTCCTAGAGCACTTAAAGCTATCAAATGAAAGAGACTCAACTGGTGAACTTATTAGCAAGATAAATTTTGATCAACTCCTTTAGCAAGCATTCAATAAATTCAAATAGATCCTATAGGGATTATCACTTGAATAAATTTAGGTCGAGTTGAGTTTTGCTAGGAAGAAGGTGACAAAAATAGAAATTTTTATAATAAACTTCCAAAACATAAAAGCAAAGCATGCCAAGCTCCTTGCATAGGTAAACAGGATGCATAGACCCTCATTAATAAACATGGAAATTATCAGACAATAACATGATGTAGGACATAAGTGTTATCTTAATTTGGAAGCAAAGGAGGCTAACTCTCCAACATCTAGTTTAACATTAGTATCTACTATAACATTTGCAATAATCGGTAGTACCATGTAAATGCCCATCTAGCCTTAGGTCAAAGGCTAATTTTTTCTGCATCCATGCAAAGGCATTAATTTTTTACTCAAAGTATACTTATGTTACAACTTAAATATGAAATTTCCATAAATTATTTGTAAGCATGCACATGTTGCATCACATTATACATGTTAACTTTATTTTGACAATTGTAAGTTAATTATGAACATGCATACATGCAATTTTGAAACTAGAATTAGAACTAAGGTTCTAAGTTTGTAATGTAATTATGAGTTTGCATGCACTTGGAGGATGAGCCAACCTATCCCCAAGTCTATATATATATCTAGAGCCCTCATTTCCAAGGGTTGAAAAAACCAATACAAGAAGAAGTCAAATTTTGATTGTCATGCAATTGTGTTGGTGCCTTTTCTTTCCAAATTATGTGTAATCAATTTTTATCTTTTTGGGTTGTTTGATTCAGTAATTCAAAGTATGAAATAACTATTAAGAATTATGTTTGTTATAATTGATATGTTGATTTTAGATGTGTAATGGCTATTGAAGAGTTAGCAATTATTATTGATTATATATAAGTAAGTTGATTGTCTCATCTTTTTTAGTGTGCAAAAGTGTTTTCTCTGATATAGTCTTCTAAGTGTGTGTAGTAGCTACCTTAGATACCTCCCTAATCTAAGTTATAATCTTTTAAGTAAGGTGTTCAAAAGCTACCCCAAAAGGAACAACCTTTGATTAAGATTTTCAAGTTCCCTATATCATTTTTTCTCAGACTACTTGACTATGTTTGTATGTGTGTGTGTGAAGTAGCTACTAGCAATAAAAATCAAATTTTAAAACACTTGTCCATGAATAATCCATCCCAAAGGTAATTATTGAAGTCATAGATCCCTCTGTTATGCTCTACCCTTCCCTCTTTTGGAGTTTATTTCTGAGATCTGCCTACTTTAAATTAGTATACACCCATCCAACAACTTGCCTAGTTTTAACTTTATTTTTGATATTATTCATCTATACATATTGATGTTTAACAACCTACATGCTCTACCTACTATTCCACCAGTTGGTTGTTCAACCACATACATGTAACTCATGCCCTGGAGTGGAGTTTACCTCCATTGTGATCCTAAAATGTTAGAGACTACCTCATTATAATTTAGTGTGCATAAAAACTACATCAACAGTATTATTAACTACTTGTACCGCTGATGATATGTTTTTTTGAGAATTATTATGCATTGAATTCATATGTGTTCACTAAATTATATGTATCATATCTTAATTACACAAACTATACAATAAACTATGTATTTCATGAATGATTATGCCCTAACTAATCATTAATTCCTTCAAGCAGTCAACAATATAGTCAACATAAAACAAACCTAAATGTATTATGTAATATAAAATAATATTCCCTTTTGATATGTTGAATTTATATCATGCTCAAAGGTTGGGGATTCAATAATGCAAATAATGAAATTCATTGTAGCTAACCAACATGTATAGTAAAATGCCTCCTTGAGGATGCTCTTATAGTTCATACTTTTTGAATCAGTTAATGGACTCTTGCATAAGTAGAAAAGGTAATGGAAAATGAGAAAGGGTATACTATTTTAACATGAGAAAGGTGCGCAAGTAACAAATTAGTGTTCAACTTCTATTCAGTGCATTTTATTTTTCTACTGGAATTTACCTTAATTGCTATTGTTTTCCTTAACTACTATCATTTACCTTAATCATTTATGTTTGATTTAACCATTTATATTTGTATTAATGTGTGGTTAATATATGTTATCCTAACATAAGCTCTAGAATTTTATTGATTTGGTGGGCCTTACAGACACATTAGTTAGAAATGTGAATTCTCCTGCTAGTTAAGGTGCTCTATCCTAATTGATTATGATTGATAAATGAAAGCAAAAATATAAAAAAGTATAACTTTCATAGAGATAGATCTAGAAGTATAATCTAATAATATTCTTGGATAGGACCACTATAGGTGGATATCAATGCAAAATATTTAATTTGATTAATTTTAGACTTGTCTAAGTTGACAGTGATGAAAATATAATTGTTGTGCCTTCTCTACATGTGTCTACTAAATAGGTTAATATATCCAAATTTCATTTCTATTATGTGAAATTCATTATTTTTCTTATTTTGTATTTGAAACCCTAAATCACTTTGAGAACTTGAAACTTGTAAAAAAGAGAAGGGGAGTGTAATGGGATGAGGTAACCCCAATCACCCCTTGATGATTGGTTGTTACCTATGTATCCAATAATACAAGGAGGGATCAAACCTATGTAGTTATCCTACCTAGAGTGATTGTGTAATTATGCTCCTTAACTATATATATGCAATTATAAACATATATTTTATACTTGAAAATGATAGCTCTTCACATGCTTTGAGATGATCTATACTTGGATTATGGATGTTCCTTGTGAGTGATCTTAAATTTAGAAAGAATATGGAAAATTTTATCAATATGTAATAGTGTGTAATTGAGGAACTAAGTTGTATCCAAGTGAGGGTAATGAATGACCTTTGATCTGTATTTATAAGGGAAAAAAGATAATTTATTTTAGTTGACCTTCCAAAACATGTGTGAAGACCTAAAATATTAATTCAAAATTTAGAAAATAATTTTTATTTGGTATAGGACATGACCGTTCTAGGTGGATAGGCCCATTGTAAGTCCTATTGTCTTGAAAAATTAGGGACAACTATCTTGGGTTTGGGATAATCTAAGGGCAGTATGAACCAATTTGAGCATTTAACTTTGAAATTTGTGTGGTAATGACATAAAGTAGAGGTTCAATCCTAGATATAGATAAATGGATTAAAGGAATGATGAATAAGAGTCATGTATTTAGGCACAAGTCTTGTGATTTAGGATGTGTCAAGATTTAGCACTATCAAGTATATGTGACCAGATCTATGTGTTTAAAATTCCCACAGGTCCCAATAAAATACCTTTATACATTCTATTGAATAAAATTATACTAGAGAATAAACCTTTTGGAAAAAAAACTAAAATAACTGGTCAGTGGATAAGAATAAAAACATAAAATTATTCCATAAGTTTGTGGTTACTTGACGTCACACTAAAGTTATGGGATTTATGCTAAGATTTGACTAAAAATTTCAATGTGAGTCTCATTTTGGAATTGTAACATGGGTTACATTTTCACAAGTCAAACTAAAAGCTAATTCATTTTAGGATTTCATCTAACCGAGATTATCTTTTTTGTTATCCAAATAAAAAAATAGTCAAATAATAATGACAATGTACAATTTTTTGGTATGCTTATGATGTCTTGGCATCATCTATATGTAATTCAAACAAACATATTTCTTAATAAAAAACCTCTACTAATATTCCCTTCTATAAAAATTCATAAAAATATATTCATATGCTACTAAAATATAGATGTAAGGCATTTATGATTTTTATTCATTCTTTTAAACATGTTTACTATAATATTTGGGATCAATATTTATGGATCCATCATATTAATTGAAATAATTATTCAAAAATAGTATTCATGTATTTTCAAATGCCATTTTTCTTATATGGATAATAAAAAATCTTTATGTATGTGGAACACAAATCCTAAGTATTCTAAATTGTTTGGACAACACTAGTGTCTTCACAATGAAAGCTACATGTCATTTAGGTATAATCTCTTAATTTTTTTGAAACCACCATTAATAATGTGATCAATAGGAAATCAAATAAAACACACTAATTAGAGCTTACACCTCTAGCCTAGACACTCAAGGAGATAATGAACTACACAAGTAACTAACAAATGAAAGCAAAAAAAACAAGTTTACCTTCCATGAGAGCAAGTGTTATGTGTTGGAAATGGATTGATGTGCTTGGTTATGTGATCAATAAATCATTGGTAATGAATCTCTTTGCTCCACCTCTCCTTGTCACTTGGTAATGTTGAATTTGGCTTTGGTTTAGCTTGGCATAGTAAATGGGCATGGTAAAACTATAACAATAAAAGCTTTGAGGGAAATCCTGCATAATAACAATACACTACTCAAGCTTGTTTATCAGTGTGTGAGTCCTTGTAGTTATATCTTTACAAATTAACTATAATCCAACTGTAGATAGGTTAGAGTTAACCATGGTTAGGTTTGGGAGGGGAAAAGCCATTAATATTTTTAATGAATAGGCATAGCTCACAAATCCAAAAAAATTGTTTAATATTTTGTGAGTGTTTGACAACTCATAAAAAATGATGTCATGATGATGTCATCATTTTATATATTTATGTGATGTCATCAATCTAGATTTATGAAATTCTAAAAATAAAAATTCATCAATTAATTATCCATGGGATTTTCACATATGAATTTAATTGGGTTTAACCAATTAAGCAATCATGATAAAGTTAATTATCATTTCTAAATTTTGACAAGTTGTCCCTCACACATGGTTAAAAAAGTCAATTTGTTAGGTCATAACTTGAACAAAGATGAATTAGAGAAAGATGATAATTACATATAGTGTATTGCCTCGATTAGGTATACATTGATATGGTTTAAAAGATGCACATGATGTGCACCGAAGAATCAGATCATTCCAATGATTTCTAGGCTTAACTTGCATTATTTATAAGACGTCACTCCAATGTCCATTTAGACATGAAAGTCACCAAAAAGGAGTGTCCATAAATAATTATCAAGCTCGAATAAAATTAGTAGTGTAATGAGTATGCTCAAGAACCAGGTGGACCATATCAAAAGCAACATTTATAAGGGGAATATTATCCACACTTCTGGATACACATTTGTAAAAGATGCATTGAGGGCTTTTATCTACTTCAAATTTTATTGGCTTCAATGTGTTTTTGATGAGTATGTGGACCAAACTAGTGAAACTCATGTTTGTACTTAAGTTAATAAATGTACAAAGCATGTTTTTCCTTGTGAGATACCCCCTTATTTATTAGCATTATAATGTGAAAGTATGTCAGTATGCTAGTTAGTATTAAATTATGTTAATAGGTTGATATTCATTCATGGGTATTCCCATATGAAATTTAGGTAATTATGTTGGGTGTTTGAGTCAATAGAAATAATGTTTCCAATATGTAATGGTTTATGGTATTATAATTGTCTCATTCCCATGAATATATTAAAATTGAAAGTTCAACTATGTTTTGAGAAGGTTCATTCTTCCAATGATTTGGATTAACAACTCCCCATTATTTTAATCATAGTTTCTTTAAATAGATCCTGCATGAATTTATTATTAGTGTTCCTATTTATTAACTAGAATGTCCTTTAGCTTGAGAATTATATGATGAAATGCTTCTTTATCTCTATTACTCATGTGATACATAAAACACATATCCTCTCCTCTTATTTTCCTTATGGGTCACCCATTTACATGTCTTACAATAGAGAATGCGCAAATAGTCCTTAGATAAGCTATGAACATCTTATTATTATATTATATTTTATGATGTTTGTCACTAGTTGTTGATTCTAGATTAAGAAAATGGTAGGATACTTTTAACAGTCTCTATAAATAGTGTTTCATCATCAATTTTAAGATATCTAAACAAAAAATTTCCTCTTTCACTCACTTTTTACTCTTAATCTTCTACATGGGTTGAAATATGGGGGCATTACCTTAGGAAATTTGATCAAAGTTACCTTCAAAGAGTGCTTAACGACAAGCATCTCCATGCTAAATTATTAGTTCTTAAAGACATAATTCTCATTGAATTTGTTACAACCCCAATCCTTATTATTTTCATCTTTTAAATGGTGACTATGATACCCATGATTAGATGAATATAAACTCTTTGATTGATTTATTCAGGTATCTATATCAAACATTCAAATCCTCTATGTAAATGGAATAGCATGGGATATACTATGGTTGGTATACTAAAGCTTCCACTTTACTAGGTCTTGTAGATATTGACATGGAAAGACTTCCTCTGCTTAAATTTTCAAGTGATGCACCAAATCTATCTAAAATGAAGATAAATAGGGGTCCCATGGATGAGATCCATAAAGCCTACCTATGGTATAAATGGTTAGAGCCTCAATATTTTTTTTACTTAAATCTTGAATGCTAGTATACATTGTACATATCTTCACTTTAAGGATGGGCTCATCCAACCTCCAATATATACTAAGCTCCAATTACCCTATAGTTTGAGGGGTTTATTGGAAAATTTATGACTTTGTTCACACCACCTCTAATGGATATAGATCACCATATTCCTCAAGTATATCTTATGTCTAATATTTTTTCTATGGAGCCTAATCCAAAGATCATTTTGTATTTATATTCTTTCCTTACTATAAAAATAAGGGATGGTTCTTTTTCCTTTTTAGACACTTATGTAACTCGCTTAATGTCTTCATGTGACTTATAAGGATTAGAGTTGTTTGGTTCTCTTCTTTTGAGAGATTTTTTATTTTCACCAAAATTTATCCAAATGCTTTGCTTCCATATGATCTACACCTAAAGGATCGCTTCATTCATTCACCTTATTTATTCTTTAGGATTGATAACGAAGCGACCTCATGAAAATGTTGTGTAAGAAGGATATGATTTATTTTCACATATTTTTCCTTGGATGTATGTCCTTGTTAGGTTTTTTTAGTTTCTTAGAGTTAAATTTGTATTTTCTATTCCTTAATTTAATTTGTACCTTTTATCTTCATAAGAAAGTTTTAACCTTTTATTGGCATTAATATCATTATCTAATATAATCTTAGGTCAAACTGAATTTTGTAATATGGTGTTGTTTCCTAATTGATTTCCATTCTATGGTAAGTTGTAGTACAAACCACCTACTGCAAGGCTGAAAGGGAAAATCTTGTTCTCATTAATTAATTAAAGGAAAAAAATTAGATATAAAATAAATTGTGTAGTGGTGACACACGATAAAATTGGATAGGTGTGGAAAGACAAACATCATATATAAAATATTATGTAAAAAATTGAAAATAATATATGGTTGATAACCTTGTTACTTTTATGTATTATTACAAAGATTGTTACAAACATAAATTTTTTTAGAAGGCTATAAAACATATATTTGATCACGAAACAATGATTATATTTCATTTAAATTCAAATTCAAATGTAAGAAATGTGTAAAGCTTGTGTATAAATTGCACTCTTAAAATTTTTGTGAATGTTAAACTAGTCGATCAACATTCTTAATGTTAGCTATATTGTATAATGTTAAGCCTTGAGTTTTATGTATTTTCAAAGCCCATACCATTTTTATGGACACCACCTACAATTTGTAATGGTTAGTAGTAAGATGAATGGATTTTTTGGATTATTAACATTCTATAAGTTAAACTTATATAGTTTTTAAATTTGATGATCACAAACATCAATATTTCAAGTGGTTTTGATCTAGGTATGTATGTTATATTAAAGGTTTAATTAGAATAACCATCAACAAATATAATCAAGAGCTATACATTGGAGGTTGGCAAGGCTTGTTTGCTAATATACCACTTTAGCTTACAAATGTATATCATCAAAAGTATAAGATTTGTTTAACTTGGTTTTTTGTATTATAGTGTATAATTGAAAGATTCAACAAATCGAGAAAATTGAAATGTGATTTTATCTTCCATACTTAAGAATGCATATATTGGGATATTATTTTAATCCTCAAGTGTTGTGTCTAAATTTATTATGTTCATTAATATATTATGGAATTGAAATTGAATTTGATTATTGCATTGTTTTGATAAACTATATTTAATGTGATGATCATGTCAAAACTTTGAATGTAGATGATTTTGAATCACACATTGATGTGCCTATCACAAGTATAGTTGGCCAAGTTCAACAACAAGGATTATTGACCAACTAGAAAAAGGGTGTTCTTATTCTGAGGGAGTCCATATTTGGAATATGGGATGGAAACCCACAATTGTTAAAATTAGATAAGGATGATTTTCCCATTCTACCAATAACATGCATAGTATTTAAGGGAGGAATAACACTAGTAACTATTGTATATTATGATTACAAGAGGGGTTAGTTTATTTATTAGTCCATTGAAAACAAAAAAATGGATAAACAAGACACCTTAGGTATAATCCCTTGGATTGGATAAGACAAGAAAGCAAAAAACAAATAGAAAACATAATCAAAACAAGTATATCTTCCTCACAGACGTTCCTTTAAAACCTAATTTAGGTTTTTTTGTGCCTAGTAGGGATAATTTTAAGAATTAACCCATAAAAATTACTATTAAATCTTGGTGAATCCTATAATTTTAGGATAATTTCACTGGCAAATATTTGGCAAAATCATCACACAGGTTAAATTGTCTGGCAATTTTTATTAGCTCTTTAAAAAAATTATAAATATCTAGTGACTTAAATGTCATATTCAAATCAATAAATAATAAATTAAAATCCAAGTTAAACCCCTTTCCCCAAACATATTCATGTGGAAAATATACTTAATATGGAATAATGATTATGATCAATGGATACCCTAAATTTTTTAGAATAACTATTTTGCTTTGACCTATGAAATTGGGGGCAGTCCAACAATTTCAAACACTTGTCCAAATTAATAAATCCAATCAAGGAGGAAATGAGAGCCAATACAAATAAGAACTACTATAGACCCATCCAAAACATTAACCCTAATCAAGTGTGTGCAACTCTAAAAAAAATCATCACTAAATCAATGCCCAAACACACATCCACAAGATTTTTGAGGTCTTGTTGATCTCATTACTAAGCAAATAATCCTAAACAAATGCAAAGATTTTGTTGATCTCATTACTAAACAAATAATCCTATGTGATAACCAAATTGTCTCTAATATTAAGTGTTTTGATATAATATAAAAAATGGTTTTCACATTGCAAGTAAAGATTTGATCAAAAAATAACATGACAACAATTTGAATCCCTTAAAAGATAGGTAGAATTCATTAAAAATATGAAAGAATTTGTAGATATGTATGGCCTATATTTCTTACTTGAATTTTATTGCATTTTTGGATACTAAAACTCCTCCTTGGCATCCTCTTATAATTATTACTTGCTTCATGATTCCCATGACATGTAGGGCTTATATTTCTTACTTAGATTGTACTTCATTGGTGGTTTCTTAAATTACTATTTGGACTACCTTACAACTATCACTCACTTCACGATTCCCACAACCATAAAAGAATAAAAAATAATATAAATGAAGTTATATGAATTTAGGTTTTAGGGTTTCATGGTTCTAGGGTTTCAAGCAATTTGAAGCACTTATATAGATTTATTTTATAAGAAGTAATTTGTGTTAATTCAAAAATCAATGGAGAAAGAGGTTAGAGGGTAAAAATTTTAATATCAAGATCTTGTTTACGGTCTCTTTTTTTTAATGATTAAATTTATCCTTATTTTAAAGATTAAATTTATCTTTTTTAAGTGCTAAATTTGATGGCCATATGACTATGTATAAATTAAGTACATACCTTTCTAAGTCTCTCAAAAGACTAACCAGATAATATAATAAATTGAGTATATCAAAAATTGTGACAAAAAATTAGAGTATAGAGTATAAGCCAAATATGGAGCCATAGGTCAAGACAACCATGAAAAATGAGGATACCATAACTGAAAAAAATATTCAAAATATTTTCATAGTTTTAAAATCATAAATTATATAGTAAAGTCTACCAAAATTTTTTAACCACATCTATATTAGCCTTTTAAATATATTTTTATTTCAATTAACAAACCATGCCAATTAGAACATAATTATTAACTTAAATAAATTATAGTATGATCATGAGTCTCTATTACATTTATTCAATTGTTCTTTGTGCATTATTTCTTATAGGAAATCAATTTTTTATTTGTTTATATTAAGTATGTGGTAAATACCAACCAATAATATAATAAATTGAGTATAACAAAAATAGTGACAGAAAATTAGAGTATAGATTTTAAACCAACTATGGGGCCATAGGACAAGACAACTATGAAAAGTGAAGATGACATAACTGAAAAAAAATATTCAAAACATTTCATAGCTTTAAAATTATAAATTATATAATAATGTCTACTAAAATGTCTTAACCACATCCATATTGGCATTTCAAATATTTTATTATTTCAATTAACAAACCATGTCAATCAAAAAATAATTATTACCTTAAACAGATAAAAATAAAATATAGTATGATCATGAGGCTCTATTGCATTTATTTAGTTTATTCTTTGTGCATTGTTTTAAAAAAGTATCTTGCATGTCATTATTTCTTTGAAGAAATTAGTTTCTTGTTTATTTATAATAAGTATGTGGTAAAAACTAACTAGATAATATAATAAAATGAGTATAGTAAAAATAGTGACAAAAAATCAGAGTATAGAGTATAAACCAACAATGGGGACATAGGGCAATACAACTATGGAAAGAGAGGATGACATAAGTGAAAAAAATATTCAAAACATTTTCATTATTTTAAAATTAAAAAATATATAATAAGGTATACCAAAATTTATTAACCATATCCATTTTGGCCTTTCAAATATTTTTTAATTTTATTTAACAAACCATGTCAACCATAATATAATTATCACCTTAAACATTTATAAACAAAATATAGCATGATCATGAAGATCTGTTGCATTTATTCAGTTTATTCTTTGTGAATTATTTAAAGTATATTACACATTATTATTTCTCAAAAGAAATCAATTTATTATTTATTTAAAATAAGTATGTGGTAAATACCAACTAAATAATATAATAAACTCAGTATAGCAAAAATTGTGATAAAAAATCAAAATATAGATTATAAACCACGGGGTCATAGGGTAAGATAACTATAAAAAATGAGGATGACAAGCAAATATATTAAAAAATATATTTTTATAACAACTTATCATTATATTTATTCATTGCATTGATTTTTATATGTCGCATGTTGATATATTTTCAAAATCTATGAAATGAGTATTTTTGGGTTACTCAAAAATATGGTTGAAATGATCACGAGGCTTTGTTACATTTATTTATTTTATTATTTATAAATTATTTAAAATAAGTATATTGTATGTCATTATTTCTTAGAGGAAATTAGTGGTAAATACCAACCAAATAATATAATAAACTGAGTATAACAAAAATTATGACAAAAAATCAGAGTATAGAGTATAAATAATAAACCGACTACAGGGCCATAAGGCAAGACAACTATGAAAAGTGAGGATGGAAATAAAATATATTTAAATAAATATTTTTTAGAAAATTTATCATTATAATTATTCATTTCAAGCTAGACAATTGTGCATATAAATAACTACTCTCAATATTCTATTTGATTAAGAGAATGTGTCTATAATAATTGTAAACTCTATTATAAAGATGCATATGTATTCAAGTATAAGTAAGTTGATTGAATACATATGTGATGGTTTCTTAATTTTTATATTCATTGATGCAAACTATTGGTCGAAATAAATCTATGGTAATTGAAATATTGGAATAAGAAGTTGAAAATGAAGGTACAAACAATTTCTAAGTTGGTTTCCTTGTGATTGCAAGGTATGAATTTATATTTCTTTTATTTTGAATATTGAGAGTGATTGTTTTCATGCACAAACATCTATATTGAAATGAATAAATATAATGATAAATTTCTTAAAAAACACTTTTTAAAATATATTTGCTCAAAACATTGTCTTTTAAATGTCTTCACAATATCCATAATCAATAATGATAAGGTCTGCCAAAATGTCTTAACCATATCAATAATCAATAATGGTCATTCAAATATTTTTTATTTCAATTAAAAAACTATGACAACTAAAATATAATTATTACCTTATGCATATTGTGTCCTAAATCACAAGTGGTCTTTAACACATTTATAAAATCAAATAAAACAAACAAGCTCTTCCTTCTATATGGTTTTAATGACCAAAAAACTTAATAATAAATAACTACAACTATAATTATAAACTTGTAAGTTAAAATTATTATGTATTTAAATTTTCAAGACTTAAAAAACTAGGTAGTGTTAAAAGAGTCTAATGACATAAATGACTTTACACCCCAAATTCTCAAACCTAATGTATATTTTATTTCTAGTATTGAATGCGGTGCAAGTAGAATTAAAGCTACAAGGATCGAGATTGAGATCTTTCCCCATTTTAATGAATTGGTGCTGACATATTGAAGGGCTAAGTTAAAATTTAATGTTGTTCTAACATGTCACCCATGGGATAAATAGAAATTTATTGACTACTATGTGATGGTTTTCTCGATTTTTCTAGTCATTTATGCAAGTTATTGATGGAAGTGAAGTTGATCTAATATAGATATTTATAGTTCATTACACTATACATATTTCAAATAAGTTTGGTATAAAATAACAAGGGAACACCACAATATACTTATGCATCTCTGAAATAGAGTTTGAAACTGTTATAGACATGTTCTCTTAATAAAAAATAACACAAAAATACATCTACTTGGTATAAAATTATTTCTTTAAAATTTGTTGGACTTGGATCCAGTATTAAAAAACTCTCTGAGTGTAGTGTGTTTGAAGAATTATTAGTTAATCCTCTTCTTTCAGATGTAGACTCTCAAAATACTAGAGCTCTATCAAATGGAAAATCAAGGACATTGTATCTTGTTGTATAGAGCCTCAAACAAGTCTTCAAATTCTTGTCAAACTTGTTTTTCAACTTTGACTTTAAAAATGATAATGCACTAAAAATTGTCTCATCTTCCACTGAGCCCAAAATCATTGACAAAAATTAGCAAGATTAAAATATTCTGAGATACCATTACATAGTACTTCACTAAAACTTAAAATAGTCTATAGTCTAGTGATAGAGCCATATTCGAAAGCATTGTCTATAACTTTAACTTGTTCTAACATTATTGTGGCAAATCTAATAGACTTCTCACTTATTTTTGATAAATCTAAAATGTCTTCATTTTTTTCACCATTTAATTCTACAAACTTGTAGAAGTGTTGGGCCAAAGTTTTGATTTTATTTTAAAAATTTGATGAGTTAGGATTTTTCTAATATTGAGGGTACACCATAGCCATGGATTCCATTAGTTCATCTCGATGAAAATGATATTAAATCTCTAAAGAAATACATTTTTTAATTTCTTCCAAAGTGGACTTTATAGAGGATACAACCTCAAGGAATCAATCCCTTGTAAGAGGAACTTCTTTGAATCTATTAGATTGACCAACTATGTCAAACGTGTGTAGAGCTATTTTATATTCTCGTAATTTTGTAAAAAAATATCTATCTTCATTAAACTGCAAATAATTACCACTCTGTTTAATATTTGTCATTAAGTTCTAACTTGTGATTTTTTCCCTTATAAATGAATGTTATGTTAAAAAAAATTTATCAAGGGTAAGGCATATTAATTTTCTCAACTTAGAATATTCTTGAATGTACATTGTTTTTTCTTGAGATTTCTTTATCATTAAATTCATTTCATCTTAGGTAAAATGTCACATAAGGTTAAAATTGTCTCTATATCACTTAACCAATTTTTTTTTGAAGATTTATCTATTGTGTGGTGATGTTCCTTCATTATTTTCATTAATGATTAATATTATACATATACTTTATGTGTTGGTCCACAAATATAAATCCATCTAGTATTAACATCCTTAAGTAGTTGTTTCCTTATGTTAAACCTTTAACAAAATTTTAAAATTGTAAATTTTTTTTGGACTTCTACAAAAGTATAAATGGATTTAATGAATAAGATCTTCAATTTTTGAGACTAATGTAAACTTTCTCATAATTTTAAATTCCAAATTTATTCTATGTGCCATGCAATCAATATCAATCATATATGGTGTATAAGAAGTTTCTACCCTTACACAAAGACCACTTCTTTGATCTTGCATAACCAATGCTCCATCTTCTCCTACATAAACAATATTTATCATAATTGATAAATCATCCATGCCACCAACCTCTTACAAATTATTTTTGACTAGTCCCAAAAGGTTTAGAGAAGTTGTATTTTCTTTCATTTTATGAATGGAAAGAAAATGAGGTTGATGAACATGGTTTACAATAGTGTAAACATTCATACACACCTAAAAAGGGTTATCAATGGTTGTAACTTCATCCAGTGATAATGTTATGTATATTGAAAGCCTTATTTTCTCTTGAATATACTCTTTTTCTCTTTTAACAAGATAATTAGTCCATTCCCAATCATTAGTAACTAACCAATGAGTATTTGAAAAGTTTAGGACACTAAGAAAATTTAGCATGTCCTTATATCCTGGATAATAGGTCATTGGTCGACTTTTGTTTAAAATGTAAAAAAAAACACAAATATGTACAGTCTATGACATTTAGATGATTTCCATCATTTTTTTCAATAAATTTTAAATATTGTTTTCCTCTTGAATGAATATTTTGTTGTTTTTATAGATATTTATTATATTCACTTATAAATATAACATGAAGATACTCTTCTTTTGTTTTCCATTGTATCACTGATTTATCCTCTCTGTTTATAATTTTTTTAATACACTTTCCACACATGTTTCTCTATGGTATTTAATTTTAGATATAAGCATTTATCCCTCCCTAGATTCCAACTACATATCTTGCATCTATACTCTTTTGGTGGCTCATTAGTGTCTTCACTCAAAACAGGTTCAATGAAAGGATATTTAGAAACCCATTCAACTGTAAACTCCTAAAAAATTTCCATTCGCATGACTTCTTTTTTTGAAGTTGTGACAAATTTCATGAACTACTTATGAGGTTGAATTAGTAATACTTTGAGAACCATATTATCTTAAATCAACTGTGTCATGATCATTGGCATTGTTATTTGCATCCACTTATTGAAAGTGATTAGAACCCTGTTGAATATGATCTTGATCATGAGAAAGAATATTCAGTTTTAGTTGGTTTTCTAAACTAGTATTTCTTTTTAAAGGTTGTTATTGTTGATGTTTATCAAAATATGAATGATAGCAAGATATTTCCTTTCGATGAACCCCATGTTAATTTCCTAGCATTCGAACTAAGAGTAGACACTTTATAAATCAAAAACTTTACAATGCCAACTTCATGAATCACCAATACAAATCACTTCCTTTAAATTTTACATTGGTAGTTTAAAATTTAACACCTAAAAAAGCAATGATACCATCACATTTATTTTTAAAAAATATAAAAAATAAATTGCAAAATATCTATTTGAAAATAATATCATAAATAGAATATAAATTTGCACAATCTATAAATTTATAAATTAAAAATTGAACCAAAGCACAACTCACTTGCAAATTCAAAACATGGAAATAGGGCCCAATATAAATTTATAAAGACATGCTACAATTTCTTAGTGACTATTTTGATGCACCTTAGATCTTTATTTTTATGGTTATAAAATAAAATTGATTCTAGGAAGCAACAAATATTTCTAAGATATACATAGAGGTTTTTATAAATTTTGAGAATAATATGCAAGTCAATTAATGAATGATGTACTAATTAAATATCTTAATTATCAAATATATGTATATGTGAATCAGATTTCAAATAATCTAATCTAACCTATCCAACAGAATAAAGCCTATAGAAGAGGCAATCTCTTGAAGGAAAGATTTATAATTCTATTAAAGTGTTTTATCAATCTCTTGATATATCTTTTACGTCTCTATAGATAAAAAGAGGGGGAAAAAATAAAATGAAATCAAGATAGGGAAAAAAAATAGAAACGTAAATGAAAATAGAATAAATAAAAGGAAAATATAATCACTATTCTAACTAAGAGCAATTAAAACAATAAATTAACATACTCATAATTCAATGTCAAATATCATAATTTAATGTTCGATCTTAGATTAGTCATTTTAGAGACTTATAAAAGTTTGTACTCAATTTATACTAAGTATTGCACATGATCTTATTGTATGTACTCAATTTTTTTAGTTATGTCATACTCATTTTTCATAGTTGTCTTATTTTATGGCCCCATAATTTGTTTATTATTTATACTCTATAATCTATTTTTTTATCATAGTTTTTGCTATACTCAATTTATAATATTATTTGGTTGATCTTTACCACATACTTCTTAAAAAAAAATAATAAACTAATTTTCTCTAAGAGATACTTTTTTTAAATAAACAAGAAACTGATTTCCTCTAAGAAATAATGGCATTCAAGATACCTATTTTAAATAATGCAAAAACAACAAAAGTAATCAATGAAATAGAGCCTCATAATCATTTCAACCATATTCTGAGTAACCCAAAAATACCTATTTCATAGATTTTAATAACATATCAACCTTTTATCACATGTACGAATGGAATAACTGTGCAGTTAAAATCAGTGAAAGAAACAAAATCATTTTTCTAAGGAAAATATTTGTAGATATACATGAAATTTCTAAAAAAACTAACATGCACAACATTTTGATCAAATGTATTTAAATAAATTCTTTTCAAGGAACTTATCGTTATATTTATTCATTTCAAGATAGATGACTGTGCATGAAAATAACTTCTCTTAGTCTTTAGAATGAAATAAATATAAATCCACACCTTGTAGTTGTGGTGTCATAGGTTTTGAAAATGGATAAAAACTGGTAGATTTTTTTTTTTTCTAAATGGCTAAAAAAAATTGAATTGAGCCTAACACCACCAAAATTTTGAAAAAATCAAAATTTTTAATTGATTAGTTAAAAATTTATAGCCAATTTGCTTTTTATCTTGAATTATTAAAAAGTGCATTTGAACCTCATGTGCAAAAAGTCGTTGGCATTCCCTATAATGTAAAAACCGTTTAGATTTTAATGAGATGTGAAAACATAAATTACTTTTTCATACGTTGTGAAACTTACAAAAAAAATTTCATCTTATGTGTAATTTGCAAAAAAAAAATTAGTTTCCATGCAATTTATAAAAGCTTTTTAAGCTTTTGTGCAATTTACAATTTTTTTTTCAATTTCTGTGCAATTTTTTTTTTTTAAAAATCAATTTTTTTTCAACTTTCGTGCATTTAATTTTTTTTTAGCTTCTATGCAATTTGTAAATTATTATTATTATTATTTAACTAAAAGGGTAAAAATTTATTAAATCAAACTAGACAAAGGAATTACAATTGTTTCTCCTGGTCAATCAATTGGACCAGTTTCTGAGATAAATCCAAAGGCATCATCCTTTGGTCAGAGATATTCCAACCCCGACCTTGCTAGGAGGCCCACTTAGCAAGAAGGTTAGCAGCACCATTCCATTCACGGGGGATATGCTTAAAAATAACATATTCTAAGTCCGAGCACAGCTGAAGAGTCTGTTGAGCCATCCCAACCAACTGCCAATCAACATTATCTAACTTCCGACTATTTAACAGGTTAACCACAACTTGTGAATCCGACTCACATATAATTCTAGGCCAGCCAAGACGGCAACAATGTTGTACCACCTCCAAGATCACCCAGGCTTCCATCAAATTATTTGTGAACCAGCCTTTATAAATAGAAAATAAAAACTGAATATTACCTGAACTGTCACGGGCTGCCCCTCCAATGCCAGCTTCGCCCGGGTTGCCACGGGACGAGCCATCAGTATTAAATTTGATAAATCCAGCACTTGGGGGAGTCCAGCAACTTAATCTGTCCAAGGGCCTCGCCTGCTAGCAATGTCTACTAGTTGGGTGCGTGGGAGGCAGAGGGTCATGACCAGCATTGGGCAAAGCAAAAATGTGCCTATATATGCAGGTATCAGCTAGGCTCAGGTGCACGCCCCTGTTGCTCTTAGCTGTTAGAGTCTCCTATAGTGAGTTTATAGTCTTAAGCTAGATGGCACCTGGCTCCAGCTGGGATGCCCAGAAAATATGCCTATTCCTTTCAATCCAAATATTCCATAGGATGAAGGACGGGCCTGCCAGCCAAGCATTCTATAGCAGCAAATTCGTAGAAGGAGCATGGCCCAGGTAGCTCCAAAACTTAGGAAGTGATGACACGTACCAGCAAGGGCACCCCCACGCCCTCCACCAAAGATGCCAAATTTGTTTGGCAAAATAGCAAAGGAAGAAGAGGTGAGTCCCAGTCTCCTCATTGCTGCAACACAAAACACATTTGGACGGCCCCTGAAACCCCCGCTTGCGTAGGTTGTCCCAAGTAAGACACCTGTTATAAGTTAAAGTCCATAGGAAAAAATTGCATTTGGGCCACGTAATCAGGCTCCATATCTTCTTGGCCCAAACGAAATTCACCTCCCCAAAAATTTTCTTAGTCAGGTCCACATAACCAGCTGAAATCGAGTAGCGTCCAGTGGGGTCACCTCCCCAAGCTAATACATCATGACCCTATAATGAGCTACATCTCCTGAAGGTTAGGATCTGAAGAAGCTCCATACACTCCTCTGGTGATCCCCCCGGTGGCCACTCAGAGGGGAGTTTCCACCTGAGATCCGTAGTTGCTCCTAATTGAACCTCCTCCTTATAGTGGGCAACAGTACTCCAACCGGCATCCTGGAATATATCACTCAGACTTTGAAGATGTGGATGAGAGGATAAGAGTGGAGGGGCTCCATCCCAAGAATCACTCCAGAAGAGAGCCTCCCAACCTCTATTACAAATCCAGAATAAACTACGCTTCACCAATTGGGCTCCCACCTTGAGGGTATGCCACACCATGGATCCCCCACCTTCAAGGGGCAACCTTGGGATGTTCGAAGGCTCCACCCCAGGGAAATAATTACAAGTTATGATACGTGCCCAAAGAAGCATTTGGTTGGAGCACCACTTCCAATATAATTTGGCTGCAAGAGCTTGGCTGGCTAGGATAGCCGAGCGCAAACCGAGGCCTCCATCCTTCTTGGGCCGACAGACAATATTCCAGTTAATAAGGCTCCATTTAGTGTTCTACAAGTTACCGCTCTAAAGGAATTGATGGGAGAGGGCATCAAATTCCTTGAGAAAGTACATAGCGGCAGCTTGAATCATGCACCGATAAATGGGAAGAGCCTAGATCACCGACTGCAGGAGAGTAACCCTTCCCGCTGTGGACAGCCATCTATGAGTCCAGTGGTTGAATTTTTGTCTGAGCTTGTCCAGGACATTTTGCCAAAATAATCTTGGCTACCTACCCACCGTAATAAGAATCCCCAAATAGATCACCGGAAGAGATTGAATCTGGAATCTCAGGATGGTGGCAATCCTTTGTTGTATAGGCACAGGGGTGTTAAAGAAAAAAATGGAGGATTTGTGCTCGTTAATCTTTTGCCCAGATGCCTCCAGATAAACATCAAGGGTACCTCTAAAGACCTCTACTTCCTGAATCTGTGCTCTCCCAGCAAGGATGGTGTCATCAACAAACTGGAGGTGGGATGTGATATCATCATTGCTCCATTGCCATCCATGCAACATACTCTGAGTAACTCGATATTTGATAAGCCATCCCATACCTTTTGCCAGAATAACAAATAAATAAGGAGATAATGGGTCCCCTTGGCGAAGTCCACAAGAAGCTCCAAAAAGCTCGGTGGGTTCTCCATTAATGAGGACCGAGTAAGAGGGCGTGGTAACACAACTTAACACCCAATGGATCCAGGCCTGGCTGAAATCAAAAGCCAATAGGACTTTTTGCAAGAAGCTCCAACTGGCTCTATCATAGGCCTTAGCTAAATCTAGCTTGATAAACATAGCACGTTCCTGTAAGGTGCTCATAGAATGAATAGCTTTCGAAGCAATGGCGACCTGATCCAGGATTTGCTTGCCAGCTACGAAACCCCCTTGTTCCTCTGAAATGACCATGGGAAGATAGACTTTTAGCTATTCTGCAATGAGCTTGGTGATGATCTTATAGACCACATTGCAAAGCGTAATGGGTCTAAACAGGTCCAACTGATTTGCCTAGTCTTTCTTTGGAATAAGGACTAGGAAGGTTGCATTTAAGGCCCTGAGCATTTCTTTACTAGAATAGGATTCCTACACCACATTCAAGAGATCCTGGCTTATGATGTCCCAGAAGTCTTGGAAGAATTCCACCAGAAAACCATTGAGACCTAGAGCTTTACCCCTCCTCATACTGAAAACCACTCCTTGTACTTCAGCCATATCTATAGGCCACATTAGAGAATCATTCCTACTCGGGGTGACCACTTGGGGAATGCAAGAAAGCACAGCATTTTTAGCCACCTCAGGGCGCAACCGATCTTCTATAAAAAGCTCTGAATAGTACCTAACTGCTTCTTCAGCAATAGCTTGAGTTGAAGTCAAGTGAGATCTATTTGGGCCCTCCAGAAAAGATATGAAATTCTTGTTGCGCTTAGCCTGGACTGACTTATGGAAGAAAGCCATGTTTTTGTCCCCTTCCTGAAGCCAGTTAACGCGGGCCTTTTGCTTCTAGAAAATTTCTTCACAAAGCTCCCATTCCTCAACTACCTTGGATGCTTGAGATTCTTCCAAACTAAGTTCTAGAGTCATCCCTTGGTCTCTAATCTGTCTAGTCACTGCATCTAGCTATGCTTGCACCTTTCTCCTCATGAGGTGGAGGTTACCAAAACAATTTATGTTCCAAAATTTCAGCTTGCTCTTGACATATTGTAGTTTTTTGGCAAAGGTAAACATTGTCGTATCATAGTTGGGCCCTCCCTCTCTCCACCACTGGAGCATTAAATCATGGAGTGAAGCGTCCCGAAGCCACATGAGCTAGAATTTGAATGGAGGCTTCGTTGGGACAGCAATAAGACTTATGGAAAGCTTAATCGGCCAGTGGTCTGAGCCTCTCCAGTCCATAATTTCTAAAGTCAGGGAAATAGATCTAGATAGCCAGAAACATGAGACAAGGAATCGGTCAAGGTGCTCAAAAATGCCAGCATCACCTATTCTTCGATTATTCCAAATGTAGATACCATTGATAGGCTTAATGTCAGATAAGCGCAGGAGGTCTATATTCTGCCTAAAAATTTTTGTGGTGGGCCCCAATCGTGCTAGACCTCCTCTCTTCTCCTCCAGGCTGAGGACAACATTGAAGTCTCCTGTAATAATCCACGGTAGAAATGGATGGTAGCTCCTGACAAATTGGATGTGTTCCCATAGTTTGACCTGACTTTGGGGATCGATCAGAGCATAGACATTGGTAACTAGAATAAGTTCGCATGTTCCCTTAGAGAGGGCGACCATAGAGAGGGCCGAGCTGCCTACCAACCAATGCTGAGGTGTTATTTTCCTGGGGTCCCAGCACATGGCTATCCCTCCTGAGCTCCCCAAAGCTCCAACACACTGGCTTTGGCTAGTGAACCAAAAAATTTGAACACAAAAAAACCATGAATCCACAGATAATTTAGTCTCCTGGATGGATAAAATATCCAGAGCATGATCTCTCACCATTTTGGACATAGCTTTTTGCTTGGGGGTGCTATTCAAACCCCTTACATTCCATGAGAGGATGATCATTGGGAGGAATGGGTGAAGTGCTCATTTAGGGTCCTAACCGCCCCTGACTCGACCAACAAATCTCTTGTGAGTTTGAGTTTATCCTGATCCTTCTTGCGACCAGCTTTTGAAGAAGTTGTTACCGAAGCTTTCTTGAAGGGCCTCTGCATAAGGCCAAGGGCTGGTAAAGACCCTTTTTCCTTCCTATTGGCTTCCACATCCCTTACCAAATCAGCCCATTTAACATCGTTATCCCCTGGGGTCGGTAAGACTGTGAGGGTCCCCTCCTGTTGATCATAAGACCTCTCCGATTTTGGCTGGAGCACCATGTCTTGTGGTTCACCACACTCAACGGGTCACAACACTGGCTCTGAAGCTTCCCCCTGATAAGCTTCAAGGATGCCATCTTCTATGTTCATACTATCCAGGGGCTCAAAGTGGTTGAAGCCTAAATCACCCTGCCTATCAGTATTCAGGCACTTATATCCACGACCCTTCCCGCGGTGCCTAACTGTGGTAAAACCATCCATATCAGGTCTTCCACTCCCTGCTACAACTTGGACTATTTTTGGGGAGGTTGGCTGGTTTAACCCTTTTGAAACCCTGTCAGACTGGTTCTGATTCAGTCCATTATAGCCCGGCTGGTCATTCCCTATACTGCCATTGGCCTCTCGAGGCCCCCTAGATTCCTCAGGTACTCCCTTACCTTTAACTGCATGAGGGCACTGATGATGTAGATGTCCATAGGCATGGCATATACGACATCAAAATGGGATAGACTCATAGTCTAATTGCTAGATCCAAGAGGAGGTACCTATGCACATTTCAACTGAATCTAGCAAAGGGTTATTCAAATTAATATCAACACAAATTCTAGCATAAGAAATAACCTTTTTTTCTAGCGTTTGATTTGCAATAGCCATTGGTGTTCCCAAGATGGTAGCTATCTGGCGCAAAATGTCCTCCCTCTAGAATTCTAGTGGAAGTCTTGGCAATCGAACCCAGACCGGGACACAGGCCGGGAGTTCTTCAGCAGAATTGAACCCTACATGCCAGGGTTTAAGGAAAAGGCCATTTCTATCAAAGAAGTATGGTCCCCCTTCAAAAATTTGATTACGGTCTGAAACTAAGGTAAAATTCACCATGAAATAGCTGTTCCCAGCCAACATTAAATCAAAATTGCCTTTAATCTGCCAAGAGCGATGGATCCACGCCTTCAATGCCGAAAGAGAAATCTTGATACCTAAAAATTTGCATATCAACGCATGGGAGGATAAATATTCTACCTCTTCTTTGACTGTCTCCAGAGAAATAACCAAAACAGGGCGCTGCAGGGTTCATGGCAGGCAACCATTGATCTTATGAAGCTTTGAGCTATCACTAACATAGGCCGAAGCTTTCTCCTGTTCAATCCCCCCAGGCCAAGGCTGGTCCTCCCTGGGGGCTTCCTCCAGACCGTCGCACCGTCTCCCTTCGCTCACCATTTTGTTAATCAATTTGTAAATTATTTTTTCACTTCCATGCAAATTACAAATTTGTTTTGGGTGCTCATGCAAATTGTAAATTTGTATTTGTTTTGAGTTTTCATGCAAATTACAATTTTGTTTTGGGTTTCCATACAAATTGCAAAATGGATTTTAAACTTCATGTAAATTGCAAAATATTTTTGAGTTTTCCCTTTTTGTGTAATTCCAAATACTATTTTCACAAGTTATAAAAATGTAAATCATGCTTTCCTAAGTCATACAAATGCAAATGACATTTCTAAATCTTATGTAAATAAGCTTTCCGTTTTTCCATCCAAGAAAGTTACAATGTTCTCTCTCCACTCCCATGCAACTACTATGATTATTTCTCCAAGTTGTGCAAGTGAGATTTATTCTTCCCTAAAGCTTCATGTTCAAAACAAGATTATCAACATATATATCAAGTGTGGTAGTTTTACAGATGCTCATGAAGCATTTGATTAAATGACACAGCAAGACAACTTCTCATAAAATGTGATGATTGTAGATTACAAAAGACATGGGTGACCTCACCAAGTTTTGGCACTGTTTCATCAAATGCAATGCAATGAATAGGTATCCAACCCAATCATTTCAGCTTTGCTAGCGTACTCCCATATTGTGCTAAAATAAGAGCTTTGGAATAGAATATGGACATCCATGTAAATATAGGCTTTGACAAATGTTTCTGATCTTTTCATGTAAATGTTAAATCTTGTTTTATAATTTTTAGTTATAAAATTTTATAAGCACAAACTCACAAATATAAGTTGTACAAATACACTGTGCCAACTTTGTAAATTATAATTTCACTTTTACATGTGGTGCAATTGCACCAATGCACTTTTACACCACTTAAGTGGTGAATTTTTATAAACTCATTTTCATAGCTTTTAAAATGTAGAAAAGGTGGTTATGCATCGTAGCCACCTCCCCATGCTATAAATATAAGTGTAAGTCTCATTGTAAAAGGGACTTTTGGTAGTGAAACTATGTGGATATTTTGTCTGAAGAGCTGAGTTTTTTTATCAACTCAATAAAGATTGAAATTGGGATATTTTACAAGCTTTATATTCAAAATTTCTTCATGAGTTATATATTTATATGTGATTTACCTATTTCTATATCTGTACTTTCAATCCATCTTCAGAATCATTACCAAATTATCAGATAATAAAAATTTCACATTAAGTATTTATTTTAAAATCTTCTTGTGTTTTTTTATGAATGTAAAATCTCAGTGGAATTTAAGCAATATTTTGATTATCTTTTATAGGTAAATATGGGATGGTTGTCTTTAATATGCCATCAGTATTAGAAAATTATCTCAGTGTATATTTTTCACTCATAAGAGTGTAATTATGTATTTACCACCCATTGAATGAGAGAGATTTCCATGCACATGGTGTTCTCCCCTTCTTGGACTATTCTAGTAAGTTTTTATATTTAGCTACTTAGAGTTATCTTTCATTTTTCTCAAAGTTATCATAGTAGATTATGTGTTTAATAGACTATAATAACCATATATTCCTTTCCTTTCTCTATTCCTCCCTTATTTTCATTATTCTTTTTTTTCTCCTCATTTTCTTTCTATTTCTTTTATGTACTTTCAAGTTAAAAGTACAAAACCCCCCAACAGAAAATTTTGTTGTTGTAAATAGTTATGAATCTTTTTTCCTACTTTTACCTTTTGGATTTCAATAATGGTAGCTCCACCTACTAATATTAAAGGGACTTTGTCTTATGTTTTTGACTAATGCAAGGACTCATTTCCCATACTATTGGCTCAAAGTCACCAATTTGTCCCCCTAATTTTTTTTTGAGAAACAATTTTTGTTGACTCTATTAGGGATTGAGGTGATTTATGCACATGATTCTTAGACATTTCAAGGAACCTCCCCTAGAATGAAGATTGGAAACTCCATTGAGAAGAATTACCTAGTGCTTACATTTTTCTAATTGCATAATGGCATTGGTCCATCCCAACCCCAACATTCCTCATGTCTCATGAGAAAAATATTTTAGGCTGTTGGCTTTGGTCCAATACAATGAGTTCCTATATGGTTCAAGGAAGAGATTCCCAAATTTTTTTAGAGAAAATGGTTAAGACACAGATAAACATATCCAGGCCTTTACGATATCCTATAGCATCTTGGGAGTTAAGTATGAGGATGTTGTGAGAATTTTCATTAAAACTTTTATTGGACATGTTATTGAGTGGTTCTAGCACTTAGAAAATGATGTGTTATGGATTAGAACTCTTTAAAGAACAAGTTCCTAGATAGATTTAAATCAATTGTGAACGTGTCTACACTTTTGTAAGACTTCTTCTAGATTTAAAATAAAGATGATGAATAGATGAGAGAGTTCATAGCATATTTTAGTAAATTATTGAGACTAATACCTCATGAAAATTAGTCAAGTCTCAACAATCAACTCTATATTTTTATTGGTTCTCGTCACTCAAATATCAAGTTCATCTTGATGATGAACAAGGTAAATGACTTGGTGGTTGCACAATAAAATGCCATCAAGATTGAAGATGATTTGATCATGTCTGGGATGTTGAAGAAAGAGGTTTCATAAGATGTTATACCTGTTACCATTGATACTAAAAAAATATTAAAATTAGATATAATTAAGAGTATAATATTCAAAACAAAGAGTTTGAAGGAAAGTTACTAATCAAACTTGTCATAATTACGATAGAAAAAAAAAGAAAGTGATCCCTGTCACATATAATTGTTTTAGTTTCATAATTGTACAAGAAGGTGAATAGTTGAAAGAACTAATAATTGATCATAGAATAAATAAATTTTTTGACTTTCCACTTGGAAAAAAGGATAAATATTTGCCTATTTCACTAGATTGCTTAAACCCCATGGTCCTAGAAAAAAATGGGTTATTTGAAAAACAAATGATAAAATCACAAATAGAAAGGAGTAATAATGCAGAGTGTGATGTTATACTTTTTGAAAGAGAAAATATTGTGGAACTAATTTTTAGAAAAGCATATGATCCCTTCTCAATCAGAATGAATAACTCAATATTCAAAAATAAATATTCCTCAGATATTCTATTTTTGGGGTTTACCATAGAATAATTCTCTACATGATCTAAATCCAATGTAGTCAAGCTTGAACAAATTGAAAATCATAATCATGCCAAGGTTGATGTCAAAGAAGACATCAATGTGGAACAAAATAAATGGTGCCCAATAATTATTACAAGTGAAATGGAAACTATGAAGACAAATGAAATTGATGAAGATGATGATGACGACTCAATTAGTGATGAATTCATTTCTACCATGAGAAGTGATTAAAAAAAAATATCAACGCCTCATTCATTCTGTAAGATAATCATATTATTGTTTTAGCTCAAAAATAGATATGTGACACACTTCTATTTAATTCAAATTATGTATTTGTTATAGATGCATTTGAAGTCATCTAAGAAGACATTGAAAAAGTTTAGTATTGCTCAGAAGTGCTCATAGAAAATCAAAAAATTATAATGTTTTCATTTCAAAACAATAAAGTATTATTGATTTATTCATTCATGATCATCTTTGTGTGAATTATAACTATAAGTTCATCTTCCCACCTACTTGGTCACTACTGCTAAATGTGTTTAGAGTTCATAAGTTAAATCAATTGTTTTGAAATGATAGGTACTTCTTCTAGCCAATGAATGGTTTTGTATAATCTTCTTATTTTCATCAACTCCATGTAAATAGTTTTTCTTTCCCAATTTTGTCTTATTTCCTTTTCTCATTTCTATTTTGAAGTGTGTGTGTGGTTTTTAAATAAATGCAACAGTCTATCTATTGCTCTTCCTTCATGTTTTAGTCTTTCTACCTACACATATTTGTAGTAGTGATCTCTACCTGAGAAATAATAGAGATAATCACATGATTTTCTAAGATGATAAAATGGATAAGTTTTTCATGAATCTCTTCAGTAAATAGGTGGTCAATGTATAAAATTTCAAAACAGGGTATCTAGCTTGATAGTGCATTTTTATTTTTCATATGATTGAGATGGGTGAACTAGATATCATTTTGTTAGATCAAGATATACAAATATGAAATATATAATTTTTTAGAACAAGAATGGTAAAATTTTTGTAGAATAAAACATTGAATCTGTATCCCAATGGATAAAGATCAAGTCATATATTGAGATCTGCTTATTTTTAGAGCTTTAAAATTTTGACATTGTAAAGTCATGAAATAATTTTTTTTAGTGGCAAAAAAATTAATTTGTTAAATTTTGTAAGGCAAGCCTCAAGGTTCATCACTTTTGAGTATATGAAAGAAAGACACTTCTCTCTTAACATTTTAGTTTGTGTAAAAATACATATCTAAAATACCCTCACATATACTATATTTTTTAGATATGTGAAAGCCCTTGTTAGGTTAAATACCTAACCCTTGCATACACTATCTTTTGACATGTGGTAGCTCTTCAATGGCTTGAGGACCCATCATTTTTTATTGAAGATCAAAGATTATTTTTTAAATCTATCAAATTTGTTACTGAAGACTCTATTTTCTAATGGATAAAATGTTAGCTTGTGAAACTAGATAATCTAAGTTCTTTTCATTTATTGAAGTTCAAAATCCTAGTCGAACCCAACTGTGTTCATGGTTTTTGAAAATGGGTAAAAATTGGTAGAAATTTAATTTTTTCTAAATGACTAAAAAAAATTGAATTGAGCCTAAAACCACCAAAAATTTTAAAAATTCAAAAAATTTAATTATTTAATTCAAAATTTATTAATTAAGATTTTATGTCTAATTTGTTTTTTATCTCAAATTGTTTAAAAGCACATTTGAACCTCTTGTGAAAAAAGCTATTGACATTCCCCGTAATTTGAAAAAACTATTCAACTTTTCATGAGTTATGAAAACACATGTTACTTTTTCATAAGTTACGAAAATTGCAAAAACTTTTTCAACTTATATACAATTTACAAAAAAAAATTAAGTTCCTATGCAATTTACAAAAAAAAATTCAGCTTTCATGCAATTTTCAAAAGCTTTTTCAGTTCTCATATAATTTGAAAAAAAAAATCAGCTTCCATGTAATTTTCAAAATATTTTTCAACTTCTATGAAATTTACAAAATATTTCTTCCCTTTCATGTAAATTACAAATTTGTTTTGGGTTTCCATGCAAATTACAAAATAGATTTAAAACTTCATGTAAATTGCAAAATATTTTTGGGTTTTCCCTTTTTATGCAATTCCAAATTCTATTTCCACAAGTTATGCAAATGTAAATCACACTCCTCCAAGTCATACAAATGCAAATTACATTTCCAAAAGCTATGAAAATAAGCTTTACACTTTTTCGGCTGAGTAATTTATAATTTTCTCTCTCCACTCTCGTGAAACTACTATGATTATTTTTCTAAGCCATGCAAGTGAGACTTACTCTTCCTTAAAGCTTCATGTTCAAAATAATATTATCAACATGTATATCAAGTGTGGTGGTTTTGCAGATGCTTATGAAGCGTTTGATGAAATGATAGAATAATATAACTTCTCATGAATTTTGATGATTGTAGATTATGAAATACATGAGTGAACTCACCAGGTTTTGGCACTATTTCATCAAATTCAATGAATAGGTCTCCAACCTGATCACTTCAGCTTTGTCAATGTACTCCCAACCTATGCTAAAATGAGAGCTTTAGAACAAAATATGGACATCCATGTAAATATAGGCTCCAAAAAATACTTTTGGTCTTTTCATGTAAATGTTAAATCTTGTTTTGCAATTTCTAATTATAAAATTTTGTAAATGCAAACTCATAAATGTAAGTCATGCAAATGTACGGTGTTAGCTTTGAAATTTTAATTTTACATTTGTACATGGTACAATTTTACAATGCACTTTTACACCACTTAAGTGGTGCATTTTTGTAAACTCATTTTTTCAGTTTCTAAAATGTAGAAAAGGTGGTTACACATTGTAACCACCTATTCATGTTATAAATATGAATGTAAGGCTCATTGTAAAAGGAAATTTTGGTAGTCAAACTATGCAAAGATTTTTTTGAAGATATGAGTTTTGTTATCAACTCAATAAAAATTAAAACTGGGAGATTTTGCAAGCTTTATATTTAAAATTTCTTCATGAGTTATATCTTTGTATGTGATTCACCTATTTCTATATATATACTTTTAATTCATCTTCATAATCATTATCAAATTGTCAAATAATATAAAATTTATATATAGTATCTCTTTTAGAATCTTCTTATGTTATTTCTATGAATGTGAAATCTTGGTGGGGTTTAAGCAATATTTTGATTGTCTTTTATGGGTAAATATGTGATGGTTGTCTTTAGTCTGCTATCATTATTATAAAATTGTCTCATTGTATGTTGTTCACTCATAAAGGTGTAATTATGTATTTACCACCCATCGAATGAGAGATTTTTCCATGCACATGGTGTGTTCCCCTTCTTGCACTATTCTGGTAAGTTTTTGTATTTAGCTACCTAGAGTTGTCTTTCATTTTTCCCTAGGTTATATAGCATATTATTGTTTAACACTATAATAACCCTATTCTTCCTTATTTCTTTCCTTTCTCTATTCTTCCCTTCTTTCCATTATTCCCTTCTTTCCCCTCATTTTATTTTTATCTCATTTATGTACTTTCAAGTTAAAAATATGAAACCACCCAATATAAAATAGTTTTGCTATAAATAGTTGTTAATGATTTTAACCTACTTTTCCCTTTTTGAATTTCAATAAAGATATCTCTACCTGCTAATAGGAGAGGGACTTTGTCTTGTATTGCTGACTAATACAAGGACTCAATTCCCACACTGCTAACTCAAAGTCACCAATTTATCCCCCTAATAATTTTTTGAGCCAATAAGTTGTAATCACAAGGAAACCAACTTAGAAATTGTCTACACCTTCATTTTCAACCTCTCATCCCAATCTTCCAACTACCAGAGCTTCACTTCCACTAATAGTTTTCATCAATGACTATAAAAATCAAGAAACCATCACATATGTATTCAAGCAACTTACATTATTTCTATGGGTGATGTGTCAGACCAACATTAAATTTTCTCTGGGCCCCTCAATATGTCGGTGTTAATTCACTAAAAAATAGGGCAAGATCTAAACTTCAATCCCTATAGCTTCAATTCTACCTACACTACATTCAGCGCTATAAATAAAATAAATATTAGGTTAGAAATTTATTTATTATTAATTTTTTTATTTAGTAAAACCATATAGAAGAAAGAGCATGTTTGTTTTACTTAATTTTATAAATGGTGCTAAAAAATTTAAAATATTTTTATAATTTTAAAATTATAAACTATATCATAAGGTCTGCCAAAATGTCTTAACCATATCCATTATTGACCTTTCAAATTTATTTCAATTAACTACATCAACCAAAATATAATTATTACCTTAAGCTTATTATGTCCTAGATGGTCCTTTATATATATATATATATATATATATATATATATATATATATATATATATTGTTAGGAACTCATGTCATACCCTTCTCTTTGCTTTATTAGTGTATTAGTCACTATGAATGTATATGCTTTGTAAGTCATACATTTAGCATATTTGAATTATCTCACATAGAAAAGTAGTATTTGTTATAATAGATTTAGCATTTAAGTAATTGTTGAGGCCTAATAAAGGCATCCACAAATATTATTATATTGAACTTGCTCAAATGAGATTTCTTCCTTGAAGTGGCCTATGATCTAAAGGTTATTTTGAAATATTTTTTAAATTTTATTTTATTGTTCATTTATTTTATGTAGTTCATAAATCTGTAAAGAAGGTTCCTTGCATCTGGTATCAGAGCACTTTCTTAGCCCGCAAGTAGATTTTGGAGATTTTTTTTCAACATTGGTTTTCTAGGAGCTCACCATTTATGAAAATATATTTTATTTCCTCTATTTTATATATCTTCATTTTAGGTTTAGATAAGGGTAAATACCCATCTGCATAGCTATGAGAAATACTTGGGCATTAGCCTTAAAACTCATTATGAGGAGTACTATAGGAACTCTGAATTAACTAGCACATTAAGAGGACCTATCAACAAAAATAGCAATAGCCCCATCCTAATTGACTAGTTTTCACTCTTAAGGTAAACTAAGATCTATTGTTTAGGGGTAAATCTATGGCTAGAAATTTTTTAGAGAGCAATACTTGTTCAAAAAGCATTGGTGGCTAGAGAGACTCCTTAAAACCCTTAGGTAGACAAATAGACTTGGGGCCCATATCTGACATAATAGTTTCAAAAAATATCAATGGAGTGATTACAGTTGAGAATAATTGGTGACCACACACTTGTTAATAGACTTTTGGCCAGAGCAACCAAGTGAAAATCAATTTCTAAACCATTCTATAAAAATAGAAAAAAAGAGTAAAAAAATTCCTTTTTTCACCATATCTCTCCCTATATAGTTTTGTTGACTCTCAAAATTTCTTAGAACACCTAAAATTCCATTCTGTACATTTTCTTCTTTGAGGGTCCATATCCAAATTCCATTTTTATTAGCCAAAAATCTCATTTTTTTATTTTTTTTGGTTTTATCATAACTTCTTTAGTTTTTGTCCTCTTGATTCAAAAATTTCCCATAATGTTCATTTCCCTTTTCTACTCCTTTGTCCCTCTTAAACAATTCTTTTATTTTTTCCATTATGGTTCTGAAATTGCCCTTTTCCTTCATTAATCTTAACTAGAAAGTGCCCAAAAACTAGTAAAAGTACATTTACCCCTTCCAATTGAGTCCAAATTAAAAAAAATCCTTGTTGATCATGTCTTGAAACTTATTTTTATATCCCTTTCCAAAAAAATAACATTGGTTATGGTCTCCACCTGTGTAGACACAAAGATCATGGAGGAATAAATTGCCACATTGAAAGCCCAGGTCACTGAGTTGGCTAATATGATACATGGATTGAATCAATAGAATAGCTTTTTGCTCAACAAATTACAGAAGGAGTCTTCTATAGATAGTAGTTTCTATTCTCACCACACATCATGTGGGCCCAAATTAGACTTCCCATGGTTCAATGGTATAGATCCTACAGGATGGATATATCAAGCTGAGCAATTCTTCAACCTTCACAATACTTATTTTGTCAACAAGGTCCCAATTGCTTCCTTCCACTTAGAACAAGAAATCCTCCAATGGTATCATTGGTATCTCAAATAAAATGATGAACCAAATTTAAAAACCTTTATATCCTTACTTCTAGGTAGGTTTAGTCTTTCAACATTTGAGGACTTTATAGGATCTCTCACAAAACTCTGCCAGACAAGTACTATTCATGATTATCATATTAAATTTGAGAAACTGTCTAATCACACTAAAGGGTTATCAGATGACTTATTCAAGAATTGTATTATTAGTGGCCTCAAAGATCCAATCCACTCAAAGGTGAAAATTTTTTAGCCCAAAAACATGATGGACACCTTGGGTCTGTCTAAGTTAGTATAAGATAAAATCTCAGCGCGGCATTGACCTCCCACTTTTCCACCCATAAAGAACATAATGAACCAGTGGCCAACCACAACCACCCTGATCAAGTGCCTTATTAAGGTAAATATATGGGATCATAAGGAGAAAGGATTATGTTTATAATTGTGATGATAAATGGATTAAGCTTCATAGGTACATCACATAAAATATCTACTTGTTGGATGTGGAATCAGCACCAAAGTAGGACAACGAGCCTAATATCTAGGAATTCTAAGATGTTTAAGAAAAATAAATCCCCTCTATGGACTCAATGGCTCAATAAACTTAACCTGAGATCTCCCTGCATGCACTAGGAGATGTTACCACCCCTCAAACCATGAAGGTCAATGGGTTAATAAAAATATCCCTCTTACAATCCTCATTGACTCTAGAAACATCCATAATTTCATCAATCCCTGCATTGCTAAGTAGGCAAACTACTTTGTACAACCTTATTCTAGATTTGAAGTCATGATTGCTAATATGATAACATTGACATGTAAATAGAAGTGTCAGAATGTGCATATCATGATAGGCAATTACATCTTTGCTTAGATATGTTATCCTTACCCTTAGGGGGATGTGATGTGGTCTTAGGGGTGTAATGGCTCCACACATTGGGACCTATTCTATGATACTTCTCTAAATTTTGGATGCAGTTCATAGATAGTGGCTAGAAGCACACCTCAAAAGGGTTATTACCTAGATCTTCTAATATCATTAGTTCCCATGACATGGAAAATATTATAAAAAAATGATCATATGGGGTCATTGTTCATCTTCACTCCATCCAAGTCCAACTCCCCACTGCTACTAACTACCCTACTAATTTACAAGCCATCCTTGATAAGCATGCAACCATTTTTATAAAACTAGTGGGCTTACCCCCTTTATGCCCTAAAGTTCATCCCATCCTACTCCTTTTAGGAAGCATCCCACCCAACATTTGGTCATATTGTTATCCCCATCTATAAAATATTGAGATTGAACAATTAGGATGGGAACTCCTCAAGTCTAGAGTTATTTGCCCCAACACTACCCAATACTCTTCCCCAGTGATTCTTGTCCACAAAAAATATGGGTCATGACATCTTTGCATTAACTTTTGTACCCCTAACCATCTCATTATCAAAGATAAATTCCTATTTTCAGTCATCGATGAGCTTCTTTTTGATCTCCATGGGGAAAAATTATTATTCAAATTGGATCTTTGTTTAGGCTATCATCATATCTATGTGCATGACAATGACATTCCAAAGATAGTCTTCCACACTCATGATGGTTACTATGAATTATTGGTCATGCCATTTGGACTTAAAAATACCCCTCCAACATTTTAGGCCCTAATGAATAAAATCTTTGACCTTTCCTTCATCAATTTTCTCTGGTTTTCTTCAATGATATTTTGATCTACAGCGACAAATGGGTTGAACATATCCAACATCTTGACAGGGCATTATAACTTTTAGCAGATAATCAATTATGTGTTAAACAATCAAGTTTTCCTTTGATCAAGAAGAAGTTGAATATCTAGGACACATTATTTTAATTGATATGGTCCTGTGGATCCAAAAAAAATTAGTGTCATACAACATTGGCCTCAACCACCAACCCTCAAGAGCCTTCATGGCTTCCTAGGCCTTACAAGATACTACCATAAATTCATCAAGGATTATGGAAATATCATAGATCTAGTGAATTCTTTATTGAAGAAGGATAAATTTACATGGGATGCCATAGCTGACCAAGCATTCATGGCACTCAAATAGGCTATGTGTAGCACACTATTTTTGGCCATGCTGAACTTCACCAAAACTTTCACCATCGAAAGTGATGCATATGGAAATAAACTAAGTGTTATTCTTCTCCAAGAGGGTCATCCCATTGCTTTCACTAAAAAATCCCTTTCTAGACAAAATTTGGCTTTGTCTACATATGAAAATAAATGATGGTAATTCTGCATGTAATATAAAAATAGTGGCCATACTTACTTAGGAATCAATTTTGCATCAAAACTAATCACCAGAGTTTGAAATACTTCTTAGAGTAATGGGTCTTATCCTCGACACAAAAAAAATGGGTTAGTAAACTCATGAGCTATGATTATGAGATCACTTACAAGAAGGGTAAAGACAATGCCATGGTAGATGCTCTCTCATGCACATTCGAGGACCAAACTTTCATTTATACCATCTCCATGCCCATTTTGAACTGGCTGGAATCTATACACTAAGGGTATGCACATGATTCCTCCTTACACTACCTTATTCAATAGTTGACCACTAACCCCTAATAAGTACCACATTATTCATGAGATGGTGTTTTTCTATGTTATAAGGGTCATCTAGTGATTCCAAATAGCACAGACCTTCATCAAGCTATATTGTATGAAATCCATGCTTCTCTATTAGTAGGGCACCTAGGATTTCTCAAAACATATGAGCAAGCACATTAAAATTTCTTCTGAAAGGGGATGAAAGGGGAAATTAAATATATGGTGGAAAAATATGATACCTACCAATGAAACAAAGGGGAAACCATACTGATTCCTAGTTTGTTCTATCCCTTTCCCATTCCTACTAGGATCTAAACTGATATTTATATGAATTTTATTGAGGGGCTCCCTAAATCTAGAGTAAAAATAGTGATCCTAATTGGGTAGACTGCCTCTCCAAATATAGTCATTTTTGTGCCCTCAACCATCCTTATACAACCTTTATGGTCACACAAGTTTTCTTGGATTATATCTTCCATCTTCATGGTATCCATTGTTCAATTGTCTATGATTATGATGCAACTTTCACTAGGCATTTTTGGATGGATCTATTTGATGCATAGGCATATAATTGAAGATCAGTTCTAAGTATCACCCCCAAACATATGGCTAGATATAAATTATCAACAAATTCTTGAAAGCATTCCTTTGTTATTTTGAGTTAAAACAACAAGAGTGGGCAAAGTGGCTCCCCCTTGTAGAATGGTGGTACTATACCTCCTACCACACTTCTACTAAAATTAATTCTATATGAATTAATTTATATCTAAACACCC
The DNA here is from genome assembly GCA_037957365.1 of Torreya grandis. Taxonomy (NCBI): domain Eukaryota; kingdom Viridiplantae; phylum Streptophyta; class Pinopsida; order Cupressales; family Taxaceae; genus Torreya; species Torreya grandis. The sequence goes on from JARHVA010000531.1 coordinate 4,220,138, forward strand.
CCATCACTTCTCCTATATACCCCCAAAATTTCCTTGACTTAGGTGGTTAATACTACTCTTTGATATTAGGATCAAACTCTCAACACCCTATGGGGTAATCTTCATCTGACACAACTGAATGAAGCAATAGGCTGATCAACACCACTCTAAATACACCTTTCAACCTGATGATATGGTTTTTCTTCATCTATATCCATACAAGTAATGATACTTGAAACTAAAATGGAATCATAAGCTTTCCCCAAAGTTATATGGGCTATATAAGGTTCTCCAATAGATTGGGTCTGTTGCTTACAAGTTGGACCTTCCACCTTCCTCCCAAATTCACCTAGTCTTTCATATCTCATGTTTGAAGAAAGTTCTTGGAACCAAAATCAAAGTGAAAATAGTTTTACCACTAGAATTAGTCCTAAATAGGTGCACCTTCCAACTTCATTCCTACTCAATCACAAAAGTAATAATCTATTTGTTAAGCATGAGATATATCTTTTACTTAATCAAATTACTTTAACCACTTAATCATACATTCAAGATATGCAATAAAATTGAAAGAAATAACATGCACCACATGTGTGTGTGTGTGTGTGTGTGTGTGTGTGTGTGTGTGTGTGTGTGTGTGTGAGAGAGAGAGAGAGACAGAGAGAGAGAGAGAGAGAGAGAGAGAGAGAGAGAGAGAGAGAGAGAGAGAGAGAGAGACCAAATTTTATGTGGAAACCTAAAGTGGGAAAAATCATAGAGAACAATCTCAAGTATATAAATGAGCACCAACTCAAGTTTAAAAAGTTCAAAAGCACTAACTTATAGGAGCACCAACCCCTTTTTTGAGCACCAACCCCTTTGTTGAGCATGAACACAATAATGATTCATGAGCACCAACCCATTTGTGTATAAAACACCACTATCTCTCAATGTTGCTTTCTCAACAAATGATAGCACACTATTATATCTCTTCTCTTTTCTTTGCTTTCCTATGCTCTTCTTAGATAGATAAAATCATTCACTTCCATATCTCTAAATGGCTTCCCAAGCCTTCTTTTATAGCTTTCCAAATGACCTTTGGCATTCACCCTTGCATGACCCTTTGGATTCTTTCTTTGTCTTTACATAGTGACTCTTTTAATTCCTTAAGGTGACCCTTCATGAAGAAATGCATCCTTTTCCTCTTTTGTCTTTAATGATGACTCTTCAGATTCCTCACAGTGACCCTTCATGGAGAAATGCATCCATTTCCTCTTTTGTCTTTAGTGATGAGTCTTCGACTTACTCATGGGCCCTCTTTTATCTTTATGCAACCAATTTTTTTTTTTAATATTTAATTAATATTAACACAATTTAGCCAAGATATAAACATTAAAAACACCTTTAGATATTAAATTATAATTTAACATCAATGACAATATTTCCAACAATCTCCCCCTTTATCTTTGATGGCAACCGAAAACTATCACCAATTCTAAAAACCTGTACTACACATGCCAACCTAAAATTGAGACCTGTAAACTAAACCAACTAAAAATATACAATAAATCCCCCTTATTTTAGCATCCTATTTCCTAAACCTATTTCTATACCTATTTCTTGTACCTATTTATGCACATGTTCCATGTACCTATTCTTGTACCTATTTCTTGTAGCTTACACTTATCTCCCCCTTAACTGATATACAAATTAACCTGTCAACTCACCTTCTTGTCATGTAACATAGCCAAGACCTAACAACATACACCATGCTTCAATTTTTCTTAAAAATGTCTCCTTAAAGCCTAGAAGAGACACCCCACACAAAAGGTCCTAGAACATAATCTCAGGAGATTCCCACATCTCCTTTGTTACTTCCTTTATCTTATTGTGTCTTTCTCTTAGAATTCATTTAAGTATGTCTAACTTCTTTAACTCACTAACCTAAACATTCATGATGTTGTTCATATTCTCAATTCTTGTAACTGTTTTATCTTGATAAAGCTCATGCTCAAATGTAACAAGAGATTCTTCACAGTCCTTCCTATCTAATTCTTTATCCATTGTAGCAAGTAATCTATTCTCACTCTTAAACTCAACCTGATCAACCTTTACTATCTTAGGTCTCCAAACCTGAATTTGGCTCTTCTCATACTTTCTAGGGTCTCTATATCCTTTAACATACCTTAAATATCTCTGTACTCTATTTGGACATAATTTAGCAATATGGCCAACCTTATGACAACAAAATTAAACAACATTTCTCATACCTTCTACTTGAATGTGATTGACACCTCCCTTTGACTGATTACTTATCCTCATACAGCCTATTGCCCTATGACCAAGATGATGACAAATAAAATGGTAGCCAAGAAAATAATTTTAAAACCTAAAAGCATTGGGCTGTCTGATTAGATTCTTCAATTTGGCTTTAAAACTTGTATCCTTCTTACCTTGGATTGATATTTCATGATCTTTTTCAACCTAGATTATGAGCCTCTCATGCTTATCTTTCAAACAACCTAACTCAACCTTCAACTGATTACACTCTTCTCTTGATTTCAAACTTGAATTTATAACCTCTAGATGATTCTTAAGATCTTGAATAAAAATCTTATCTTATTTTACTTATATATCCAACTTAGAATCCAAGATACATACATGTTCCTTAAGAGTCTCGACCAAATATTTCAACTCTTGATTTTCCTTCTTTAGCTACTTGGCCATCATGCTTTTTTTAATCTACCTTAAAGCTGTTAAACTCTTTTCAAAGGAACCTACTCTAATACCAATTGTTAAGCACATGATGTATCTTTTACTTAATTAAATTAATTTTGATTTAACCACTTAATCATACATTAAAGATATGCAATAAAACTAAAAGCAATAACATGCACCACATAAGAGAGAGAGACACACCAGATTTTATGTGGAAACCTAAAGTAGGAAAAACAATGGAGAATAATCTCAAGTATATAAATGAGCACCAACTCAAGTTTATAAAGTTTGCAAGCACCAACTTGTAGGAGCACCAACCCTTTTGTGTATAAAACACCACTATCTCTCAATGTTGCTTTATCAACAAATGATAGCACACTACTATATCTCCTCTTTTATTTGCTATCCTCTTCTCTTCTTAGCTAGATAAAATCATTCACTTCCATATCTCTAAATGTCTTCCCAAGCCTCCTTTTATAGCTTTCTAAATGACTTTGGCATTCACCCTTGCATGACCCTTTGAATTCTTTCTTTGTCTTTACCTACTGACTCTTTGAATTCCTCAAGGTGACCCTTCATGGAGAAATGCATCCTTTTCCTCCTTTGTCTTTAGTGATGACTCTTCAGATTCCTCAAAGTGACCCTTCATGGAGAAATGCATCATTTTCCCCTTTTGTCTTTAGTGATGACTCTTCGACTTCCTCATGAGTCCTCTTTTGTCTTTATACAACCAAAAATATATTTATTAGTATTTAACTGATATTAACACACTTTAGCCAAGATATAAACATTAAAAACACCTTTAGACATTAAATGCTAATTTGACATCAATGACAATATTTCCAACACTAATGGCATGACATACAACTAGAATATGCCACATGGGAACCACTATTCTAAATTTAGTAACGAGTCCCACATCTAAAGCTTTGAGAAAAATCTTTTTATAATGGGGAGGGGATGTTAGGAATCCATGTCCTACCCTTCTCTTTACATTATTAGTGTATTAGTCACTATGGATGCATATGCTTGTAAGTCATCACTTTAGCATATTTGAATTATCCCACATACATGGGAAGTAGTAGTTGTTAGAATAGATTTAGTATTTAAGTAAGTGTTGAGTCCCAAAGAAGGCATCCAAAAAAATTATTGTATTGATCTTTCTCAAAGGAGATTTCCAATTCAAAGTGGCCTATGATCTAAAGGTTATTTTGAATTATTTTCTAAAGTTTATTTTATTGTTCATTTATTTTTTATAGTTCACAAATCTGTGTAGAAGGTTCCTCACACATACATACATACATACATACACATATATACCTATCAATTCTAGAGTAACTTATACATGTCTTGAATAATTTTCTGGCGAATCAGAACCATACATGCATAATAACTATGGCTAATTTGTGTTCTAAAATAGGATCAAGTTTAATCGATAAGGTGATTTGAAACACATGTATAATAAATTATATAAAATTTAGGCTATTTGATCTATGTTTATTTTCATAGAATTAACCATTTTCAAAATTAAAAAAACCTACTTATATCATTTTGGTTATAAATAACCTCTAAAATACTCCCTAGTGCCTAGATTGTAAAGCTAAGAGTATTTAATAATGTTTCAAGTAAATTTTGGTAGCATCTCCCCTTGTATACAAGTGGTTTGTTTGAATCAAAGTGAAGAAAGGTTATATATTTTACAAGATTTATACATTATAAGTATATATATAAAAAAAAATTATGCCTAGAAGGGTCACCCTTTGTTTAAAACCTAGTCAGATCGATTATAATCATTGGATCAAGAATAAGATGTGTGGATATGAATCAATTCAATTTGGAGTGATAAATGCCATAAATATTTTGTAAATAGGTTGTATTAATGAGTCATAGCTTCCAAATTCTATATTTATGTTCATAATTCTTACATTCATGATAGTGCTTGCCAATTTTCTAGGTGATGTCATGATGATGTCACAAATCTTGATATTTGTTGAATTTTAAAATTATAAAATTATCCAATTGTTATATAATTTTTACTTAATCATTTGATCTGATACGATTAGTTAAGTAATCCTAGTTGGCCTTTATGATATATCAAGAGTTGAATAACTATTCCATTTAATTGGTCAAAAAACCCATTTATAAACTAGCAATTTAGCTTGGAGTGAATTAGATGAAGTTGACAATTGGTTATGATGCATTTACCTAATTAGGTATGCCGTAGTGTGTTTTAGAAGATGCATGTAATGTGTACAAATGAATTAGATTTTTTTTGTGATTTAGGCCTAATCCATGTGATATTCAAAGAAATGATTCATATTATGATTTAGATATGAAGGTGATGATAATTGACTCTCTTCATTTTTCCCTTATTTGAAAGTGTTTTTTAAGACACTAGATGAATCAATAAATGTTAAAAGAATAAAAAAGTCATTAAAATAATTGAATAATGATATGATTTTATTTTATTGATTTTTGTGAAAATAGGTTCACACTGATGCCCCAGAGGTTATTTGGGACACCCAACATGCCTCCTCATTGGAATGATTACAAAATTATTTTGATAAATAATCCCTCAAAAATAAGAATATAGGACACTATGTGGCCAAATAAGTTGAGGAACAGAGTAATTAGAAGAAAATAGTAGGTAAAAGAAATCACAAGGCCATCATTAAGCCTCTAGGGGAAAAAATGAATGCCATGATAACTCAAGGATTTTAGAGGAGGCCCAGGTGACTATAGACAAGTTAGGCAAAGAGATTATGGCTCGATTTATTGATATATCAGGATTAGAGAGAGATGTCACTGAGTTGCTAAGGTAATTGGGCATAGAGCATGGAGATATCATGAGGCTATGAGGTCTTATTATAGATAAAGATAATAAGATTGTGACTCTGAAAGGGTAGGTGGCCCATATGACCACTATATAGGGATAATTTACATTTAGGGATGCAGAGTTATCTGTAATGATCATTGAGAGAGATAGGGCTAGGGAAAATGTTTAGAGGCTTCACAAGGAGTGATACATGGCTAGATAGTTGGTTGTCAAGTAGGTATTATCTAGGTCATTAAAAAATATGGCTTAGGCCAAGTATGACATCATTCAGGCTAAGGATGACATCATTTGGGACAAATATGAGGTCAAGTATTATAGTAACCTCTATGAGACAATAGTGCCAGTAGGGCTTAGGGCACTAAGTTTTAGAGAGCACACACAAAGTCATAAGAATGTCCAAACCTCTAGGTCATGATGCACATCTTTATCAAAGGAATTCATAGCCAACGACCCTCACATCAAAGAGTTATGGGGCCATTATACTATTCACCACTAGCCCTAGGTACAAGACATAATTTTGATCAGACTCTGCCTAGAGACAACTAGAGCCAAAGCTGATATTTTGATTGTAGCTCTACTTTTTGTATTTTGGTGATGTATATGTATATCTTAATGTATAAACATTGATTTTGAGATGTATATCGATATTCATTTTTTATCACCTGTGTACATGGGTTGTAATATATATATATATATATATATATATATATATATATGTATGTATGTATGTATATATACATATATACATATACATATACATGTATATATATATACATACATATATATATATATATACATGTATACATATATATATATACACACATATATATATATACATGTATATATATATAAACATACATACATACATATATATATACATGTATACATGTATATATGTGTGTGTGTATACATATACATATATATATATATATATATATATATATACATGTATACATATACATATATATATATATATGTATATGTATACATGTATATATATATATATACATACATATATACATGTGTATATATATATATATATACATGTATATATATATGTACACATCAATATCAAATAATGTGTACATATATATATACATGTATATATATGTGTGTGTGTACATGTATATATATATATATATATATACATGTATATATATATATGTATATATATATATGCATGTATATATATATATACATGTACATGTATATATACATGTATATATATTATATACATGTATATATATACATGTACATGTATATATATATACATGCATATATATATATACATATATATATATATACATGTATATATATATATATATATATACATGTACACACACACACATATATACATGTATATATATATGTACACATTATTTGATATTGATGTGTACATATATATACATGTATATATATATATACACATGTATGTATATATATATACATGTATACATATACATATATATATATGTATATGTATACATGTATATATATATATATATATATATATGTATACACACACACACATATATATACATGTATACATGTATATATATATGTATGTATGTATGTTTATATATATATACATGTATATATATATATGTATATATATATATACATGTATATATATGTACACATCAATATCAAATAATGTGTACATATATATATACATGTATATATGTGTGTGTGTGTGTGTGTATATACATGTATATATATATGTATATATATATACATGTATATGTATACATGTATGTATATATATATATATACACATGTATATATTGTGTATATATATATATATATATACATGTATATGTATACATGTATGTATATATATATATATATGTATGTATGTATATATATATATGTATGTATATATACATGTATATGTATACATGTATGCATATATATATATATATACACACATGTATATATTGTATATATATATATACACATGTATATATATATATATATATATACATATATATATATATATACATATATATATATATACATATGTGTGTGTGTGTGTGTGTGTGTGATATTGTCTCTTGATTCATGGATATTTACACATGTTATAGATTAGATATTTGATATTGATGTGGATGTACATTTGTTTGCCATGATTTTATTGTATTTAATGTCCATGTTGATGTTTTATTTGATCCATTTGTCAAATCTGATTAATATTTTAAGACATTTTGTCATTTTATTATGATACTTAGATATTTATGAATTGTTGTATATTCTTATCTTAGAGATGCATATTATGATTATCATAGATGTATACATTTTGTTTGGTTGTTGTTGTTTAAATGATGAAAAATGTGATGATGTTTCTAATTTTATTTTTGGCACATGAGCATATGTTTAACCATCTTGTGATGAGATGCTTTATATTTTCATGACATTGATAAATGAGTCTCCTTATAATTTTATTTATTTAATTTAGATTATATAAATGTTCATCATAATATAGAAAGAAATCATGATAACATTGTTTACTAATTGCATAAAGATTAGTCTAGATACAAATACTTAACAACTCAAGATAAAAATATGAAAAATTAGGACCTAAGTGTAAAACATAATGCACTAAACAAAATAGGACAATAAAGGAAAGGATACATCTGCTAACAACATAATATCAAGATATGGATAATCAAGACCTAATTGTAAAACATAATGCACCTAAATAAAATAGACTAGTAAATAAAAAGATATACATGATAATAACTTAAGATCAAGACATGGATAATCAAGACCTAAATGTAAAACATAATGCACCTAAACAAAATTAAATAAAATATAAAGTAATACAATTCAAAATAAATAAACTAACTAACTAACTAAACAAATAAATAGCAAGCATAATAAAAAACAATAAATATATAAGTAATCAAAGTGAATGTGAATAAGATGTTACTCTTGGTGATCTACCCCCAAGTCTAGGGAATGTTAGATAGGATAGTGCAACAATTTAGGTGAAAAAGGGGGAATAGAAAAATAAAGAATGGGTGGTCTAACTAACTTCAATTTCCCCATATAACTGAATGTTGCCTACATAGTCCATGTGGACCATCAACACAGATGTAGTTCTCCTAGGTATGAGAAAGAAGAAAATTGATGACAACGATTAGAATGAAATTGATTAAAGAGGAAAATATCAATGAATCACAAAATGGAAATAACATAAAATAGGTACCTTAAAAATTGGAAAGAGCATAAAATAGGAAGATTGGGGGGAAATAAAATGGGAATGATAGGGACCAAGTTGACTCGAGCTACCCCATTACTTACATAGTACTTGTGGACCTCAAGCCAATGTAGTTATCTAAAAAATGGGAGTGTAATGAATGGATACTATTTTTTATTAAATTTATCATTTTATAATTAAGGATACCCACCTGAAGTATAGGCTAACACTAATTGGATAGTCCAAATATGGCATGAATGATCAAATGTGATTGAAGACAACATAGATATCATGATTTAAAAAAAAGGTTTCCCTCATGTGGGTCTGTTCAATGATATAGAATGATGTATCCATGTGATACTCAAATAGTGATACTTGAAATAGAACCTATAGGAAAATCCATTGTCCAATAGAGTGATAAAATGTGTAAAGGTTTTTTAGATTTATATTTCTTTTTGGGATTTTCTAGTTTTTTAATGTTTTTGAGATTTTTGGAATTTTTGAATTTTTTAAAGATTTTTTGGAATAAGATGCAGAATGGAATATTAACAAATATACAAGGAACTATCTAGAAAAGGAAAAACAACCTTGGGTAGGATCTCAAACAATAATTAAACTAGTTGCAATGGGGCATGCTCATAAAATAGTGAGAGCATGGATTATACAAGGGGGAACATGAAAGGATTATCATTCCACAACAATACCAAGGTGAAAAATAAATCACCTTCAACAATAATTTCAGATACAAAAAAAATGGGATAGTTTAAGAATTTGGGATTTATTAGAGGGATAAAATAATTTAAGTCCAAGACTACCAAGTAGGTAAGCCATGCAAAAAACATGTTGACATCTTAAAATTATGCTTGCAAGGATGTGTTGATGATGACCAAATATAAGCTACTTTTATAAAATTATACTAAAGCCATCGATAGTACCTGCATGTTATAATCAAGATTCAATAAGATAAGAGGAAATATGAGGAATACAAGGCTAGACTATGGAATGACAAATGAAAGGAAGGGGAAATAAGATATATAAATGGAATACCTCCAATCAAGGGCCCATAAAGACAATGTTAAACCAAGTTAGGCATGAAAATTCTTGAGATGTATAGTTTTAATGTGTTATCCAAGCTCCTATCTGTATGGTGTAGCTAACATATATGCCCTAGAACCATAATTTGTAGTGACAATAAAATAACCTAGCCAATTAGGCTCAAACTTCCCTTTATTTTCATGATTTGCATTAGTATTTTTCTTACTCTCTTTTAGGAGAAGATCACCCACTTCAAATTCTCTTAGGATGATGTACTTTTTATAACTACATTGTATTCGATTTTGATATGCCTTAAGATGAATCAATGTGACTAGTTATTTTTCATCCAAGATTTCTAGTTCTTGAAGTCTAGCCACTCTATAATATTCATTGTAAATTATACCCTACAATGAAATATGTAGAGGGAAACTCAATCTAAATTGAAAGAATGGATTTAGAGCAAAAAACTAGGGAGTAAGGGGTTGTACCTATAGGAGTGCAAACATTGGTAGATAGGCTCAGAAGGAAGGAAATAACTATAAATGTCAATCTCAACTAGCTTTGTTAACAGTTTTCTTAAGGATTTTGACAATGGTTTTTTATATGATTTAGCTTGGCCATTACCTTGAGGGTAATAGGGCATAGACCATTTATGTTTAATATGAAATTTGGCATAGAGGGTTTTTACATCATTATTCTTGAATGACTTGCCATTATCAGATATAATGGAAGAGGGAATGCCATAGTGATAGATGATGCAGTTTAGGATGAATTTGTAAATTTTCTTGTAATTTATGTGAGTGAAAGGGATTGTATTGACCCACTTCTTAAAGTAATATATGGTATTTATAATGTGGGGTTTATTTTACTAATGAGATTGAGTCCCCATGAATAAAATGCCCAAGGATAAGTAATAGGGTGAAGCATTTATGAAGGAGCCTGGATTAAATCACCATGCTTCTAAAAATTAAGTCATTTCTTAACATGAACACATACATAAGCTTCCATTATGGGCCAATAACATCCTATTCTAAGTATTTTCTTGGCAAGGACCATCTTGCTTATATGGGCCCCATAAATTCCTTCATGCATGTCCTTAAGAGCTAATTTGGAATTACCTAAGTTTAAACATCAAAGTAACATCCCATTATAGCCTATATGATAGAGCATACCACTAAATAAAGTGTATTGAGATGCACTGTGAATAAAATAATTATATTGATTTTGTGTTAGGTCAATGGGAAGAATGAGGTATTGGATATAGGCATACACATCTTGGTACCAAGGGGAATCAAGACCATTAATATCACATACCATTTTAGTTTTTGGAAAAGTGCAATCTAGCATAAAGATATTATCAATAAGAAATTGATATTCTTGGACATTATAAGATATCCCTATCAAAGACCTAATTGTATCCATGTCATCTATTGATTTATTTTTGGCTTTGGATATTTTCTCAAATTGAATATATTTGAAGTTTTGTTTGAAATTATCAATTGTACCTTTATAGGGAAGAAGCTTCTCATCTCTGGTTTGATATTGCTATGTATCCTAATTGATGATTAGCTATGAATTGTCATAGACAACCAACTATTGAATGTTTCACTGTACTACTAGGTAGAGCCCTATAATAAGTGCTTCATGTTATTTAATATTATTAGTGCACAAGAAAGTAATATAGAATGCCTTGGGAATGAGATTTCCCTAAAATATAATGAAGATAATACCAACTCCTAAACCATGAGTCATGAAATAACTATCAAAGTTTAGTTTCCATTGACATGATTCTTCAAGATTAAGGTTTTACTCATTTGGGAAATGCATGGGTAGAGGACATATATCTATCAAAGGTGCATTAGCAAGATGATTTGTAAGGACTTGCCCTTTGATGAATTTATAATTATTTTAGTCAATGTTAAACTCACTAAGGATCATGATCCACTTAGCCATATGACATGTTAAGGTTGCTTTAGAAATAATATATTTGAGGGGATCTACTTTCACAATAATAATGGTCTTGTTATTTGGCATATAATGGCATAATTTATGTGATGAAATACCAATGTTAGGCATGCTTTCTCAATTGGTGTGTAGTCATGTTCATTGGTGACTAGTGTCCTTAAATAGTAAACTATGCACTATTTTTCTTGGTCATCATGTTGGGTTAAGAGTGCCCCCAAGGCATGTTTGGCAATTGATATGTAAAGAAATAAAGGCTTACCCAACATTGGTAAAACCAACACTAGTAGGTTTTAAAAATATGTTTTTAGTTGCTCAAATGCCTCTTGATGGTTAACATCACATTGAAAAGTGATCTCCATGAGTGAAAAGAAGGCAATGATCAAAAAGATATGAAATAAAGGGATGAATAGATTGGACCTTACCCTAAAAAGTATGTAGTTGTTTCAAATTAGAAGGAGGAATTTATGTGATGGCCTTCACCTTGGTTGGATCAACATTAATTCCATGTTGGGAGACAATGAAGCCTAACAATTTTACGGATGTGACACCAAAGACACATTTGTTTGGATTAAGGTGCACCTTGTATTCACAAAGTCTCTTAAATATCCTTTGTAGAAATTCTTGATGAGTGTCCCATGTTTTTTACTTTCCTAAAATGTCATCAACATAATATTCAACAATGTCATGCATCATGTCATAGAAGATGATAGTCATGGCACATTAGTATGTGACACTAGAATTTTTCAATCTAAATGGCATGAATTGATAGTAGAATTATCTCCAAGAGTGAAAATTATTTTTTGTTGATCTTCTATTATGATCTTGATCTGGTTGTATCCTAAAAGGTGATCCATAGGGAATAGCATTTCATAACCTGTTGTTGAATCTACAATCATGTTGATGTTTGGTAATGGAAAATCATATTTCAAGGCATGCCTTGTTAATGTCCATGATGTATGTGCATAAATAAATACCTTCTAGTTTATTACTAACTAGAATAATATTTTATATCCATTCTAAATAACTGATTGGGTGAATGAAGCTTGCCCCTAATAATTTTTCCAATTTTTCATTGACTAAGATGGTAATCCGTAGATGCATCTTGTGTGATTTCTACTTAATGGGTTTGTCACCTTGGTGTAAAAAAAGATGGTGTACAAGTAGAGATGGATCCAAACCCAACATATACACATAATACCAGGCAAACACATCAATAAACTCTTAAAGAATGGAAATGATGAAGTCATGCTCTTCTACTATGAGGGATGCACCAAGTTCAATCATCCTAGGCTCATCTATTGTGAAAATATTAACCTCTATGGTGTATTCCACTAACTATGTCAAACCATTTTCTAAAAAGGTAGGTATGGAGGGGAACTAATCTTATTCATCTAATTATGGACTTTTAGGTCCACCCATGTAAGAAGAATATGAATAATTTATTTTAGGTAAAGGCCAATTGACATATGTTTCTAAGAATTCTTGAAATAGCTGATCAAATACCCTTTGTTATTCTACACCAATATATGATCCAAAGGTAATAAATGAAACTATAGGACTTTAAGCCTCCTAAGGATAAAGATGAACTTCCCCATCTAATGGTGCCTGAAATAGTTTTCACCAAGGGACTTGCATTTTTCTTTTCTTTTTTTCCTAGTCTAAAAGCACCTCGAAGAGGTTTTCACCAAAGGACCTCAATCTTTGATTTTATTTTTATTTTTTATTTTGACAAAAGAATTTCATCTACTCTCTAAAGTAGGCAAGAGGGTCTAATGTGATCTTGAAGCCTTGTTTTTTATCCTAAATTAACAACTCATCTCTAAGACTTAGGGATTATTTTATGGCTTATTCATTCTAAAAGTTGTCCAATAGTATAGTGTGATCTTGTTGATCCCAATTGTTTAGTTTAGGATAATGGAGGACAAGAGGATTTTTAAGTGAAGAAGTGATAGTGAAAACCATATTGGTATCAAATAGGTTTGTGTTGGAAAGCTTATAATATATACTATAATATGGTTCTATGTCATTTTTGGGGTTATCTTCCTTAGACACTAAAGTAATGTCACTTTCGAGATCTAATGGGTCACCCCCAGGCAATTTGTATCCAATACATCGACTACCTTGTGCCTGATATCATAAATAGGCTCAATAATACCTTGTTTATTGGTCCATAAACCTTTCCCTTTATAATCTTGATGCTTTAGGATTTTTTTAGGAATGGGATACTTATCACTCTTGTAACAAGAGGTGAAGTCATCATTATATAACCAAGAATCCTCAAAACTGTTGGGTTGATCTTGATCTAGTAAAGTCTTCTTAACAAATACAAGAGGAACCTTAATATGAGCTCCAATCATTTTGAACCATATCAAGTTAGGCCTATCATGAGGTTTAGTAGTCTTGGGTCTACCATGGGATTTGGGATACTATGGTAATTTGGCAATATAGAAGGCATCCTTGATACTATATGTACCAATACCCATATCATCAATAATGAAATGGAAATAAATTTGGGGAAATGAAGTAGAGGAGGTAGACATGAGGTCACTTAGATCAATGTACTTACATTTAAGAGATTTAGGAGCTTTAGCCTAGTCCTTTTTAGGAACATGCTTAGTGCTATGACAATAGTTATATTGATAGTATTCAAATTCTAAATGCTTGCAATAATGGTATGACTATAAATCACCTAGGAATAATGACCTTCATTTTATAATGGGGAATTTTGAGGCAATGGTGAAGGGTGGAAGGAAGTACATGTACTTCATGGATCCAAGGGCATCCAAGAAGTAAATTATAAGGCAATTCAATGTTAATGACATGGAAAATGGTATCATGGGTGATAAGCCCAATAATGATTGGTAGGAAAATAGTACCTTATGAGTCTTGCTCTACATTATCATATGCCTTGATTATGATGGTATATGGCTAAACATTAGTTGAAGTATACCTCAATAGTTTTATCAAAATTAATGAATCTATATTGAGGCTTGAACCATTGTTTATAATAACCCACTTGATCTTGTGGTAGTTTATAATGGTTTCAATAAGGCAGATTATTGTGTAAGGGACCAAGGGATGGCATGTCACTCTGGTCAAATGTAATTTGTTGACCTGGGAATAAGCTCCCCACTAGTAATTTAAATGTGGTTGTTTCAATGTCACTGGGTACCTTGGATTATTAAATAAGGTCATACATTATGGTCTTGTGAACTTATGATGTATGCAATAGATCTAACATAGAAATCTATGTAGGAGTCTTATTTGGTTGTTCCCCAAGAGCATATTGTTTTTCAATGGAATGGGTAGATGGCTTGGATTTTGAAGGATAATGGCATTGTACATGATTTTTTTTGGATGGAGATTTGATATTTTAAGTCAAGGTATTTATAATGGGATTAGTATCGAAAGAGGGTGAATGGCCTTGAAATGTAACCTTAGGATGACAAGTTGTGACTATATAATTTTGAGATGGAGAAAGGTTACTTGATTGAAAAGGTGACAGTGTTAGACTTGAAATGGTAACCCATGGATTTCAAGGAAAAACAACATGACTACTTGTTGGAAAATATTCACTAGGGTATGAAAGAGGTGGTCCCAAGATGGAAAGAGCAACACTTTGAAGTGTGCTAAAATCTTAATGGAAATTCATCTTGATGGTAGTTATATTATTATTAGTAATGTGACCTACAATGTTATTATAGTTATATGTGACATCATGATAGCTAATTTGATTGGCTTGGGTATCTTGGCCTTGATTATGATTTCCTTGATTCTAGTTTTGTGTTTGATTCTGACTCATCCCTTGATTTTGATGATGATTACCAGTTTGGCACTGAGTGTTAGAGTTATGTTGGGGAAATGGGCCTTTATAAATACCCATGTTTTGGTTAAATGTAGAAGCACCACTATCCAAATCAATGTCACCTCATTCTAAAAAAATTTGAATGAATTTCCTTAATTTCACACATTTATGAATTCCATGTCCTTTGACATGATGGAAATCATAATACTTGTTGTCTTTATACCATTGAGGCTTTTATTAGCCTTCAAGAAAAGGATTTGGATTTGTCCATATAACCATGTTTAGTTGTGACAAATTTATATAATAAGGCCTTAATAGTTTCACCAAGGTCACTAAAAAACATGTTATGGTATTGATTCCTTTTTGGAGGTGGTTTTTGCAATGTGATGATTGGAGTAGGTGGAGTATTTTTGGTAGGTAGTGGTTGTACTATATATACCTGTCTAGATTTTTTTACCTCATTTCCTATAACATTTTTATTTTTTAAATGGATTTGGGATTCTCTAATGTATTATAATGTTCTTGTGGAGGATCTTGAACTTGTTCATTTTGACAATATATCTTAACCAATCCTTTATCTATAAGTGCTTTTTCAATCTGCACTTCTTTATCTGTAATCTCCTCAAATGTGTCCACACAACAGAGTCTGAAGTTATGATCCACCTTTGATTTCAAGTTAGATATCAAAATATCAACTAATTATTTATTAGGTATATATGTGTAAAGTAGTAGCTAAGCCTCTCCATCATTTTAGGTAAGTTGAGAAGCTTTCTCGACCACATTGTTTAGTATTGCATAAGTCAACCATGGTCAAATCATGTTCTCTATTTTAAGATATATTTTTACAAACTTTTATGATAGGTCATCAAAGGTGATGATATATCCTTTAGGCAGGTGTAAGAATCACTCTAGAGATTATCTGCCAAAAATACGTAGATAAGTAAATAAAAATTATTATAGGCTACCTCTAGGCAAGCCAAAAATAACTCTTCCAAAAATAACTCTTTTATGTGCTCTCTAAGATCACCCTTTCCTTTGTATTTATCAAATTTAGAAGCTTCAAAATGAGGTGTAAAAGGGCCTTGGAAGATGATCATATCAGATGGATAAGGATGTATTTTGTCAAACTTGTAATTTTTACCCTAATTTCCTTCTTGGATACCTTAAACAAGTTATTTCATATCTTAAAACTCTTATCTAGTTAGAGCATTATGGGATGGAGGAAGAGTATGTTGTTGATTATTAAGTGGAGGATTGGCTTGGTTGGGAAGATGGGTTGATTAGGATTAAAACAAGTAAAAATGGGTACCCTTTAAACTAGTTACTAGGGTTGTTCACCCTATAACCAAGATTGTATTATTGGTAAGGTACCTATTGTTATTGACCAGTATTAGAAGGTGGATTAGCAACACATTATTAGGTTGGAATAACTTATTGTTAGTATGGTGGAACTTATTGTTGAGGGATAGAAGCTTGTTATAAATGAATTCACTATTAAAAAATAGGAATATGTTGTTGATTGGAAGGAAGAGGATATAAATTAATAGGAACTTGATAAGGATTAATCATAATACATGGCCTAAGTGGTAGATTTACAACTTATTATTACGGGTTGGTTTTAGTTTGTTATAATGGAGGGTTGTTGACAACTAGTGGTTATAGATTGGAGGATGTAGGATGGGTATTGAGAGGAATTTATTGGGAACTCAAAGGAACATGTTGTGAACTAGACATAATTTGAGAGTTTGAAGGAACTTGTTGTGAGCTAGAAGTAAGGTGTTGGGAGTTATCCCCAATTTGTTGTTATGTAATAAAAGAAGGGACTTATTAAGAGCTATAAAGAACATGATCTAGATTTAGGAATACTTGTTGTGGAGTGTTAGCTTGTAATAATGGGTCCAAGAGGAGTTTATTAAATAATTATAGAGGAATCTACAGTTGAGGGAAGGTTATTGAAAGGATCTCTTTCTTGTTGATCAATGGGCGGGTTCTACTCCACAAGTGTTGGATTTTTAAAAGAAGTAGTAGCAAAATTCATAGCTAAAGAAGCCAAAAGTTAACTAGCCTATTATAATTGGGTGATGATAAGTTAGATATTTAGTATGGGATTTATAATTTGACCCTTTCCTTTGCTCAACAATTCTATAATTTGAATATAATGCACATTAGGGCATGTTTGTGGGTTGAAGTTGACTCAAGAGGTATTTCCTATATTTAAACATGGATTTGTACTTCTTTAGTTTTGAGTGGATCTTCATCATATATGGGTGGATACACGTCTTCGTCTTATCTTCCATAGTCTTGGAAGCAACTAAATGGCTTGTATAACCATTCTCACTTAGAATTGGTGTTATAAATAACACCACTCCTTGTGTATCTAGGTAGTATGGAATGACCTTGTCTTGAAATTGGATGGCTTGGGTATGAGCATATGCAATTCCTTATGAATTTGAAAAATAATGCAAAGCTAAGTTGGAATGAAATAGTTAAAAGTTTAAGAATGACTTCTCAAACATTTCTTAACTAGATTTAGACCCTAAATATTGAAAGTATTTGATTTTGAATTAACTTTTTGACTTTTTAAATTGACTTAGGTCCATATTTAACTTTATAAATATGACTTTAGTTAAATTTAGAAAGTTGACTTTATAAAATTAACTTCAATTGACTTTATAAAATTAGAAATAGAAACTGAAATTGTCTTGAAATTATAAATTGGTCAAAATTAGAATTGATTGGAGATTAGAACTGATTGGGATGTCAATGAAAAATTATTTTAGGCTCAAATGAACCTGATTTGGAATTATTTTGAAATGGGAAGTGTAATGGTACAATAGGGTCACAGTACCATGTGAAATGGACAATGTAATACTTTTAAATAGAGCAAATATGACCTAAAATTTGGGTGGAGTAAGGCCTTATTATGTGGGTCTAAATGAAAATGTTTTGGACTTAAGAGTTTTTAAATTTGTTTGACATGTAAAGTGCATCACACAACACAAGTATAATATGACAAACATTTAATCATACATTCAAAACAATCCTTATCTTCATTAGGAAGAATGGGTGTGGATCAAAACTATAGTCCATGTGAACATCTCACTTGAAAGCAGTGACAAATTGGTTGCACATATCCTCACTATCAATTGGTATGTCATGATATATTGGGGGATATTAGTTTCCTTTACACTAAAATTTATTTTATGGCTGAAAGCCTTAAGCTAAAATTTTGACATGAATTTTCTAAATGGTCCTCAATATACCTTGCAGTACTTGAACCTCCTAATTCATCGAAGAAGAACAAAGATTGGAAAATTTGAAATAAGGCCTAGCCCCCTTACATTCCCTTTAGTTGTAATGGTTTTAATTAAGTAATATCGGTAATCAAAACTCTGAGGGTGATGTCTAATAGTGTAGCATCAGTGTTGAACTCCTTGCTATCATGAAACCCTTTATGGGGAAATTTTTTATGCTCTTAATGATAGTTGCCCTAAATTTATATCCCTCATCAGATGTATGAGGTTGGTATGTACACTACGAGATGAAACTTTAAACACCACACCCTAAGAACTCATGTGAAGGAGATGAAACCCACCCCATGCAATCAACAAAAAATAAAATAGGATAACAATAATCTATGTTTTTAGATCACCAAGGCTCCCTAAAGGGGACAAGGAGAGAGCATAGGCATAATAGACTACAAACAAGCAACCAAAGTAAACATGCAAGTAAAGTAGGAAAGAATCTAAGTTTTCTTAGAGCATAAAATAAAATTTTGGGTTATTTTATAAGTGCTAAAATGAAATGTGAGTTTGAAAATAGGTATAGTTTAGTAATAAGTCCATTCTTTGGCTAGTAAAACCTATAAGAAATAAATTAAAATTTCAAGATGGGGTGTTTGACAAGCAGGAGAGGTTGATAATTACTTTGTTTAAGCCTTATGTTTTTCACACAGTGTGATCCCACCATTTATCATGATGATCCTATTAATTTGTAAGGTGATCCTACCATTCTATACAAGCAAAAATAGAGAACATGAAACTTGGAAATTTTTTCAATTAGCACGATGATATCACCAATTGCAAGGCAATATCATCATTTTAAATAAATGATAGACAACAATAAAACATGAGTTTTACCTTTCACGCTCCCACCATTCTATAGGTTTATATCGTTAATACACAAGTCATTATCATTCTATTTAGGTTTTTGATGTCGTTGTTTTTACTTTGTATGGTTTCAAATGTATTTTCATTGTTTTGGTTTGTTCTCATTTATATGCAAATATTTATCATTAATAGTAGAGCATTGTCATTATTTTTTTTAAAGTGAGAGACATAGAAATAGTGGTAAAATGTGAAATCATTATTCTACAAGTCAATATCATTGATTACGAGTGTAAATCCACCATTACACAGGGCAATCCCACCAATACACAAAATATGAAAACATGGAAAAATAAGAATAAAAAGAGGGAAATTAGCCTCAAAGATTGATCTAACATTGTAATTAAAGGAATTAAAATGTTCTAAATAGATTGTGGTATCCATCTATCCCACCGGGCATGTCAAATGTAGATTATGATTACAAGAGGGGTTAGTTTTTTTTTTAGTCCATTAAAAACAACAAAGTGAATAATCAAGACACCTCAAGAATAATTCATCAGATTGGGAAAGATAAGAAAGCAAAGTAAAAATTAAAAAACACAACCAAAATGATTATACCTTCCTCATGGACATTCCTTCCAAGCCTAATTCAGGTTTGTTTGTGCTCAAATTATAAAACTACGAGTTTTTAACAATGTTTTAAGTGCATTATAGTAGCATTTCCCCTTGTTTATCAGTGTTTTGGTTGAATCAAAGTGAATAAAGGTTGAAGTTTTACAATATTTCTACACATTATAAGTATACACAATAAAAATCTTGTTATGCCTAGAAGAGTCACCCTCTATTTATAGCTTGGTCAGATCAATTATAGCCGTTGGATCAAGAATGAGATGTGTGGTTTAAAATCAATTCAATTTATAGTGATAAATGCCATAAATATCTTAGAAATAGGTTGTATTAATTAGGCATGGCTTCCAAATTATGTATTTATGTTGATATTTCTTGTATTCATGATACTGCTTGCCAACTTTCTAGGTGATGTCATGATGATGTCACAAATCTTGACATTTGTTGAGTTTTGGATTTTAAAAATTAGAAAATTAGCCAATTTATATGGATTTTTTATGTAATCATTTATTCTGATTTGATTAGTTAAGTAATCATTCTTAGTTTTTATACAATATCGAGAGTTGAATAATTATTATGTTTAATTGGTTTAAATGTTGCTTGCAAAACATCAATTTGGTTTAGAGTGAATTAGATGAAGTTGATTATTGATTATGGTACATTTTTCCAATCAAGGATGTCCCAATGTGTTTCCAAATATGTATGTAATGTGTACAAATTAATTAAACTATTTTTGTAATTTAGGCCTAATCCATGTATTATTACAAGAAATGCTTTATAATGTAATTTCAACACAAAGATGATGAGAATTGAGAGTCTACAACTAAATTTCAAGTTACAATGATCATGTCGATAAGGAATTGGAGTGAAAGGCTAAAAATATTTGTATATATTATTCAATACTTATTTTAACATCTACACATAATAATTTATCTTAAATGAATTTTTATAATAGTATTTATTTTTTATGGTCCCTTCTAATATTAACATTTATCTTTTGTAAAATGTATTTGTAGAACTATCAAAGGTAATGAGTTGATACATTAGATATTTTATTTTGTAGAATTTTATACTTGTATGTGATTTTATACTCCTGATATTAAATACTTATGTAATACACTTGCACATCTTATAATGAGGCCTAGCCAAATCTTGAGACCCTGCACCACCCCTGTTATGTAGAATCATCCCCTAACTAACCCAAGCCATGTCCAAATTGGATTGGTTTTTACCTAGACAAATATAATAAACATAAACTCACCATAATTCATTAATAACAATAAGAATAATTATGGTACCCATAATTCATAAATAATAACATTGGGGTTTGATGTACCAATCTAATACGACCCCATTGAAATATTCCACCTAGCCTTTGTAAACTCTAATTTAGAATACTAATCGATGCAGACATTGTATCATCTTCTGCCTATACCTATAAATTGTATGTTCAATCCTCTAAACTTAACACCAAAAAACCTAGCATAGATCTAGAAAACAAACACCTAAATTGCTCCTTTTGTAAATAAAACCATCTGAATGAAGTTATTTCATTGCAATTTCTATCTATTATGTCTTTCAATACTAAATGAATGTTTGATTTGTTATATAATATAATAATCAATGTTCCTTATATTTCCTTACATTCTTGAATGCCTTCTCTATATGCTTGAATTTATTACTTATACTAATTCACATCATGGATTTCAAATGAGTTAATGAACTTGTGTATTTATAGACCACTTAAATTTAAGTTGGGGCTTTATTAACATTCAGGATAAATCATATGTAATAAAATTGACAAAGAGATATCCATGACCCCTGATGGACCCAAAATTGGGTTAGGGCCCCAACTTTAGAAATGTACAGTGTATTTTTTTAAGGAAAAACCAAAAACTCAATAAAACGAGGGAGAAAGATTCTAAAAGGGACATGAGAAGAAAAAGAAGGGAAATATGATGAGAAACAACCAAAAACATAGTAAAAAATGCTGATAAAAACCTAAAAAATATGAAGTCTTGAGAAATTTCAAATTTTATTTCAGAAAGGGGAAGGGTTGTTGCCACTGCACTTACACTCAAATACAGAGATTTTTTTTAAATTGGTTTACTTTTGAATCATTGCTTGCTACAAAAAAGATAAATAATTGCTCTCTATTACCTTTTTCCCTCATTTTTCTCCTTGTAAAGCAGATAATAACTATAATTTATTATTATCTGTTTATGCCAAAGCATTGTCCATGTTTACCTTTTTCACATGCTTGTTGAGACTCAAACACCAATCAGAATATACATACATTTATAATAAGAATAACCTATTCAGATCACCTGACTTCTTTTAATAGAAATAAATTGATATTATATTCAACTATAAATCACATTAAGTAAAATCTAGATAGAAAATAGGGGAATAAATCATAAAACCAAGAATTAAATCACAAGTGAATGAACTATCCACATGATGGGAAATTTTACATTGATTATGTCTTTACTGAATAACACAAATGTTCAATGTGCAAGAAAACATGGACCCATATTTCCAACAATACAAAACTCATGTTTTAGTCTAAGATTTTTATCTTATCCCTGAATTGGACATCATTTGAAAAAATAACCATTATATTCATTATTTAAATAACAAAAATTTGAAAATAACCTAATGCAAAAAATTATTGCATATACACAAATTTGAAAGTCTTAATGAATTATCACAAACCATTTAATAGGAAAAAGAGTACAGGGAATCATTTTCCTTTGAGGGGAGAAAAGGTGGATTGTTATTTATCAAGGAACCTTCATTCTGCTCATATTTCCTCCTCTGGCGTAGCTCTATGTTACACTCTTGATCATGAAAACTATCTTAAAACTTAAAAAAATAAAAGAGAAAAACATTACTCTTACTATATGTAAAAATTTCCTTGAATTTTAAAGGGTTAGTTGTATATCAAAAATATTTTTTGCCTCTGCAAATTACAAGTTGTTGACCTTGTCTCCAATTTAGTCACCACATTGTTATTACAAAGGCACAGTGGGTTTTTCTGGGAGTCTTCACATAAATTCAAAAAAACAAGTGTAACTAAGATGGCTAATTATTTTTTCCCAAACATGATTTTTTTATTGGCCACCAATCAAGCATTTAATCATGCATTAGTGGCAATAGGGAAAAATAATAAAATAATATGAACTCCCTGCAAATATTACAAAATAGTTTTTATTCTTAACATCAGATAGTTTATAATTAGTGGTCAATGATGATCACCCCAAAGTAATATCCCAAGTCAAAAACTATAATACCTCTAGCATGTACAAATAATATACCTCTCTCCTCCAATACATTTATTTTTTAGCACATGGACTTTTTTAATAAAAACATTTCTTAAATTGACCTCAATCTGATTTATGACTGAGTCTTAGGAATTCATTATATTCTTTGAGATTTTATTATTAAATTCTTTCCAAATATTATAATTGATTAATGAAAAAATCATGATCCAAAATTTATTAAAATGTTTGCCTTTTCTTTTTTCCTAGTCTTGCATCATCTTGATCAAATCACCCTAACTAGTCCAACTATAATTCATTATTTTGTAGAATAATTTCTAAATTTTCCAAGAAACAATGATAATGGAGAATTAGGTGATTGGGTGTTTCCTCACTTTAATGGTAGAAAACATATATAACAGGTCCATTGAAGTCAATGTATCAGAGCCTATCCCAGGTTAGAAATTTCATTTTAAGTACTTGCCAAAAAAAACATTAGTTTTCAGAAGGCTAATTGGAATCCAAGAAATTTTTTTATTATGTTGTGGTCACCTAAAATAGGAAGATATTTGTAACAAAATTTTATTAAATAGTCTTTTTAGGTGTCCAGACCATCTTAGAATTTCCTCTTGCTTAGAAAATATGTGTTGTTATTGAAGAAAATTTAAAAAAATCTACATTTTCTCTTTAGGGCAAGGAGAATATTGTGATCTAAGGTCTCTCTAGGGAATTTAAAGACACCAATTGGGAATTATTCATCCCAATAGTTTTCTAATTTATAGCCTTGATTCATTTTGAAAAGATTACAAAGAGAAAGGAAGTTTTGATTATGACCAAGGGACCAGTATTCAACAAAAAAAAATTCCAGAATTCTGTAATCCTATCATTCTTAACATTCTAGGATAGGTTTTCATACAATATTTATCTACATTGACTCATGGAGTTTTATATGTGAGAGCCTTTCATCCATTCCTCATCTAAGAATACTATAGAAGAATCTTGAGTATTATTCATATATTTTTGTCTAGACACGCTGATCTAAAAGTTATCTTTCTCTTTGAAGACCCTCCAAACCATTTCAACATGC
The DNA here is from genome assembly GCA_037957365.1 of Torreya grandis. NCBI lineage: Eukaryota > Viridiplantae > Streptophyta > Pinopsida > Cupressales > Taxaceae > Torreya > Torreya grandis. The sequence goes on from JARHVA010000531.1 coordinate 4,244,734, forward strand.
AGATCTTGGTTAAAACCAAAGAGATATATGATCCCTAAACCTCCCCTTTATTTTTTAAGATAACCCTCATTTCATTTAACTAGGCCCATTTTATTTTATCCCTAGTCCCATTCAAAAGGAAAAAAGTCATGATTCTGGGAAGTCTTTTCTTAACACTAGAATGAGCCCAAGAGATTGACATCATATATATTGCCCAATAACTAGAAATAAAACCTAGATAATTTGAAATATGCATGCATATGAAATCCATTTTCCCCTCCACACCCATAGCCTATTCTGAAAGCTAGATTTGATTAGTTCTTAAAAAACCATTTTAGATCTCCCATCAACAAGGGATGCCCAAGTATTTTCTAGGGAGGAATTCAAGTTAAATATTAAGGGTCCTTTAATCACTTGATTGAGTCCTTAGGTCCATATTAAAAAATTAAATATTAAACTTGATTTGATTTATCATTTGACCCGAAGTTCCTTGATATAGGTCTAATATATGTTTCAATATTTTATCATAAAAAAATAATCGATTTATTTGCTAAGATATTATTATCAAAAAATTGTCCATGTGTGAAGTTTCATCCCTCTATAATATTTAACCCACTAATTTTAGTGATTTATTTATATTTTTGGAGGACTCTCTCCAATGTATTTTCCATGACAATGAAAATAAAAGGGGTAATTGGGTCCCCTTGTCTCATTCCATTAAGAAGAATTGAGAAAAAAATGGAAATACAATTGAGTATATAATTACTCCATCTTTATGAGAAACCAAATATCCTCAAGACCTTAATCAATAAATACCACTTAACCCTATCATAATCTTTGCTAACATCCAATTTAAGAACCATAATAACATCCATTTTATGATTAACTGAATTCACCAACTCATGCATAACCAAAATGCCATTAAGGATTTATATGTTCACCACGAACTCTCCTTGTTGTTGAGATATTAGACTATAGATTATGGCTCCCAATATATATGATATCACTTTAATAATAATTTTATACACAATGTTATGGACAGAGATGGATAAAAAAACATCCATAACATTTGTGTTGGGTTTCCTAGGTATTAAGGAAAGGAAGGTATAATTAATATCTTTGAGGTTTACCTAATCTTCTGATTTCATTAATTGATAAAAAATGTATTTATTAATAATAGGCCAAAATTATTTAAATAATTATGGGGAGAAATCATTAGGTTTTAGAGACATTTTTGCATACTCCAAACAAAAGTTTAAACTTCCTCTTCAGTGATAAAGTTCTAGGATTCCTCATTCTTTGAATCTAAGATGACATGGGGAATCAAGTTAAGAAAGTCATTCTCCACATCCTTATTCAATAATTGAACATCATTAAGGAAATTTTTGAATTGGGACACTACTTTAGTTCTAATCTTATCAATTTTTGATAATTCCCTACTGTCATAAGATTTGAGTTTCACAATTCTATTAATATTTCTCCTTGACATGGTTGATTGATGAATTTATTTTTCTTTTTTGTCTCCATATTTGAGCCAAGTTTCCCTAGATTTTTTATGCTACTTGATTTTTCCTCTTTTTATAACTCCACCTAGTTTAGAAAGATGATGTTTTTCAAGTCTTATGGTCTTGTTGTCATGGCTTGTATTTTGGATAGTCTCATGAAGATGAGATAGTTATTATTTTATTCTAACTTTTTCATAAAATATATTAAAAAATATATTTTTATTCCATCTCTTCAAATGATTTTTAACATTTTTTAATTTGTAAGCCACCATGAATAGTCTAGAATTGTGTCTTGGGGCAAGTTCACTCTAGCAATTTTGCATGAGGTCATGAATTTTATAATTTTTTAGTCACATTATTTTAAATCTGAAGGGGGTCTCTACATTTTTTAAATCTCTCTAAAAGCAGAGAGACATAGGATTGTGATCTAATCATGATACTTTTATAAATTTTTACTCTAGTCTTCAAGGTTTTGAGGACCATTGACCAATTAAAACAAGCTGTCCAAGCATTATGTTAAGTATGCAAAACCAACTCTTATATTTAACTAAGTAAATTTACCAAATTTCACTTCAACAATCCAAAGAGAATCATTATCCACAAATTTTATGAAGTCCTTTTTAGATTGCATTTTCTACTTGTGCCATCTCTCTCTTTTCTTGGTTCATCTTTAAGGATGGAATTGCAGTCACTTGCTATGATCACCCTCTTTAAAATGAAGCTAGCTAGAAAGGTTTATATCTCAGATTAGATAATAGCTTTGAAGGTAGGATTGTAAGGGGAATATACGTTGATAAGGAAGAAATTCACATTTTATTTAAGACCCTGAAAACTACTAGCCACCTAATATTTGTTTTTACTTAGGATGGTTCTTGTAATAGATAATTTAATCCATAAGATACAAAAGCCTTCTGAGGCTCCTTTACATTGGGGTGAGGTCATTTTGATTTTATGAATTATATTTATAAATTGTGCAATTATTTATAGAAGGAAATTTGGCTTCAATTATAGTTTCTATCCAAGTCACAACAAACATATTAACATCCCTTACATGTGTGCTTATTTGTGTGAAGCTTGTATGTGAAATATTATTGATCTATTTTACTAGGAGTTAGACTTTAAATTTCATAACGAATATCTATTTCCTTGTCACTATTCTCATAATTTATAGGTTTTTTATCACCATGACATAGATAATATGAATATCTAATGTGTTTCTAGTTTGCAATGAGGTCTTATTACATAGACTTATATCTTCCAGAATGTTGAGAATTAGTTTTACATCATCTAAGCTCTCTCGAACAAAATTTAAGCAATCTAATTCTTTTTCAAGGACAATAAAGTGAAGCAAGACATGAATGGTACTTTTGATGTCAATTTTTTTTCAAGATTATTGTATGTCTATTTCCTTGTAACTTTAATAACTAAAAATGACAAGAGAGAATATAATTCCCTAAAAATAATTGAAAATAACTTTTGTGCCTATCTTCCTTCACCCCTAGTTCACTCCTCTCACCCCTTTCTCCATTACATCCTTATCTTCACCCTCTATGTATTATCTAATCTCTCTATCCACCTAGATGACAAACTAGTTGAACTTGAGGCCCAAGTGCTTGACAATATGACCTGTATTAATCATTTTTTAGGTTTATAGCCAAAAGTGTCTTCACTTCAACCCTAGTTCATCAATTCTTGGAAATACTTTGGGATCCTAATGGTAAATATTATTCTTAGAGGATTATTTCATGTCAGATTTATCTATGAGGATCTTTGTGATAAAGTGTTTTGAATGAACCTTTGTTTTTTTTGAGAATTTAAGTCTTTGTCTCTACTCTTGGAGATGCACTTAGACCCATTGAATATGGGATAACTTTGCACCTCGATCTGGGTCCATTTTTATGGTCTCACCCAAATATTTTAAGACCATATAATTATGGAGTGTCTTGATTCTCTTGTTAGTGTTTTTTTATATTTTAACCAAAAAAACCTAATGTGTGCCACTTATGCACACCTTTGTATAAATATTGACATCTCTTTTCCCTTTTCATAGAAAATAATTCTTTGTTACTCTCTAGAAACCTAACATCAATCCCTTAATTTTAAGGGCCTTCCTTTTCATTTTTACAAATTATATCTCATTAGGAATTTGGGGAAATTTTATCCTATCATCCTTCATAATACCTTTTTTCATTCACCTCGCTCTTATAATTCCCCTCTTGATCACTCTTCCTCCCTCTTCCATTCTTAGGGTTGCATCTTCTCCCACTTAGCTACCTTTTATTATCACACACCCTCCTATTATTATTTTTTGGTTGTTTTTGGTGCTCTCCTCCCTCCCTTTCCTCCTCTCCTCTTATCTAAGATTATTCCCACTTCTCCCTCTTTTCCTTCTCCTCATTACCCCCTAGAGTTTATTCCCATATGCTTGCACTAAGGGATTTTTTATTATGAAACTTTAGGCTATGAAGCTAAACTAAAAAACAATCCTCAATTCCTAAATCCTTTGGGTATCTTACATTTTCCTTGCCTTATAATCACTCCTAATATAATGAGAAGCCAATGAGGTCTAAAGTTAAGGAAAAGACAACTATTTTAGGTATGGATGAGAAAAACACATTAGTTCTTATTTTTTACAATGAAGGAGAAAGAAACCTCTATTTTTGGAATGAAGTGGTTCTCATGAAATGTTTGGGTTTTAATTCCCCTAACAAGAAAAGGTCAATAAATATAAATCTCCTACTTCAAAACCCTAATATCATCCTTCTCTAAGAGACTAAAATATACATGGAAAACTTCTCCTCCTCTATTAAAAAATATCAGTCAGCCTGGGAGGTTTTAGGGATCAATGTAAATGGGGCCTTAATAGGGATAGGATTTACATTCAATCCATAAAATGTCTTTTAGTGTGTGAAGTCTTATTATTTGTTTATCAAAATAATCTTATGAAGTTTTGTGCAAAAATTTGTGTTATTATTTTTCACATGGGTAATAGTGAAAAGATTTGTGGTATTTTTATATTAGTCTATGATATCTATAAAGTAGAAAAGTATTCATTTAGAGTTTGATTATTCACCATATAAGTAGCTAAGTTGATGATGTTTATTGGATGAGTTATATATTCATTACATAATTCATACATTGAATTATAAATCATTTGGATCACATATGGTAAAAAGCGATATTTTTCTTGAGTAGACATAGGGATCACAACACAGGTTTTTTAGAAAATTTGTTGGTTATGAAGTATTGAGATTTCATGTGAATTTATTTATGTGAACTTAGTTTAGGAAGATATATCCTTTTGATATGTTATGGAAGGATACATCATTAACTATTTGGAATTTAATCTTGAAATTCATAGAAGTTGATAGGGATTCATTCAATATTTTATGTATTGTAGTATGTTGTGATGCATTATGTTGTAACATGTTATTATGACTTAAAATTGTTAGATAAATTTAATATTGGTAAAAAAATTAGGTGTGTTAATTTTATTGGTGGGGTAAAATCATTTAATGTAAGAAGGCATGTCTTTAACTTTAATAAGCTTACCCCTATAACTGTGCTAAGGGACTTACTTTTCTAGATGGATATAAGTGTGGGAGATTAGATATTTGAGATTTATTTTTAGATAAATAAAACTTTAAAATATTTGAGATTTATTTTTAGATCTATTAATTTTATGTTGTAACACATCTTGTTATGAGATTATGGTGGAATTGTTATCATTGAACCTATTGTAATTTACAGTTGTTAAAATCTAATAAAGATATGAATTTTTGTTATTGCATTTTATTGTATATTCTGAGGGTTGCATGGTCTAAGGATTCTCTTAATTAAGACCCATAACCACTACTACATGATGTAGTATCAAAACAAGGTTTTAGTCCTTGTTAATTATTTTTAATTTAATCCTTTGCAAGTGTGGGTAGAAATTAACTAAATACATATTTCACTGATATTGTTGGGGAGAGGGTGTAAGTGAAATTATTTATCATAGATGGAATAACGCCCCATGTGTCTAGAGTGTAAAGACTAATATATATGATAGGATTGATAAGAGAAATACATGGTCAAATAGAGGATATAGAAACTACACGTCACTAAGGTGTTGAAGTGGTAGATGATGAAAGTGATATTGAAGTCACAAAAGAAGTGATTAAGGATCAAGTTATAGGAGAAGAGGTTGATGAACCTAAATATCAATTCTTGTAAGTTTTTATGAGAATGTCAAGTTAACCAAAGTTGTACCATATAAATTATTCTAGAAGTTTGGGTCCTAAAGAGCTCATCGACCTAATCATTGAGTTAGGAAATACTTTGACTATGGAATTATGGAAGATCCCATGTGGGTTAATTTTGTATGTAAAATTTGAAATATCATGCATCCTTATGGTGGAAGAATGTTCAAAATAGGAGAGTGTGCAAATACAAATATAAAATTAAGACTTGGAATAGATTTATCACAAAGCTAAAGGCTAAATTTAGTCATATGGATTATAATATGAGTTTGTTTAAGAAGCTTATAAACATGTGACACAAAGAGCTGCGTGTAACATATTACACTCATGAGTATTATAAACTTACCATTAGAGTGGGTCATTTTAAATATGATGCTCATAATGTCTAAATTTATGTAAATAGATTGTGTGTGGTAATTATATATGAGTTTCATACGATCAGATTGTGGTCTACTGAGGAAGTTATCAGTGTGTAATTAAGGCTCAAGAAAATTAATCACCAAAATAAAAAGGAGTGTTATGAGGGAAAATAAAATTAACATACGGATGTGGAAGCATCGAATGTTATTTTTCACAAGTGTAAGAAGGTGATCCAAGTACATCACAATACAATAATGCTAATACCCATATAGGTATAGGTTCTTATCGATGAGTTAGAGGTCATGGATTGAATGGTATATGTTTTAGATGTGTTGAGATTGGACAAAGAACATTTGAGTGTTATCATATGCATATTTTAAAGGAAATAAAATAATTTATGTGAGTGCACATATTGCACAAGCAAGAAAATATTCTTGAGTAGAGAAATAATTTGTTCAAAACACATTTGAAAATCTAGAGGTAAATGTTGTAAATTGATTATTCATAGTCGTAACATATATAATATTATCTCACAATAAATGGTAAATAAAATTAGTATGAAGATAGTTATACATCTGAATCTATATAAGGTTTCATGGTTGTTAAGAGGACATCAAGTTCTAGTGAATGAAATACATTTGGTAAGTTTACATAGTGGTATATCTAAAGATAAGGATTTATGTGACAAAATTCATGTGGATGTTTTCATATTTTTTTGGAAAGCCTTGGTAATTTGATCACAAGGAACAACATGATGGTCATGATAATGCATATACATTATGTAAATATGAAGTTGTATATAAACAATAATTTTAAATTTTATCATTTACTAACACTTTCTCTCTTGCAGTAACCTATTGCATTTTAATCTCTTTGAGTGCACACCTTAAATGTTTTTCTGAGAAAGGGTTAGACAACCTAAATGTGATTCACTAGAGATATGTTGTTGATCTATCATGAATATATCTAGTACACGTTCCCCAGACTTGATCCCCTAAGAAATCCTCCTCCTTACAACCATTAACTAATTTAAGAGCCACATTTTTTTACTATATCCACCTGACTCAATGTAGTTTTCCTGACTCTCACAAAATTTCAAACTAACTTTTCCTAGATCAATGTAGTCTAAAAGATATGATAGATACTTCACAACTAATTCAACCTTAATTGACCTAGTTTGAGGGTAAATCGACATATTATTAACTACATAGAGGCTAGATGATGGCATTGGCTAAAACTTTGGGAAGGATTAAGATCATCTATCACTATAAATATAAGTCCCCTTTTCAATCCAGTAGATATGAAAATTCATTTTCTCATTGTCATTACTCATAATTATGCTTAAGTCTACATTTAGAGAAGCCATTGTTTAGATCTTATCTTGGAGAGAAAAAACTTGTCTTATGGATTCTTGGATGTAATAGGATTAATTTGAGCCTAGAGATTGATTCAACCTTTATGATACTTATAACCAAAATAATCTCTTTCAAGGCACCATTTGCCAAAGGAGAGATTGAGGCTTGACAAGTTTGTTCAAGGTAAGTATTTTCTAACCCTAGCTCTTGTATTTGATAGATAAAAGTTCCAAAACTAATAGCTAGAATGAATGCATAAATCCTTATTTGAATCTCATCTACACTTATACTTAGTGTGGCTATAGGGTTTTTTAAACTTGCCATTTTATACCTTAGGTAACCTAGGCCCTGATATTCCTACCATGGTTCTTTTCCCATTTTAGTTTTATTTTTAACTATCCCCCTTGTTTGTGTTGCTAGCTTGATAATAATAGATTAGATTAATTCTAATATTAGAAGACCTAGTTAGGGTTATTTCATTATATTGGTTTTCTAGAGGCTTTATAACTTTCTCCATTGATGTTATGTGCTAAGTGATCCTCTTTCTAGGTTTAGTGGATCCATTTGGTCATATCTTGATACATTAAGTATTAATGGGTTCTATTTGATTTAACTTCTCTGATTACATATCTCTTAGATAGGATAAGTTGAAAGTCAATCCTATCTTATTGCATACAGGAGTAACACACACACTAAACCCTTTGAAGATTAAATATGAAGAAGTGGAAAAGAGTCCAAAAATGTTGATATTTTAGGTAAGGAATTCTTAAATGAAGTGATGGAACTACATGTTATCCACTAATTTCTAACCCAATGTAAGAGAATAAAATAACAACACAAGATGAAATAATTATGCACGGAGTAAAGGATATACTAGGTGAGTTTGAGGAGATTATATATTATAATTTACAAATGGATTATTGTTGATGAGGAGAATAAGTCATTGCATGGATTCAATACCTAGTTCAAGTTTACCAAAAAAAGAAACACATAGTTTGATTTTGGAAGAGAATGTAAAGGTGCATAAACAAGTTTGATAATTGTTAGATAAAATTTTAATCAGATAAATTTTGAGCATGTGTATAGTACCAATGGTATTAACACTTAATAATAGTGGAGAATGGAGAATGTACATTGATTCCATAACCATTAAAAATATTATGATTAAGTATATATTTATATTATCATGCATGGATTATTTTATGGATTGATTGAGTGGAGTAAGCTACGTTAGGATGATTGACTTCAAGAGTGGATATCACTAAATTCACATAAGAGAGGGTGTTAGGTGATGAATGGAAAACAACATTTAAGTATAAGAAGGATTATCTAAGTGATTGGTTATGCCATTTTGGTTAAATAATGCTCTGAGTACATTGATGAATGAAGTTCTTAAGTCATTTTTGGGTAAGTTTGTCATTGTGTATCTTGATAACACATTCATTTTTTGTTGAACAGAGGAGGAACACTTGCAACATTTACACAAAGTGATAAAAATTTTGTGTGATGAAAATTTGATCATGAATTTAAATAAACACACTTTCATTTAGAAATATTGGTATAATTAGGATTTGTGATTTTTCCAAAAGGTTTGAAGATGGATCTAGAGAACGTGCAAGCTATACTGGTTTGGTTATCACTGCATAGTACATTAAAGCATGTATTTTTCACATAGGAATTTCATCAATAAATTTGGTGGGATGTGCATACCAATCAATGATGTGATGCATAAGGATAAAAGAGAGTTTGTGTGGATAGTGGAAGCAAAACATAGTTTCTAATAGTTGAATAAGAAGATAATAAAGCAACCAGTATTGGTATTTATAGAATTTAATATGATATTTAAAGTAGATTGTGATGTGATTAGAAAAAAATATAAGTAGTATTGATTCAATAAGGAAGACCTATCTCATATTTAAATGAGAATCTAAATGATGCAAAGAAAAAATACTAAGTGTATGATGAAGAGTTTTATGCAATTGTGTAAACCCTAAAGAAATGAGACATTATTTGTTGTCAAATGAATTTATTTTATATACAAATCATCAAGCACTAAAATTAATTAATAGTGAATCAAAGACATATGAAATGTTGTGAATTCCTATAGAGTTATTTGTTTTTAATAAAACATATAAGTGGAAAGTCTAACGGATTTCTTAATACATTGAGTAGGATAATTCTTTTTTGAATGAACTAAGAGTGGAAGTTAGGATTTTATCTTATAAATAAATAATATGAAAATGATGAATATTTTAAAGAAGCATGGGAATCATGTGCAGAACCAATGAATGAAGATAAAATGCCATGGTTAGAGTATTTTGTTCCAGATGGCTTATTATTCAAAGGAGTGTTATTTTTATACTGAGAAGATAAATGTGCAATAATCTGATCAAGAAAAAGAATAGTGGGGGTCTAGTAGGAGATTTTAGTTATGACAAAACATTGACATAAGTGGAAAAAATTACTTGTGGCTATGAATGAGTGTAGATGTGCCCAAATTTATTCATGAATTTAGAGTTTCCAAACTAGCAAAACATAGAAGTCAAAATGCAGGGTTATATAAACCATTATTTATTCTAGAGAAATTATGGGAGGATATAAATATCAATTTTATTTTAGGTTTGCCTAGAAAGTGTGATCAAGGAATTTGATGTAGAGGGGAGATTAGTATCATTTTAGTTAAGAAAATAAAATAAAAATAAACATGCTAAAAACTAGCACCTCTAGACTTGACACTCAAGGAATTAGAGAACTACATAAATTACTAACAAAATGAAATAAAAAGAAGAGATCTTACCTTTCATGAGTGCAAGTTTTATGAGTTGGACATAGATTGATGTGCTCAGCTATGTGCTCAAGAAATATTTTTCAAAGAATATCCATTACTCCACTTCTCCTTGGCACCTTGGTAATGTTAGTTGGCTTTGGCTTGGCTTGGCTTATGAAATGGGCATGGTAACACTACAATGAAGCTTTTTGGAGGTATTTTGTCATAATAACATTGCACATAAAAATATTTTTTGGATCAATGGGTGATTCCTTGTATTTATAGCCTCCAAAGTTAACTCTCACATAAGTGTATTTAGGTTAGAATTAATTGTGATTGAGTTTAAACTAACCCTAGGTGAGTTAAGTCTAACCCTAGTTGGGTTAAGGAGGGGACATATAATTAATATTTTAAATTAATAGGTATGCATCACAAATCAATATATTTTTTGATATTTTATGAGTGCTTGATAACTCACAAATATTATGTCATCATTTTATATATTTATGTGATGTCATGATGATATCATCAATCCAGATTTATGAATTTATAAAAATAAAAATTCAACAACTAATTAGCCATGGGATTTTCACCTATGAATTTAATTAGGTTTAACTAATTAAGTAATATTGATCAATTTAATTAACATTTATGCATTTTGACAAGTTATCCCTCACACATGATCAAAAAAGGTCTTTGCTAGGTCATACATTGATTAGAGATGAATTAGAGGAAGATGATGTTTACGTGTAGTGCATTACCCCAATTAGGGATACATTGGCATGGATTCTAAGATATACATGATGTGCATTGATGAATTAGAGAATTATAGTAATTTTTAGGCTTAACTTGCATTATTTACAAGAAGTCACTTTGATGTCCTTTTAGACATGGAAGTGGCCAAAAAGGAGGGTCTATAGTTTACGCCTATTTAAGAATCCATTACAAGACACAAGCATAGTAACATTTTCTCAAAGAATGAAAAAGTCATTAAGAATAAAAATAAGATAATGATTGAGGAGTGATGCTCCAAACAAAGTTTGGGAAGCCTATGATGGCCCCTCAAGGGACTGGCCAACACATACAATTGATGGATGGTCATTTAAAAAGAAACAAGAATAATAATGAAATTAACCCATGGGTGAGATTAATCTAATCAATATAATGCTTACACATATTGAGGATGGTCATTCAAAAAGAAACAAGAATAATAATGAAATTAACCATGGGTGAGATTAATCTAATCAATATAATGCTTGCACATATTAATTTAAAAGTATTGATTTGCCCAAAGGCATTTATAATCAATAATAGAGGTTGAGACATTGATTTTCCCAAAGGTAGTTATAATTAGTGGCATAGGCATGTGCCCCATTGAGGCAGATGAGTCAAAATAATGATTACCCAAAGGTGATTATAATCATTAAAATGATCTAAATTAAATAATGATTGTGACCTAGTAGGATAAATTTGATCATAATAAAATGTTGGTGCCCTAGAAGAGTAGATTGGTAAGCATAACTCAAGGATATAACATGTTACATAGATTAAAGATGAGTGGGTGAAAACATAGATGTGATGGTCTAATGACTGAAAAATCCATAAAAAATCAAGCATACAAGGATGCATAAGTGATGAAAGAAATGATTAGAATAAAAAAGGTGGGGTGGCTAAGCTAACTCAAGATACATCATGTATCTAAGCATTGCCTACATAATCCAAATAGACCTTAGGATAATGTAGTTCACCCAAAAGTGGGAGAAAATGAAATGAGGAAATATAATAGAAGAATAAGAATTGATTGATGTGAATGATTTAGTTTTACTTGCCAATGCAAAGATGCTCACCCTTATTAGAATTAATACAACCAGAATGGTCAATGGGTTGATTTGATCAAGGGGTGGGAGAATTTATCAAGGTGAAAAAAGAGAAGTTTCTACAACACCATTACTTATAAGATTAACCAAACTAATTTTTTTTGTAACACATGACAGTTGATCCAATAAATAAGTGAAAACAACACATCAATGATAAAAACCATGATGACAATGTTGACAATGAATATGGATGGACTCATGTACAATGCATAAGGAATCACTCAATGAATGTATATATATATCAATTAAAGGTAAAATAATGAAATTAAACAACAAACAAACAACTAAGCAAACAAGCACACAAAAAACTTGAAATTAAAAGCCATAGAAAGCATCTTGTTGTTAACCAAGTCAATACCTATGTGTGAAGGCTCCAAGGAATGGTAAACAAGTGGTGCCCCCAAGAAAATATTCATTCAAGTGAATAACATGGGGGATAACATATCCATGTATAATATTCATATTTTAATGTTGCTCCAATAGAGTGAAAGCTATGAGCTTGGCCAAAAAGTGTGAATTGGAAGGTACCCCTAAGCAAGGATACATGCAAAGGGAAGGTCATACCTCTAATGGTAGTGGAGTGTAATGGAACCAATAATGGATTTACCCTAGTAGGATAGATTGAGGATGGTTGATTAAGATTAGATAGGACAAATGTTTTTGGATTTTGAGGCTTAATATCTCTCTAGGAGATTGTAAGCTAATTTTCTAATGTTTAGGATTTTGTAACATTTTGAATATTTTTGGAATTTATAGGGTATCTTAACTCATTAGAGATTGACAAGATACCACTTTAAAAGCAACAAGAGTGTTGACCTAAGTTGCTCACAAAATGGTGAGAGTGTGGCATAGACTAAGGGTGCAGTAATGCATCTATTTCAAATGAATAATGCACATAATGGTGACTCACAAAATGATGAGAGAATGCAAAATAAAATTACTCATAAAATGGTTAGAGTGTGATAAAGGTGACTTAATTGACCTCGATGAAAATCGAGTGTTACCTACATAGTGCTAAAAGGACCTCAAGTCATTGTAGTTCAACCTTATAGTAGATGAATCTAACTAGGTAAAATTAGTTTCATGAATTAGGAAAATGACACAATATAACATAGGAATGGTAAGGTGATGTGGTAATGTCTGGTAAAGGTGTTACTCCTAATTTTACCACAATCAGTTATAAATAGGAAACAACATAGGTTAATGATACTGATTTTTTCAAAGGTGGTTATAATTAGTAACATTGAAAATGGAATAGAACATGATAACAATGAAGAATATAATTTCTAAAACATTGTCATAGTGGTCCAAGATACAACCTCTATCTATAATACTGAATCAACTACTAAAAATTCATTTGAATCCCCTTGCTAAAGGTGCTTGAATAACTAATGAATTAGAACCAAGGTCAAAAGGGTGGGTTAGGAGGTGTAAAACAACTTTAGTAAAGAGTGAAGGTATGATAGAAATGGTATACAATATGGTACAAGGAAGGTGATGTTATGACAATTGGCTATAATGGTACTAGGGTTTCCCCCAAGTGATAAAATAAGGTAAATGATAGGGTATGAAACAATAATAAGGTGAATGAAAAATTGAAAGGCAAGGTAAATGGTTTATTGTTCTTGTTGATGTGTATATGCATGTCCTGAATAGCATGTGGTATAACTAGAATAGTCAAATATTTAAGTTGCTAGCCAACACCTTTTCTAAATAATTTCTCTATCAATAACCTGCTACTAATTTGGACTATAATAACACTATTATGATCTTTGGTAGTCTTTGAATCTGTTTACTCTAAACTTTGCGACAAGATGTCTTTGTAGCCTCTATAAAGGAAAGTGTGGCTAGGGATGGTAAATAAGGATAAATAGTGGATAAAAGGTTTGATTTGGTAATGAAGAGGTGGATCATAATGGAATGTATAATGGTTGGGCAAAAAATGAAGATCAATATTTTCAAGCACTCATAATGTTTTTAATTATAATTTCAACATAATTTTGGTTGTGGTAGGGATGAAGACTTTGAATATGCTCTCGATAGGACCACCTAATTTTTTGTTAATTTCTCATGAGAGATGCCACCATCTGATTATGTTGTAGATTGGAATTTATATTGATGTTATCTTTGAAAATGTCTTCATCAAAAAATGAAGAAGTATTGTGCTCAGCTATTGGTGCCTTGAAGATGTTTTCACCAATAAATTTGTCTTGATTGTCCTATAACGCCTTTGAGAAGGTTTCACTAAGGAATGTTGAATTTTGACTTTGATTATCTTTTAACACCTTAAATAAGGTTTCACTAGAAGATGCTAAGTTTGGACATTTATTTCCCCCTAGTGACTTCAAAAATATTTTACTAAGAGATTTTTCTTCTTATAAATGAATGTGCTCTTGGTCCCCATGATATTTTGCAATTGATATGTCACCATGGATGTAGTTCAACAAGGTGTGATTTTTGTTAGTCTAAATCACTGCTTATGGGAGGTGGAATGTTAATATAATGGCTATGTTGGGTGGTGTTAATGGTATGTGGAATGGTAATGGAATGGGAAGAGGAAGCACAATTCTCATAGAAGATACTAGGAGTACTTATGTCAATGCTAAAGTAATCATCCTAAAAAAACCATGGAAGGCTAGAAAATATATTCAAATTGATCTGTAAGGCATGTGTAACTATTATCACTTAGATTTTCACCCTTTGAGGAGATATAAAATCTCTCCTCATCCAAGTGGCACAATGGAAACACCTCTATGCTTGTGGGTAGCCGAAGGATGAGGTGAATCTCTAAATAGGACTAGCTCCCTTGATGTACCACTTTGGATCACAACTACACCTAAAATTTGAGGGGTGAAGGGAGAGAGATAACTAAAAGAAAACTATTTTAAGGGTGGTGATACACTAAATAAGATGATAACTTCCAACCAGTATCATGTTACACATGAGAATAAAGGACTAATCAAACATACACTCCTTCAATCTGCATCTTCTCACATCAATGTTACATTATGAGGTTATGGATGAATGTGCAAAGCTAGGAGGACTAGATAAGAGGCCTTTATTGGAGACTAACTCACTAAATCCTTTAAATTTCTTAGAACACTTCATATGCCCTATAATAATAAGCTTTCCAATTGCAAATAGGATGAAAGAATGAGACAACATGCTAATTAATCCATAGTCTTCACTAAGCAAGATTCATCATCCATGTAAAACACACTTATGAACAGTCATGAATAGGTAAAATTTAGTAGTCTTATTGATCAAATGGTATGAACATGAGTATATATTCACCATACTTAAGTGTAACATAAGTTACAATGGCTAAAATGACTAATTCTTATAGAACTTGAGAGAAAGTGAAGAAGAGAGAAGTTCAAGGGTCATAAGGACACTTTTCAAGCTAATAAAATCAATTAATTATGCATGATAATATGATATAAGATTAACCATACAATTTTAGGAAGTAAAATTGTCCATCCAAGTCATTAAACTCTTGCAAAGTGGCATAAAATCCTCTTAACTGGCTCAAAAAAATTGTCTTCATGATTAACCCTATTTGAACATCCCAAAACTAATTAGGGATAGGTCTAATGATTGGGATGAATGTTAAGGGTTTAAAAAATGACTCTTTATGCATTGGTTATAGGCTTAGTCATTTTAAATAATCTCAAAATGAGTTATCATCATATGTTGTCAAGAAAACTCCTCTTCCGTGCACCCTACACACTTGGCCTTAAATTTGGAATCATTTTAGCATGAAAATACATGGGAGAAAGTTTATTACAAGTTTCAAGACCCTCCATTTCCTTATCATCATCATTCACACCTTAAAATCACCCCATTTTAAGTTTTCCACCCTTCTCACTAGCTTGTCCACTATGCCAGTTTTGATTGGCTGAGATGAGAGATATTATTTGGACACTTAGGATTTTTTTAAAAGCATGAAATTTCCATGGGGAGTTATAACAAGTCTTTATATTCCTCCTAAACTTTATTTCATCCTTAGAATCCTTCTATAACCTAAAAAATATAAAAATGATAAAAAATACCCTATTTTACACCCTATCCATACAAGTCCGTCTAGTGAAAAAGCATGGGTAAAATATTGAGAGATTATTCTAAAAATTAAATTAATCATTATAATCAAAATATTCCATTAGATCACCTATCCAACTCCATTTCTCCAAATTGGTCACTAGTAAGGGTTTAGGAGGGTTTAGGCCTATTTTGACCTCTTAAGGTTCATTCATAAAGCTATGACATTAGATTTGTAGGAAAATTACACAAATTGGTTGTTAAAGACATCTTCTAACTTTCCCAAACTCCTTTGGCATCCATGAAAATCTTCCTAAAATATATGGACATCTAAACTTGCCATATCGAGCTCCTTTCTCCAATTTTCATAGGCCTGATGTTTCTCTCAAGCCAAAATTAGCTCTCCTAATGTTTTCTCTATAATTTTAAGGATTTTAAACATGTAATGTGACCTTTTAAACATAATCCAATAGGTTTAAATTCATTTCTAAGGCCAAAAGTGTGAATGACCTCCTCTTTTGACACTAGGCCTAAACATTGCTTAATAGGCTTAAGTTGGTTCAAGACCCAAAATGACCTTATCATTATTTATTTTGAATAAAAATAGCTCAAAAATATCTAATTCCATACCAAAAACATAATCCAATAAGTTTAAATTCATGTCTAAGGCCAAAAGTGATATTGGTCTCTTATTTGGTCTTTTGGCCTAACCCTACCCAAGTAGATTTGACTACAACTTTCATGTTATAGGCATACATATTTAGTTATATACTCTTATGAGGTGTTTTAAATTATTTTTAAAGTGTGTTAAAACTCCACACAACTCCTTTAGAGGTTTAAACATCACCTGGTCCATCACTCATCAATTTTACCCAAACCTATGAGTGTATGCATGAGGGGAAGTACCCCCTATCTAAGACAAAATAGCGGGTAATACCCATATTTTATAAAGTAATATTAGTATATTATGATCTTATTTTAGTCTTAGATACTTTATACATAAAACTCTATCTCCTGTTTAGGTCATTTGACCATCCAAATCGTTAAGTTCTAAGACTGATTTTTATGCACAAGGACTGTGTGCAAGAATTTCCAAAGTGGATTGTGTATTTCATTCAAAATGGATTATCTCTACTTGTATTACATGTCACAAAGGATATATATTATATCATTAACAATATGGCAGTGTTATATTTCCACTTACCATTAAAAACATTCTACATATCCCTCTAATCTTTGAATCCTCAAGACTGAGTTTTAACATGATTGAATGTGCTCTACTCCAAGGCTTATGCCTGTAGGTTTCCTTAGGTTGAATTTGGATTTGGATAAATAAATAATACATTTAATAACATTATTAAATCATGTTAATTTTTTGGACTTTTCCACTCATGTTTGGATAATACTAATCAACAAGGAACCTCTCTCTCTAGCTCATTGTCAACATAGTCAAACATAGTTGGTTGAACGCACAAATTGGCTTAGAAAAGTAGAACTATTTCACACATACAAAATTTTATAAAGGTCATCATGGATATAATTTTTTTGGTTAGCATACTGATAAACAAAATAGGTCTGATCAGCCAAAGTAGGAAGATAAGTCATCCAAATGTGTAGTTTTACCACATCAGAAAGACACTGATCTCTCATCTCATCAAGGGGAGGTTCCCTGAAGGTACACTATATATATATATATATAGAAAATAATACTCATGGGTGGGACAAACCATCCATCTCTCTTCTTTTAGAGATGATGCACACAGATCAAAGGAAAAACTCAGGGGAAATGACAGATAGTACTCCTCTTCTTTCAAAAGTACTATTCAGCAAACCACAAGAATACTCCTAGAAATAAAAGCAAAATGTAACTGAGGGCATAGTAACCATAAAATCAAGATACAGCACAAAGTCTCTACTTGAAATGCTCAAGATTAATATACGAAGGACAATGAGGTCATAAAGTCTTCTCAAAGTCCTTTACAAAGTAATGAAAAGAAAACACACTGAAGGCAGCTATGGGGGCACAAAGTCTCTCCACAATTGATTCTTTAGGACACCTTCCTGACTAATTTTACTAATTCTGCTTGTTGAATTAATGGAACAGAAAATATATCAAGGAAAAAGACATAAGAACAATTTCCTTAATAACAAAGAAATCACAGCACAAAGTCTAAAAATGTCCCTTGCTTTCTTATTCCAGTAACAAAATATGATTAACAGACTAAGCACAAAGTCTCAATGATGCCTCTCAATTTGGGCAGAGTTTCATTAAAAATGTCAAAAAAGAGCTCCCCTTTTACAATAGAAGAAAGTCCCTTATATAACCTCTTCAAGAAGGACTTGGGAACATTTAATACATCATTTTGCATTGGAATATATTAAGGAGACACGCCAGAACTTAGGGGCACTTTACCCATTTGATTTTATCAATGCAAGGAAATAAGTCATGCTTATTAAAAGTTGCAACTTCCAATGTTCACCTGGCGATCTGATCTTATCTTCATCGTTCCTCCTTGTCCAGTTAATTGAATCAGGTCTTGGATTTAAATTATTGTTCTGTTCCTTCTCTACTTTCTGCTGGTCTTAGCTTTGAGATCTGTTATTGTATTTCAGTTTGTATGTTTAAAGGATCAATGGATAATTCACTGTGTTGAATTTGATATTTTTGAGCGCGTCATTCCTCTGTCTTCTTTCAGCTTTTGTGTTTGGCACTTTTCTGGATTGCACTTGCCCTTTCGGGCCTTAATAAATGACCCATTTTGAGTTAGGAAGAGCTGTCCGCAAGGGTATCTACCCTTTGGGTAGTCTTTGAATGGCTTTTAGGCTTATTTTAACTTTGGTGATGAACCATTCCATTGAACCAATCGGTTGAACCAAAAATGGTTCAAGCTGATGGTTCAATTTGAATGAACCAAGCTAATGAACTAAGCATTGAACCAAACATTGAACTTTCCTTTGAACCATGTCTTTGAACTAACCGTCGAACCAAGGCTTTGAACCTTTTTGTTGAACCAAGACGTTGAACCTGCTGCTGATGCTTGTCGATGGAAATTTCTATTTGAACCAAAGTGATGAACCAATTCTGAAAATGACCAATTGTTAGAAACCAATTCTTTTGATTGAACACACCTGTAAAAGCTATGAAGCCCGTTGAACTTGTAGAAATGAGCCTATTTACAGTTTGTAGATTTTTGAAAGTCTTGAAAAATGAGGAATTTGAATGCCCAAGACAAAATTTGGAAAGGAAAGAGATAATTTTGGTCTGTAGGACCAAAATAATTCAAATGTTGTCCCAAAAATAGCTGACATTTTTGGGGGACAACATAATTAAGGTTTTAATTTTTTTTTCATCATTCCAAATCCTTATAATGTCTTTACAAGCACCTTGAACTCATAAGACTGAGTTCTTCCCTCATGACTGAGAAACTCTACCCTTAAGATTCCTTTCAGTATGTATTAGCCTTAACCAAGATTAATCATAGAATTTAAAGACTTTATATTAATAATTATGTATATATATAATATATTACATAATTCTATTCACCTTTCATACCTTAAAAACACCACCTATACATTAATTATAGGTCACTACTTGTATATGGATGTCTAGGCAACTTGTATGGATGGTAGGTGAGTTTGAGGAACATGACATCACTTATCATCTTATCTAGATAGTATTTTAGATCATGATTATCACCTTCACCATTTGGAATCACTCCATAATAGTATCCTAGTCAATTTTTTCAACCTTTAGATGGAGAAGATATTTTTGGATCAAACCCTGTAGATGTCATTGCATGTTTGCAGTGTTTTTATGAGCAACTTTAGGTCTCTCAATCATCATCCTCCACTAATCATTTCCCTCTAAAAATTTTCAAGGATATTGTATATTCTAGAGGCTGATATATAAACAAATTCAAAATCTTCCAACCACTTTATAACATTGTTTTAAGATATCCATAGAAAGGCTTGGAACTCTATTTTGTATTTTTAAGGAAACAGAGTCCTGAAACACACAATCATCATTTTTAAGGTGGTCTCTCTTTATATTTGCCAATTTAGCCTTCCTCATGATTATAAAATTATTTACTAATGTATTATAACCATAAATGAGGGTTTTACTACCTACTTTGACATCTTAAAGTGGATATTTAACCCTCTATGAATGCCACATGTAGGTAGGCATGGTCAAGTACAGGCAATCAATATGAACATCTTCAAACAACATATGATGTATGGACCTTTGGTCAATCCCACTCCTTATATTATATTAAAATTAATTGTTTAAAAACATGGGGTATCTAATCAGGTCTCAAAACCTTACTCTCAATGTGATTATCTTCTTCCAAGCACTTGCAGGTGTACTTCTATGGCTGACAAAGAGTACAAGTGTGAACAATGTGCATTGCCATAGCATTTTCTCCACTAATTTAAATCTCACTTAACTATATAAAGTTATAAGTGGATATATCATAACTCTTATACCTTCATCACACTTCTACATATGTCCTCATAACCTTTACAAGCCATGACTAAGGTTGAAGAGTAGATGGGAGCTGACTGAGTATGACTATGGATTGAAAATTGGATCCAAGCATGATGTTATGAAAATAATCATTAATTAAAGGTGATCAAAATATAATGTAAACATGATGGTTGACTTATCATATCCCTATAAAAACATGAAAAAGCATGAAGTTCTCGAAAATGGTGAACAAATTGCTTGTAACTCATAAAGGTGTATCTTCCTCCAAATTTGAGCTATTTGACTCATATAAACACCTTGAAATGTGAAAAAAATAATGGGGAACATTATATAAGGAATTAAAAATATTATGGAGTCAATATCACCAAATTTTTTGTATGAAATTACCCAAAATGAATCAAAACCCATAGGGTGCATGAGAAAGTATGCATAAAAGTATAGTCAACTTCATGAGGATAGTTCATGAATCAAAGGCCACCATTATTCAAAATATTTATATGGGAATTAAGGTATATAATTTTAATACAACCTCCAAAAATAATTTTACTTGAAACCTATTTAGCTATCCATACCAAGCAAAAACCTAAAGGTCACTCTTGTATGTCTAGGAAAGCAAAGATGAAGCAGAATAGTTTTGGGCCAAAAATGGCACTTACATAACATTTCAAACATGGAGCTAAGCTTGGAAAAGTTGAAGATGAATTTTATGAAATTTTCCAATGTGGCACACTTCCCCATGGGCCATACAAGTGCGAAAAACACATTTTTTCTCAAGAAAACTACCCCCTTTCTGAGGAACTTGCCACTTTTCAATTGGTTTTAGTTACTTAATACATAAGAGGAGACATGGGGCATAACATCACCTTTTTTAACCTTAAAAATTACCAATAAATTTGTACTACTCATTAAATGCCCCTTTTTGACCTCAAATGACTAAAAGGACTAAAAACCAAGGCTAGTACAACATTAAATGACATTAATTAATCTATAAAACACCTTGTGACACATATATTAGACCCTCAAACACCTAAAAATCAAGTTTTTACCTATTTGGGTCCCAATTTAACCTAAAATTCAAATTTGGTCAATAGTAACTAATGTCATAACAACCACAAAAGTATTCTAATTTTGAATCTAAGTTTAACTCAAGAGACTATGAATCTGATGTTGGGACTGATGTTGATTTTGCTTTTGATGATAAATCTGATATTGGTTCAAGAATAAAACCTAACTATAATTTTGATTCTTCATCTAGTGTAGTAGCAAAGATGTTATGTTGAATTCTTAGTGTATGCAATCATAAATGCATCATGTCTATAAATCAATCCTAACTCAAAGAAGATAATGTTGACTAAATTTGAACCTGTAGATCAAAATGGGACCCTATAGGAAAAAATATATCTTTAGAGGGTTATAGGGGATTTAATATTATGTCATATGGTGTATTATATGTTAATTGATGTCATTTAATGTTGTATTAGTCATGGACATTAGTCTTATTAGTAAATATGTCCTTTTGAGTCATTGTAGGAGTTAAATTAGAGCATTTAATGACTTGTACAAACTCCTAAGCAAATTTTAAGGTTTTAAGGAATGATTTCATGCCCCATGTAACCTTTTACATTTTAATTAACTCATACTAACTAAAAATTGGTAGGTTCCTTAAAAAAATGGAAGTTATCTTAAAAAAGAGGAGTTTTCTTGAGTTGTATAAACTTGTACAAATTTATACAATTGGATAATTTTTAAGAGTTTCCATTGGTCTCCCACACACTTTTTTCAATGATAAATTTGATCAAAATCTCAAAAAAATGAAGAAAACCTCTTATCTCTCCTTCCACTAAGCTTGGCAACAAAAGCAATCTTCAAGTTTGTACTTGGTAGGATCAACATGAGAGGTTTCAAGAAAAATTATATTGGGGATTTATTATACACTTATTTGAATTAAATTTAACATTTGGTTTTATAGGAATGGTGTCTTGTGCTTTATGAACCATTCCTAAGAAGTTATACTATCTAGTTTGCTTACTAATCTATGCACCCTATACGTTTTGCCTTGTTTTAGGTAAATTTATATAATTCACCTACTGATGTTGTTTAAAAATGATGTTTTTTTCCTCATAAAATGATTCACATTACTTTTTTCAAGTTTTAAGTTGGTTTTAAGAGCCAATCACTTCAAGTTTGCAAACTGGTCCCATTCTATGTAGTAGGCAGGTTTCCTCCACTCCCAATGCTTTTAGGTCCTGGTAATGGTGTCAAATGATGGTGATGGATTGTTTACATGTTTAAATTGTTGTTTAATTTCATTCTGTCCTCATTCCCCAAATCATATTCATACTTTTCATCCATTTACCACACATACAGTCAATCTACCCTATGACTACCATACACAGTCAGCCAAGTGAAGTGTGCAAAGCCCTGAGACATGTTTATGGAGTTTTGGGAAAGGTCATAAAGTGTTTAAAACATTATCATGGTAGGATAATAAATAAAACCTTTCAATTTCTATAAGAGTGACTATGACTACCATACACAGTCACCCATACAATCACATAATAAAGAGAATGCACCTACATGTGTTTCAATAAAAAATAAGCATTTTAAAGTAAAAGTAGGGAATTAAGTTTAAAACCCTCCAAGATGAAGATAATCCATTTGATAACTCTGAGAAAGGATATGATAGGTTATAAACCATACAATGTACAATATTTGAAATTATCCCTATTGGTTGTATATTGCAAGATCCACCTATAGGTGGTAATAGCAAAGAATTAGAAATGTCATATAGAGGTGTTGGAGCAATATATGGGACCTTTTTTGAAGTCCTCATGTGTGTAGGAAACATGGAAGACCTATTTGAAATGTCAAATGGTAAATAAAGGTGTAAATTTCCTTTAAATATGAAATTATCGAGTTCTAGGATTTAGTCCCTAAAAATGTAAAACAAAGGCCTAAAACTATTTTGATAGAGTCATATGACAGGTTTATAAGAAATTTTGATGCATCATATTGTGCTCATCTTGTAGCCTCTATAAATTGCATGGACTTGGAAAATTTTGGAGGGTAGAGAGTTGATGGAGTCTATTTTTTTGAAGCCTCAAAGTTGCCTACCAAAACACTGAAATCCATTAATATCTACAGGTTTTTAACCTTTTAAGTGATCATTGATGCCTTAAGGAGAAAGTAAAGCGCATTATCATGTTTTAATGAAATTATAGAGTGAAATACACACCATGAACATTAATATCAGTAATAAAACTTTGATATGTAGGGTTTTGTCCTTAAAATGCATCTACATGCTTCCTTTTCCTCACAAATGTAACCCTATAGGTTGGTTGTAAGCTATCATGAAGATTGAGCTAGATACCTTCAGTACAAACCCTAATCCAAGAATATAAGGAAAAAATATATCTATGGTATGGTGTGGATATTTTAAAAGAGGACTTAAATCATGTAATAAGGTCTAGATTAGATGAAGGACACCTATAGGACCCCTCACAATCAACTGTAGTTGACTGTGAGGGGCAGAGAGCAAATGAATTGAGATTCTTGAAGAAAGTATAGCTCAAACATGGAATGATAGGTCCAATAACTTACCCAATAGTATTTTAAGGTGTCATAGATACAAATTAAAGGTCTAATACATACATTCACACCTACAGGTGCCCTCCAAAATAAGGAAACATAGTCAGGGTTATACACAGTCTTGACTGGTTAGGGTATGGGAAAGAGCATGTAAGGAGGTAAAGTGTTATAGAGACATATTAAACATTAATAATGACCTTTATGGTCTCCATAATCTATTTTCATGAAAAATAATCAATGATCCCTAAATAAGCAACACACATTCCATTCTTTGAATCATGCACACAGTCTGTCATAAAAGGAGTCTATTTTGGGTTTTGGAGAAGTTTGAACGTCTAATCACCTGATATAAGGCTGGTTTTTTTTTTGGGATGTACTTACAACTTGATTAATCCCACATAACATTCAAATTATTTGAGATAATAGGGTAAGTTCCCTCTATTTTGTCTCAAACAGAGGGCACTTCCCCTTATGCACAAAACCTTGAGGAATGAGAGGGAAATATAGACCAGAAGTTGATTTAAGATTGAGGAGAGGTGTATAAATTTTAATTACACCTATGTAAAAATTATATATTAATTAGGAAATATTAAATCTCATCAAGGTTTCTTAAACCCTCAAACTTGCAAGGCAAACTTATTGAACATGGTGAAGCCTAGATTCCAAATGAGAGATCAATGCCACTTCCAGCTCTATAAGTGAATTAAAATAAATCAAGACATGTTTATGTGGTTAAAATATATGTGTTTGATCTATTGGTATGTATATTAAATCATGAGAAAGTCATTTTGGGTCTTAAGCCAACTCATGCCTATCAAACAAAGTGTAGGCCTAGTGTCCAAATGGAGAGCCATTCACACTTATAGCATGATATGGTAATTCAAACCTATTGAATCATTATTTTTGTATAATTATATATTTTTTTGATCTATTCAAATGTATAATAGGTCACAAGGGAGTCATCTGTTCTCTCAAAGGCAACATTAGGCCTATGGAAGGCAAAGGAAGAGTTTGATAGAGCAACTTCGGAAGCTTACATCTCCTTTAAATATTTTCATGGAGATCCAAAACATTTGGATATGTTATATAGGGTCCTAAAAAATCTTATTATTGAATTTTTTTTTAGGTTGAACATCAGGTTTTTATGAATAAATATTAAGAGTCAAAACTGCTCCAAACCCTTGCAAACCCTTGCTAGTGACTAGTTTGAGGAAATGATGTTAGAGAGCTGATCTAATTTCATAGTTTGAATATTATTATGATTAAAAAATTTAGGATAATCTCTTATGATACTTCCCATGATTTTGGACTATATGGAATTATACAAATAGGGTATAAAACATAATACTTTTGACTAGTTTGTATGTTTTATAGGTTCCAAGAGGATTATGAAGATGAAACCAACTTTGGGAGAATTATTAGGACTTGTTATAACCCCTCATGTCCATTTAATTATTAAAAACAACTCATAAGTTTTCAAATAATAGCTCTCATCTCAACCAGTTAAAACTGGCATAGTGACCAAGCTAGTGAGAAGTGTGAAAACTCCAATTGGAAGTGATTTTAAGGTGTCCCTAATGCTTAGAATACCATGGAGGGTCTTTAAAAGTGTAATAAACTCCATCCTATGTATTTTCATGTAAAACTAATGAATTTTGGGAAGCCAAGTGTACTGGGTGCATGAAAGAAGAGTTTTTAAGACTATAGATGGTGATAGCTCCTTTTCAAATGATTAGGACTACAACCAATGCATGGAGAGGCATGTCTAAAATACTTCCCTCTCATTATAATAATCATACCTATCCCTAGATATTTTTTGGACATTAAAATATATGTGGATGATGAAGGCAATTTTCTGAGCCAAAACAAGGATCTTTATGCCAATTTTCATGAGTTTTATGCCTTGTATGGACACTTGTACTTCCTAACCTTTCATGGTTCATTCCACATTACTTTATCATGCACAAGTAAATCCTTTGATTAATTTTACAAGTGTCCTTATGATATTATTACTTCTCTCTTTTCCTCTCTCATAAATTATATAAGAGCTACTATTTTGGCCTTTGTAATCTTATACCACACCATGTATGTTGAAGCCCTACTAGTTTTTACATTGTACTTGAATTATAAAATAAATTTAATATATTTTTATTTCATATATCAGATTTTCAATGTTTGTGAAGAGATGTATAGTGAATGGTTAAGATGTATTTACTTATCCTTACTTTCTCTCAATCCTTCCATGTTTAATGCAAATGATTTCATGCCTAGCAGGCCATATGAAGTGTTGTTAAGTATATGGATGTATTATTAAGTGTATAAGTAATTATTAGCATCTAAAAATTATCTATGGTTCCACTTACCTTAGACATTCTCCATGTATGTCATCTTCATATTGAAATACTGATGTTAGTGCATTTTAGGACTCTTAGACTAGTGTTGTATGCCTTGTCTCTTTATGATGGAATATAATAGTCTTGTGGTAAACATCTCAGTGAATCACCTCCTAGAATAGGTTTAATTTCATGAAAACTCTAACCCTTTTCCCCATAAGCAATCATTTAGTATAGGTGAAAGAATTTTAAGGCATATCTAGGGAGTTAGCCCTTAATTCTAGAGATTCATCTCACCAAATTGATTACCCATAGCAAGTGAGATGTTTCCATTGTGCCACTTTGACAAGGAGAGTTGAGGCATCTCCTAAAATGGTGAAAATACAAGTGATAATATTTTTTGGTACACCCAAAGGGACTCTTAGTCTAAAAGGTTGAGAGATTTTTGGTGTTGTTTTTCAATAATCAGCCTTTGGAGGCATCTATCTAAACATCAATGGTGACTTCAATATTACATCAACTAGTCAAATAGCCTAGGTATTCCTTTTAAATATTGTTGAAAAATAATTCCTTGTGTTCTTGCTTCCTAATGAAGTTTCATAGCAGACTTTGGTGTTGAGTATTGTCTTACACAAGTTGTTGAGGTTTATCAAGCTTATGGCACTCATTATTAACCTTGGTATGATCCTTGCCAACCCAATCATGAGCCTAATACAGTTCATAACAAGGCTAGTTATAAGACTAATAAGGATCATGATAAGGTTGAAAATGATCATATTGGAGCTAGTAATATTACTCTTCATAAAGGTTTAATATTGATTAAAAATAATATGAATACTTATGGCACCCTTACAACCCTTCATTTCCCTCTCCATATGGACACCATGTTGTTGGACAACCCTATGAATATGGATAATAAGAAGCCTATCAAGAAAAACCTTGATATCAGTCCTAATATGAGCCCTATCCTTCATACCATGATACCTATCAGCCTCAAGAGTACTCCTATGAATCTTGTTATATGAAATCAAATGTTTCAATGGATTATACACAAGGATATTATTGGCAAGATGCAACTCCAACTCATGTAGATATTTTTCCTTCTAATTAGTCCAAGAATTCACTTCCCTATGAAATTATTAGTTCTTTTCTCTTTCCTAAACCCACTCCCAAGTTCTCTCCTTCATCCCACACTCCATCTCCTTCACATGAACCTATTCATAAACCTTCCACCTCAA